>JABWPP010000050.1:8635192-9032692 GCA_016920855.1 Puya raimondii
AAACATACTAGATAGAAGAGCAATAATCATAACAAGGTAGAGTATACATAAGGTGCACAAAGGAAAGTACACAAATAAAGGTGATACAAAGTTCCACCAATAATACATCCACTACAAAGGGTGAACTCTACCACTATAACCAAAAGTACATACACCTTTCAACAACACAAAAGAAAGGTATCCACTTATGCGACTATCTCCCTCGGAAGCTAACTAGTCGCAACGTCCTTGCCTCGGTCCCTTGCCTCTCCCGCAGTGGAAGGCTCTGAAATAAAAACAACAAACCCCAGGGGGATGAGAACTATTATTCAATAGTTCCCAGTGGGTAAGCCGCCGAGAGGAGCGGGATACACCACTAGGTCAACTGAGGCAAAAGTAGGATTAGTATAAAAGTATACGTACATTTAAAAGTTCTACACTACTATGCCTCTACACATAAAGTTATGAACATGTAAATATTATATTCATGATCATGTTACAATGCATGTAAGTCTTCTACTCATGTACATGTGTAAATATGCAATATTTTAGCTACACATGTTCTAATGTCATAATCTCACTATATGCCATGTCATGTCCACTACCACATGTAACATAGATACCCAATCCATAGGGGACGATGCTATCCCGCTTGTGCCGTGCCTAATGGTCCCGTGGTAGTCAGCATTCTCTCGCTAGAATGAGACTCTCCCCCAACGGCGATCCACTTCGGCGCCCAAACCTGCACGGGCGATCAAATGTCGCAAGGCTAACTCCGGAGTGCCGGCTTGTAGGGAGCGACCCTCACAAGCATGTGTGAATGAGCACAAATGGCCAACAAGCATAATCAACTGCATAAGTGTCACGTTCATCATGTCTATAACATGGAATGCCAAGTAGTGACCAAGAGTCCAACACTATGTTATAATGTCCACTTGTTATACACCTAAGTAATATGCAACATACTTAGTTTAACATTCTCAAGAGTTTGTCATATACCATGACTAATGCTACTAAAAGCCAATATGTAAGCATCATGAATGAACCTCATAGTCCACTATACTTCTAGTATCCCACATGATGTTCCACTAATTCCAACATGCATTTCTACATATTATAAGATGAAATGCCACTAATACCATCATACAATTTATACCATGCATGTTATCAACCCCTACAAGGCACATGCAATTCTTTTATGAATGACACCTATATGTCATGATTCCAACAATGTCATAATACTACATTTAGCATGTAAATGCACAATTTTGAGCTTTTAAACAAAACCGAAGACATAGGGGGATTTCACCCATTTCGGTGAGGTCAAACCCACCGGAACTCCTTCGAGACCTCGCAGTACGTCGAAGCGGAGTTGTCCCCTCGATTTCAAGCACCCTAAAGAAAATTCCTAGGAGGTCACAAGTGTCGAACGAACACTTTCGAAAATCGTCAACATACAAGAGGGAAAAGGGTGGAATTTACCTTAGACCAAGAAATACTTGTCCAAATCCCAAATCGAAGTTATGAAGCTTCAAATCCAACCTAACATAACATTCTACACCCATCAATTCCCATCCAAAAGCTTAGAATCAAGAAACCCCAAAATAAACCCTAGGTTCACCATTTTAAGGTTTCATCAACAATAATCCAAATAAACCACAAAAGAGGGTTTACAAGAGAGTTACTCACCTCTTTTGAGCTCCAATTCAAGCTAAAACAAGCTAGGGTTGGAGTTGATCCACAACAAGCTCTCCTCAACACATCCAAGCCTTCCCCAATGCTCCACTAGCAAGCAAGAAGCAAAAGGAGAAGAGAAAGGAGATCAAAACCCAAGATCTCAAGAATTGGGAGGAGAATCTAGAGAGAGAGAGAGAGAGGGAAAGAACCTACCTCTTCTTCTCCAAGTCCTCAGCACAATGAGGGCTGTGAGGGGGGTGTGAAGGGTTAAGTTATCTGTTGTAACATTTGCCCTAACACCCCTCCAAAACCCAACATTTGCAAACTGCACAAATTACAGTTTTTGCACTATATTCCGGTATGCGTATGGGCATACCGGTATCAAGCCAGAAATTCCGCAAACCCGAAAAGGCCACGAAACAGTATTCCGGTATACAGAACATCAGTACCGGTATACTTTGCATCTTTTCCGGTATTCAATGCCGGATTTCGCAAAACTCGAGAGCTGCGCAAAATCCAGTTTTCCACTGGATTCCGGTATCCCAAAACCAAATACCGGTATTCTTTGTCAAAACTGCAGTTTTTGCAGATTTTGACCTTCGGAGTCCGTTTTCGCACTTTTAAGTCCCGAAAATACTCCCAAGCTCTCGAATCACAGCCAAAACCTCCAGATTAGTACAAAATACTAATCTCACACTAGAACCTTACGATTTGCTAAAGTTCAGTGTACTACATACACCCCTCCTAAAAAGGAGTTTCGTCCGCGAAACTAGAAGTCGAATACCTCAAGATTCCATCTGAAAAAGATGGGGATAACGCTCCAGCAGTGAGCTCTCCAACTCCCACGTGGCCTCGCGCTCGTCGTGGTTGCTCCAAAGCACCTTCACATAAGGGATATCTCGATTCCTTAGTTTCTTTACTTCACGAGCCAAAATCTTCACCGGATACTCTTCAAAGCTCAAATCTTCATGAAGCTCTAATGGAGAGGAGTCCAAAATATGAGTTGGATCAAAAACATACTTCCGGAGCATAGATACATGGAACACATTGTGTACTCCCGATAGGTTTGGTGGCAATGCAAGCCGATAAGCTACCGGGCCTAACACTCTAAAACCTCAAAGGGTCCAATGAATCGAGGACTTAACTTCCCTCGAATGCCAAATCTTTTAATCCCCTTCGTCGGCGATACTTTTAGGAAGACATGGTCTCCAATTTGAAACTCCAATTCTCGCCGACGCTTATCCGCATAACTCTTTTGGCGACTTTGAGCCGAAATCAACCTTTGCCGTGCAATGCGAACCTTGTTTTCCGCCTCTTGCAGCACATCAGGGCCTAAAACCAGTATCTCACCAACTTCACTCCAATGAAGGGGTGATCGGCACTTTCTTCCATAAAGTGCTTCGAATGGTGCCATCTTAATGCTTGCTTGATAACTATTGTTATAAGCAAACTCTGCTATAGGTAGGTGTTGATGCCACCCACCTTGATAATCCATCACACAAGCTCTAAGCATGTCCTCCAAGATCTGAATGGTCCGCTCAGACTGCCCGTCACTCTGAGGGTGGAATGATGTACTAAAATCCAAACGAGTGCCTAACGCTTCATGTAGGCTTTTCCAAAAGTGCAATACAAATCTAGTATCTCGGTCCGATACAATCGACGTGGGCACACAATGAAGCCGCACCACTTGATCAAGATAAACTTGTGCTAGCCTCTCTCCGGTCCAAGTAGTGTGGATAAGAATAAAATGTGCTGATTTAGTCAACCTATCCACAATTACCCACACGGCGTCATGCCCGGCTTGTGAGCGCGGCAATCCCGTGACAAAATCCATCATAATCCGCTCCCATTTCCAAACAGGTATAGGTAGACTTTGAAGCTTTCCCGCAGGGAGTCTATGCTCAGCCTTTACTTGTTGACAAGTTAAACATCGAGCCACAAACTCGCCAATATCTTTCTTCATCCCGGGCCACCAATAATGTAGCTTCAAATCCCTGTACATTTTCGTGCCACCCGGATGTATAGCATAGGGCGCTCGATGAGCTTCCAACAGAATTTTCTCTTTAACCTCAGCCTCTGCCGGTACACAAATTCGATTCTGAATCGGAGCATCCCTTGATCATCCAATAGAAAACCACCAGTGTTTCCTCATTCGATTCTAGCTCGAATCTTTTGCAACTCCAAGTCTTGGGCTTGCTTTTCTTTAATCCAATTTAGCAAGGTAGGTTGCACTACCAAGGACATCAACCTCAAAGGTGTGTCGGGGGCTACCACTTCCAAATCCATCCGTCTCAACTCCGCTAATAATGGTGGTTGAGTAACAAGTAGCATAACCAAATTCTCCATCGATTTGCGACTTAAAGCATCCGCCACCACGTTTGCTTTTCCCGGGTGGTAGAGAATCGTCAAATCATAATCCTTTAGTAGCTCCAACCATCTTCGCTGCCTTAAATTCAAATCTTTCTGAGTGAAAAGATACTTTAGGCTCTTGTGATCGGTGTAGACTTCGCACCGCTCGCCATAAAGATAATGGCGCCACAGTTTCAAGGCAAACACTACGGCTTCCAGCTCCAAATCATGGGTTGGGTAATTCTTTTCATAATACTTAAGTTGACGGAAAGCATAAGCTATCACCTTTCCGTCCTGCATCAAAACACAACCCAAACCGTTAAGTGAAGCATCACTAAAAATTACATACCCTGCTCCAGCGATAGGCAAGGCCAAAATCGGGGCGGTGGTCAACCGTTCCTTAAGCTCCATAAAGCTCCTATCACACATATCATTCCAAATGAACTTGGTCCCCTTATGTGTGAGTCGAGTGAGGGGCATAGATAACTTAGCAAATCCCTCAACGAACCTCCGGTAGTACCCAGCCAAACCGAGAAAACTTCGAACCTCAGTCACATTGGTTGGTCTGGGCCAATCCTTGATCGCCTCGATCTTCATAGGATCCACCGCTATACCGGCTCCTGATATTACATGTCCCAGAAATGACACTTCGCGAAGCCAAAATTCACACTTCTTCAGTTTAGCAAAAAGCTTATTCTCCCGAAGTACTTGCAAAACTTGCCTCAAATGACTCTCGTGTTCCTCGTCGCTTCGGGAATACACCAAGATGTCATCGATGAACACCACAACAAACCTGTCTAAGTAAGGCTTAAAGACACGGTTCATTAGATCCATAAAAGCTGCCGGGGCATTAGTAAGCCCAAACGGCATAACTGTAAACTCATAATGTCCATACCATGTTTGAAAAGCCGTCACAGGCACGTCCTCTGCCTTGATCTTAAGTTGATGGTACCCTGATTGCAAATCTATCTTGGAGTACACCATCGATCCTTGCAATTGATCAAATAGATCGTCAATCCTCGGCAATGGATACCTATTCTTGATCGTGAGCTTATTTAGTTCACGATAATCCACACAAAGTCGAAGGGATCCATCTTTCTTCTTCACAAATAGAACCGGCGCTCCCCAAGGTGAGACACTTGGTCTAACAAAACCTTTGTCCAGCAAATCATGCAATTGCGCCTTCAATTCTTTAAGCTCTGCAGATGCCATCCTATAGGGTGTCTTTGAGATTGGGTAGTCCCAGGAATAAGATCTACCACAAACTCAATCTCCCTATCGGGTGGCATTCCCGGTAATTCAGTCGGGAACACATCCCCAAATTCTCGTACAACAGGTGTATCCTCAACTTGAGGGGTATCTCCGTCCCTCACAGTAACACTAGCCAAATAGGCTACACAACCTCTCCGAATCAACTGTTTAGCTCGCGTCGAAGAGATAGTCATCGCAAATAATGAACTCTTGCACCCTTGAAATACAACTTCACTTTGACCAGGTTCTCGAAAGATCACAACCCGGTTCATGCAGTCGATCGTGGCATAGTATCTACTAAGCCAATTCATGCCCAACACTACATCGAATTCTCCAAGCTTCCGTAGAGCTAATAAATCAATCGGCATGAACCAATCCCCTATCCTAACGGGGCAACTAGGGCAATACTCCCGAATGTCTAAAACATGATCGGAAACAACAACTTGACCAGGATGCAAGGTCGGTAAAAGCTCAATGCCATGCAACTCGGCAAACAGCCGATCGATGAATGAATGCGATGCACCGGTATCAAATAATGCTCTAACTCTTATGCCATTAATTAAAATGATACTTGCAACGACCTCCCCCGTTGCTGCTGCCTCCTCAGTCTGGGCCGCATACAAATGCCCACTAGGTGCCTGTCGTGACCCCTCGGTCTGCCGCTGAACGGGCGGTCGCCCGGCCTGGTGGTGGGTAGGTGGAATCCCACAACTCTGTCCCGGTGATGCTGGTGCCGATGCTGATGACGGGGCTGGGGAAGAGCCTCTCGGACACTCCGAGCGAAAGTGGCCCTCCTGACCACACAGATAGCACTTGCCCACCCGCTGCGGGCACTGTGGTGGAATATGAGGACCACCACAAATCACGCAACGCGGTGGCCGGCGACGATCCGGCGCTCCGCGCGATGAAGTAGAGCCACGCCCTCGGGATTGGCTCCTAGGATGCTTTGGCGGCCTCTTTGAGCTAGTCTTGCTGCCTCCTTCATCCGTTGACCGCTTGCCCTTTGCTCTGTCCCAAGCTTCACTTTCCTCTCTAGCAATCTCCGCGCCTTTCTCTACAATCAAGGCGCGATTCACCACCTCTCGGTACGTCTGCAAACCCGCCGACTGAACCATCCTGTAGATCGACGGTCGAAGGCCTGTCTCAAAGATACGAGCCTTATCTTCATCATCTCTCATAACAAACGGAACACAGTGCAGTAGACGAGAAAACTCCCGTTCATACTCCGCCACCGTCCTGTCCCTCTGGCGCAAGTTGCGCAAATCCCTCTCCATCTGTCTCTTGACGCTCTGAGGGAAAAATATCTCCAACAACAACTCCTTGAACCTTTTCCAATGATGGCCGCAAGGTCGGTGCTAGGATCATCTCGAATGTCTGCCCACCACTGATATGCAACACTGTCCAAGTGATAGGTCGCTAGCCACACCTTGTCTCGCTCCTCCACGAAAGTGTCGTGGAATAGTTTCTCCATGTGAAGAAGCCACTTCTCCACAACCCAATGATCAGCCTTCTCTCCATCAAAGGTTTGAGGATTGCACCTCCTAAACTCGTTCAAGCGGTCCATAAGTCGATCTCGCTCTGCTCCAGTCACCATCGTCGGTAGAACCGTCCTCGAAGGTGATGCCTGAACTGGCGGTGTCACAACGACCTCCTCCCTTGATTCCGTACCCGTGGCCGTATGATCCGCACCCGGTGCCGGTGCTTGTGCTCCTGCAGTCACACCTCCTGTCGGCGCAGGTGATGAAGGACACTGTGCTGTCCTAGTAGAAGCTTGTTGCAGTAGCAAATCTTCTAATCGCTTCATCCTCGCTTCCTGTCGGCATGAAGCATCCACTTGTCGCTGAGCCGCAGTTGATTACTGCGTCACCAAGTCCGTCAACAAAGTGAGCTGATCACGAAGCTCTCGGACCTCACTAGCTCCGGAGGTAGCAGAGGTCTCCACCTCCTCTGCATCGGCTGCCGCGGCCGCCTCGGTCGATTGAGAACGAGTAATCGGCATTACAAGCTACAACAACATAAAATGCGCAAGTTAGGAAACTCACGCTAGCGAAACCCCACACAACAAATAAAATTCCAATAACGCGAAAGTAAATGAAGTGAGCTCCTAACTAACTCCCGATGTCACGTTGTCGGCCGCCAACGTGACCCTCTAAGAGTTAGGTATCACACACTTCGATCAAGCCCCAATAACTTGGAGTTAAAACACAACCCAATTGTGTTACTTTCGCCCAAGTCATAGACAATCTCGTCTCTCACGAGCCTAATTCCTATAGTCCAACCGGCCTAAGGTTTACTAGGTCCACAACGACTTAACCCTAGGCTCTTATACCACTATAATCTATCACGCCCCGGGGCCCAAGCGGAAGCACACCCGGGCGCGTGCACAGACCCGTCGTGTACACAAGGCGCCCCAGTGCACACAAGGCGTCAACAACAAGTATACAATGAAAGGAATAATAACAATCCTAACATGGTTATCAGAGCATAAACATACTAGATAGAAGAGCAATAATCATAACAAGGTAGAGTATACATAAGGTGAACAAAGGAAAGTACACAAATAAAGGTGATACAAAGTTCCACCAATAATACATCCACTACAAAGGGTGAACTCTACCACTATAACCAAAAGTACATACACCTTTCAACAACACAAAAGAAAGGTATCCACCTATGCGACTATCTCCCTCGGAAGCTAACTAGTCGCAACGTTCTTGCCTCGGTCCCTTACCTCTCCCGCAGTGGAAGGCTCTGAAATAAAAACAACAAACCCCAGGGGGATGAGAACTATTATTCAATAGTTCCCAGTGGGTAAGCCGCCGAGAGGAGCGGGATACACCACTAGGTCAACTGAGGCAAAAGTAGAATTAGTATAAAAGTATACGTACATTTAAAAGTTCTACACTACTATGCCTCTACACATAAAGTTATGAACATGTAAATATTATATTCATGATCATGTTACAATGCATGTAAGTCTTCTACTCATGTACATGTGTAAATATGCAATATTTTAGCTACACATGTTCTAATGTCATAATCTCACTATATGCCATGTCATGTCCACTACCACATGTAACATAGATACCCAATCCATAGGGGACGATGCTGTCCCGCTAGTGCCGTGCCTAATGGTCCCGTGGTAGTCAGCATTCTCTCGCTAGAATGAGAATCTCCCCCAACGGCGATCCATTTCGGCGCCCAAATCTGCACGGGCGATCAAATGTCGCAAGGCTAACTCCGGAGTGCCGGCTTGTAGGGAGCCACCCTCACAAGCATGTGTGAATGAGCACAAATGGCCAAAAAGCATAATCAACTGCATAAGTGTCACGTTCATCATGTCTATAACATGGAATGCCAAGTAGTGACCAAGAGTCCAACACTATGTCATAATTTCCACTTGTTATACACCTAAGTAATATGCAACATACTTAGTTTAACATTCTCAAGAGTTTGTCATATACCATGACTAATGCTACTAAAAGCCAATATGTAAGCATCATGAATGAACCTCATAGTCCACTATACTTCTAGTATCCCACATGATGTTCCACTAATTTCAACATGCATTTCTACATATTATAAGATGAAATACCACTAATACCATCATACAATTTATACCATGCATGTTATCAACCCCTACAAGGCACATGCAATTCTTTTATGAATGACACCTATATGTCATGATTCCAACAATGTCATAATACTACATTTAGCATGTAAATGCACAATTTTGAGCTTTTAAACAAAACCGAAGACATAGGGGGATTTCACCCATTTCGGTGAGGTCAAACCCACCGGAACTCCTTCGAGACCTCGCAGTACGTCGAAGCGGAGTTGTCCCCTCGATTTCAAGCACCCTAAAGAAAATTCCTAGGGGGTCACAAGTGTCGAACGAACACTTTCGAAAATCGTCAACATACAAGAGGGAAAAGGGTGGAATTTACCTTAGACCAAGAAATACTTGTCCAAATCCCAAATCGAAGTTAGGAAGCTTCAAATCCAACCTAACATAACATTCTACACCCATCAATTCCCATCCAAAAGCTTAGAATCAAGAAACCCCAAAATAAACCCTAGGTTCACCATTTTAAGGTTTCATCAACAATAATCCAAATAAACCACAAAAGAGGGTTTACAAGAGAGTTACTCACCTCTTTTGAGCTCCTATTCAAGCTAAAACAAGCTAGGGTTGGAGTTGATCCACAACAAGCTCTCCTTAACACATCCAAGCCTTCCCCAATACTCCACTAGCAAGCAAGAAGCAAAAGGAGAAGAGAAAGAAGATCAAAACCCAAGATCTCAAGAATTGGGAGAAGAATCTAGAGAGAGAGAGAGAGAGGGAAAGAACCTACCTCTTCTTCTCCAAGTCCTCAGCACAATGAGGGCTGTGAGGGGGGTGTGAAGGGTTAAGTTACCTGTTGTAACATTTGCCCTAACACCCCTCCAAAACCCAACATTTGCAAACTGCACAAATTACAGTTTCTGCACTGTATTCCGGTATGCGTATGGGCATACCGGTATCAGGCCAAAAATTCCGCAAACCCGAGCCTCGGCCAAAAGGCCACGAAACAGTATTCCGGTATACAGAACATCAGTACCGGTATACTTTGCATCTTTTCCGGTATTCAATGCCGGATTCCGCAAAACCCGAGAGCTGCGCAAAATCCAATTTTCCACTGGATTCCGGTATCCCAAAACCAAATACCGGTATACTTTGTCAAAACTGCAGTTTTTGCAGATTTTGACCTTCGGAGTCCATTTTCGCACTTCTAAGTCCCGAAAACACTCCCAAGCTCTCGAATCACAGCCAAAACCTCCAGATTAGTACAAAATACTAATCTCACACTAGAACCTTGCGATTTGCTAAAGTTCAGTGTACTACATGCACTCGGTCGTCCGAAACCGTCGTAAAAGCGCTTCTCGGTCCTGCGTCTAAAAAGTTAATGACTCAGCATACTGAGTAACTAACTTACCGCCTTAATAACCGACAAATTTTTGGTCTGCTATAATAAAATCGGGCGTCCGAATTCAGGTCCCAAATTTCAATTTGGATCTTCCCTCAACAGACTGGGTAGCCACAACATTGGGTCTGAATTCAAATCAATCCACAATAGTACTTCCCGGCGCCCTAATCAATTTTTCGGCATCCGAAAAGTCACCAATTATTATGGTCCTCGACGCCGTTTTTGCGTCAATTTCACGCCAAAATAGTGCTAACTTGACCCAACATTCTAAGAACATATTGTCAGCAATGAACTGCAACTTTGTCAATTTGCCAAAGCCCAGTATATTAAGTCATTCCCTCCTTCAAAAAGTTTTGTCCTCGAAACTTAGAATACAAACCTTACTTGTCGAACAGGTAGGGGTTGGTTTCCGCATCTGATCCTCTTGTTCCCAAGTTGCCTCTCGCTCGATCTTCATGGTTGCTCCACAAGAACTCACATGTGGAATAACCCGATTTCGCAACTCCTTAACCTCTTGTGCTAGAATTCAAACCGGGCGTTCCTTATAGCTTAGAGTTTCATTCAGCTCTAGTGGAGTGAAGTCAATCACATGCGAGGGGTCAAAAATATATCTTCTCCATGAAAAAATATGGAATACATCATGAACTCCAGCCAACCTCGGCGGCAAAGCAATCTATTATGCTACTGGTCGAACTCGCTCGAGCACTTCAAATGGTCTGTTATATCGTGGGCTAAGCTTCCTACATATTCTGAACCTCTTATCCCTTTAGAAGGCAAAACCTTCAGATATACGTGATCTCCTACCTGAAACTTAAGGTCTCATCGTCGAACATCATCATAGATTTTCTGTCGACTTTGGGCGGTCGCTAGATGTTGCCTCGCAATTCTAACCATTTCTTCTATCTCTAGCATGATATTTGGACCCAAAATCTTTCTTTCACTCATACCGCTCTGTATAAAGGAGATCGACGCCTTCTTTCATGATAACTGTTGTTATATGCAAATTTCGCCATCGGCAAGTGTCGATGCCATCCCCCACTACTGTAGTCGAGGACGCATGCTCAACATATCCTCAAGTATCTATATTGTCCTCTCAGACTGTCCATTTGTCTTTGGATGAAAGGATATACTGAAATGCAACTGAATTCCCAAGGCCGTCTGCAGACTCCTGCAAAAATCTGAAATGGACCTCGGGTGTTTGTCTAAAACTACAAAGGTTGGAACTTCATGCAGTCTCACGATCTCATCAATATAGACTTGAGAGAGTTTTTTCCTGAGCCAATTAGTCTGCACTGGTATGAAGTGAGCAGATTTAGTCAGTCTGTCCACTATCACCCATACTACATCATGTCCTGCGACCGTGGTAATCCAAAATGAAGTCCGTGGTAATCCAAAATGATGTCCATGGTATCATATCCTACTTCAAACAGGTACTGGAAGATTTTGAAACTTGCCAACCCACATTCGATGTTCAGCTTTTACTTGCTGACAAGTTAAGCACTGTGACACAAATCTTTCAATATCCCTCTTCATACCATTCGACCAATAGTGTGCCTTCAAGTCCTTATACATTTTGGTTCCTGTAAGGTGAATTATATAAGGAGATCTATGTGCTTCCTTTAGGATTTCTTCTCGAATTTTCGAGTCCACTGGCACACATAATCGATCTCGGAGTCTGAGTACTCCATAAGTGTCAACATTGAAACCCCTGCCTGACCACTCTCCACCTCTGTTCGAATCCTTATTAAATTCGGGTCCTCACCCTGCTTTTCCTTAATCCTTTTGAGGAGGATAGATTGCAAGACTATAGACATAAGTCTTGCTGAGAACCTAAGGGAGACTACCTCCAAACCAAAATGCCTCATCTCTTCTAATAGTGGCGTCTGACAGGTAACCAACATGTTCAAGCTTTCCATTGATTTGCACCTCAATGGATTTACTACCACGTTGGCCTTGTTAGGGTGATATAACATCGTCACATCATAATCCTCCAATAGTTCTAACCATCGGCGTTGTTTCAAGTTCAACTTCTTCTGAGTAGACAGATACTTGAGACTTTTGTGATCATGGTAGAATTCACAATATTCTCCATATAAAGAGCAGGCTAATGGTGGTTGAGGAAGTCTTTTATCGGCCAAAGAAGGGTAACCGGAGGTCCCCCGGCCGGCAAGGCACCGGTGCTGGCGGTAGCTGCAACAACAACCCAAGAGAGAGGTAAATAGAAAGAGGGTGCAAACTGAGAATAGTTGCAACTTGAGGGCTTGCCGCCGATCGAGAAAGGTCGGCCGGGACACAACGAGGCTGGCGGAGATGACGGTGGCACTACTAGGGTAGGATATCATAGATAGAGAGAAAAAGGAAGCGAGAAAAAGAGAGAGAAGTAGAGGGAGAGAGAGAAAGCACCGGGGTGGGTAGTTTGCCGACTAGAGGCCCATGGGAACATGCCAGCATCGGCAAGGCATAGGTGTTAGATCGTTGGCGCTAATCATAAATCCTAAAAAAGCTTAAGCTATTAGAAAGATGCAACCAATTCATTTAAAGAGTATAGACACAGCACCCACGGATTTCGATTGTGACTCGGCCTAACTCGACCTCCCGCTATTTCGAATGCAACTCGGCCTAACCTGGCCTCCCGCCGCATTGCAGGATGCTGGCATGTTTAAGCCAACAATCTCTCCCAGCACCTGCACAAATTCACAGTATGCAGGAATCAAACTCGTGACCTCTAGCTCTGATACCACTTGTCGGATCATTAGCACAATCCATTATTCCTAAAAGCTCGAGCTAACAAAAAGATGCAACTAATTCACTTAAAAGCCTACAGTTAGCGCCCACAGGTCTCGGTTGTGATTCGGCCCAACTAGCCTCTCGCCATTTCGAACATGACTCGGCCCAACCCGACCTCCCACTATCTCGAACATGATTCGGCCCAACCTAGCCTCCGGTCACATGGCAGGATGATGGCCCCTTTAAGCCAACAATAGGGGAGGGGGTGACCTGGGT
Source organism: Puya raimondii (assembly GCA_016920855.1). Classification (NCBI taxonomy): domain Eukaryota; kingdom Viridiplantae; phylum Streptophyta; class Magnoliopsida; order Poales; family Bromeliaceae; genus Puya; species Puya raimondii. The sequence continues at coordinate 8,648,419 of JABWPP010000050.1, forward strand.
GGCGGCTGGGAGAGGGAGGGGGACAAAGAGGGAACGAGAATAGTTTTAGGTTTTATTTTTATTTTCTCATTTGATAATAATTGTAAACAGACCCTCTGGTTGTTTCTCTTTTGCCCACAACTCCTCATGTAGTACCCCTGGGGCCTAACTGGCGAAATGACTGCAGTATCAGAGACTGGCCGACACTTCTGTAGAGTGTCGGGATGAGTCGGAATCTTTTTGGCGCGAAATAGATGCGAAAACGAACTCGGAGCACAAAAATAAGCCAAAACTGAAGTTCTGGCAGTTTAGGGCGCCGAGAAGTTGAGTTTAGGGCGCTCAGATTTTGAGTGCTGTTTTTTATATATACTGAGTCATTTTGGATCCAGTTTCGGGCGCCCAAAAGTGGATCCGGAAGTTCACCTCGTGAGTATCGAACGTGCTGACACGTGTGCGTGGTAGGTGAGCTCCGTCGGACCACGTTAGGGTGCACCAGACCGCCGAGCGGAGATTCCAAAGTGTTGGGTTTGTGCAGCCTGGAGGAAGTGGGCGCCCAGAAGTTGAGTTTAGGGCGCCCAGATTGTGGATTTTCAGCAAGGGACAGGTTAGCAGCATATGTTCTTGAGGCTTAAGTTATCCTATTCCTAATGTTATAAATAGATGGGGACGACCCCCCTGAAGCTCTTTTCCTCCCTTCTTCATGGTGAGCCCTGGAAAAATTGCAGGAAACCCCTCCAATTCCTCTAAATTCTATTTTTTTTTCCTCATTGAAGGCTTGAGATTCCAGCAGATTTCCAGCGTCGACCTGTGGTGTTTCAGCTCATGTGGGGTGTAAGAGTGTCCAAATCTCGTAAAACTTGGTTTGCTGGATTGTGGACTCGTAGAGAAAGTTGTGGAATCCTTAATACAGCAAATTGGATAGGTATGTGAACTTTAATTTCTATTTTACTGGACCCCTTGTGTTCTTGAGCTGAAATTTGGATTTTTCCTTTATTTTATGGATTCAAATCTTGTTGGAGCTGGATTTTTGATATAAGGATTGGTTTTCCTACATCCCTTGCTGGATTGGAAGCTTTCCCCACCTGAATTAGAGATTGGAAAGGTGAGTTTTAGCTCAGATTTGGAGAACTAAGCTTAAATGCTGAATTTTTGGAAAATTGGTGGATTTCCTTGGCTTTTTGAATCCAGAATTTGATGGAGAGCTTATTAGAGGATTTGGTTTGATTCATCACTCTATTTGGGAGGTTTGTGACCCTACTTCACCAGTTGTTTAAGCTTGAATTCTCAGATTTGAGATAGAAGTGCTGTTTTGCTAAGTTGCTGAAGTTCTGGATGCAGGTTCTGGGCATCCAGAAGTTGGGCCGAATCCTGTTGGAAGCTTTTTGGTGATCGTTTAGAGCTCAATTTTGGTGAGGAACTTAGGGAATTGTTCTTTAATCTTTTGAAATGAGTTGGGTGAAGTTTCACTACATTTGGACTTGAAAATTTGGTTAATTTCTATTTTTGAACTCGTATAGGTTGAAGCTGCCAGGCTGCAGTTCTGGCTCAGGTTCTGGGCGCCCAGAAGTGCTGCAGAGTGGATTCGAATCCTGTTTTTCAGTTGGTTTGATTTTGGTTGAGGCTGATTTTGTGCGGGGCTTCTCCTATCGACTTCTGACCGTTGTTGGACTAGCGTTTAAGGTGGGTTAATGTCGACTGAAGTCTTCGGAATTTCTCCTAAGTTATAAAGATTTTCAGCATGCTTAATCACATCATATTTTCATGTTAGTAGCTCAAATTCACGAATTTGTATGTTTTTATATGAAATCTGAATTTGGAGCATAATTTAATAATTTTAGACAAGTATTTCATGATGAACTGAAAATTGACTTAGGAGAAAACTCGTTAAACCTACACCTGTCACTTTTCGAAAAACTTATCAGATTTAGCTCCAGGAGCCGTTTTTATTAATGTATCACCGTTGTTAGTGCGAGGTGGATACCTAGATCAGTGTAGCTTGAGTTTACGCTCGTGCTGAGATGCAGAGCTCATTGTTACAGTAGAGTTTAGGCTGTTCCGGACTTTCGGGTGTCGTCGGGGCTGACGGTGGACTCAGATTTCTTCTGTTTGTATCAGATTGTGCCGTGGGCATGTGAGCCTTAGTTGTTAGACCAATTTAACCCTTTTATCTTGATTATAGCATGTAGTTACCTGATTGAGCTGTCAGATTCGCATATACACTCGGTTGGGTCGCGCCCTCGAGTGCCACTCCGGAGTTGGACTTTTGTGCGTCGCAGTAGTCTCTATTGGGTGCTGCCCTACACCGAAAACTCTCGTGGGTGAAGTACGGTGCAGCTCAGGGTACAGGCGGGACTGGTCTGTTGAGGTCCTATAGACTCGGGTCAGTATGGGCCCATAGCGAGAGATGCTTTTACTTCAGTGATTGTTGAACATAGTGGTACGGTAGTAGCATTATAGCTGTAGGGTTTATTCCAGCATGCGCTTTTGTTTCTTTACTTACCAGCTATACTGTTAGTCTCGTAGACTTAGTGGGTGGGCCTTTGGGGTCGGTGACGGTACCCACTGAGGACTACTTGGTTTTATAGTAGTTCTCACACCCATTGTTGCCACCTTTTCTTGCAGAGCCATCAACTGTTGCTGCTGCTACTACTTCGGATCGAGGTAAGGGAGTCACGAGCTAGCTCCCTGTCAACTCCGGTCGCTTTTCTAGAGAGGGACCCATTTTGGAGATAGTTTCTGTTTTGGAGTTGCCATGTACATACAGATGTATTTATTTTGTGTACAGTGAGATGGACTTGTACCTTATAGTTATGGCCGGTCGGCGTTGTATTTTGGATCTTGTATGTACAGTTGGCTTATCTGTATCGAGTTATGTTCTTTATTCCATCTCTATATCTCTTATAGTTTCTTGTATGTATTTTACAGGTACAGCTATCGCTTCGTATACGTGAAAAATTTTATGTATACGGCGGATCTGTTGACGAGCCCGGGGAAACGAGCAATCCGGGGCGTGACACCTCAACACTGCACATTTTGCGCAGGAGACCCTCCAGAAATAAAATTCCATAATTTCATAATGAAATGTCATATTTTTTGCAAAAAAACCCTCTGATGAATTTTAACTCTCAAATTTTTTGGCTATGCCACTTTGCACAACAATCAACAAATTTTATGAAACTTTAATCCACTTATTTCTCTCTGAGCTACTTTACATATTAGTCCTTCAGGTCGCTGAAACTTTAAAATTTTCACGTGGAATGATAACTTTTTTTCTGTCACGCCCCGGGGTCCCTTTCTATAAGCCAAAATTATCGTGCTGTTTTGAAAATTCAGAGTTCAGCGAAAAGTGCCCATTTTTTTTTTTTTATAAATCTTGACCTAAGGACGTGCAACAGACCCGCCACAAATACAGAGATTCTCCGTGACAAACGGACAGAGTCTCCCCTGTATTTGCACGGCGTCGCACAATATACAATATACAAACATTTCCATCCACTCACAACCATTCATAATTACGATACATAAACAATTACATCTATCAGTTGAAACGTTCCCCACACAGGAACCTCAGATTTGAAACACTAAGAATCTTAATGCGTGAAAAACCTTTTTTTTTTTTTAAAGCAGCTACCTCGATGGGTAGGAGACATCATTTTTCCAAAAATCCACATAAAACCATGTCAAGTTACTTATTACAGTAATCATACGAAATCAAGTTCCAAAAATCCAACTCCACTGAACCACAAAGTCTAATGCAAGTAATAGGAGGGTAGGAAAGCTAGACCGCTAGCTAGTCGGGCTCCAAGAGTCACTCGCCCGTCGTGCCTCCCGCACCGTCCCAACCCTCTCCTCCCAAGTCACCTGTAAATGATAATGGGGGTGAGAACATGAACACATGTCTCCCCCTCCCAGTGGGTACTGCACTGGCAGACAAGAAACAGAAAGGAATAGAGTAATACAGTAGCTATGCAAGTAAGTGGAGGAGCAGGTAAATAAACTACAGCTACTGTATAAATAATGCATCAATGGAAGAATAGCTCAAATATACCCAATCCAACCGCCGTGTCGGTCTAAAGACCTCAGGCAATGCCACATAAGGCTCTCCCTGGCATACGTCCCTGGTGAAAACCACCACCGGGTCCACGGGTCGGCGACCGACCACTTTTCCGGAAAAGTACACCCTCTTGCGGTGGCCAAACCGCTGGTGTACGTGAAGATGCGCATAAGCCGTGGCGATCAATGCGAATATGATCAATAACCATCTGTCGTCAACAAACCAACAATCCTACCCCGCAGGGCAACCCGACCACATGGGTCATCCAGTCATAAGGAACACAGAACCGACCAAATAGGTCACAATAGTCAAACCGCTCTACTTCTAGATCATGATAGTAAATACTGGAATATAAACAAGTAGAGCAATAATCATAAAGGTCAATGGGTGCTATGCTCATAAATAAGATATGCAAGGAATATAAAAGAGAGTGGAGAGGACATCACCGAGCATACACCACAAGGTCAATCTCGAATCAAAGTACCCACCTCTAAACAACCGCGTCGGAATCCGGGACGCTCCGCAAATCGACCGGACCTACAATAGGCCCACCGAGTCAAGGACAAATCTCACCTGACTCAATACATGACTCATGCACACATCCCACAATCCCGAGACTCGGTTTTCCAAACCGATCTCCGTAAATCGCCGAAAATCCCGAACCCGTATCGGGATGTCCTCGGGACCCACGAGAAGTCCCGAAAGGCACCAACTCGCTCTACGAGTCAACCGCTACTCCGAAACACACCTATTTGGGTGTTCCGGCAGCAAACACTAGGTTCCACATTTAAACGATTATCGTCGGATAATCTTTCCGATCCGGGTTCCCGGAAGTGTCAATTTCGACACCGGAACCCACCGTCGCTCACCGGACGTCTCCGAACACTCGAGACAGTCCCCAAGACCAGCCAACAAGGCTCAGCGGCAGCCCACAAGTCACACACATTTCATCGGAGATTTCCGAGCCGAAAACCACGTTTCGCCGACGGTTTTCGTCGGGAAACGATCCGAAAACCCATTTTCGGACAAACGAAGGACAGCGGACCTTGGACAATCAGTCCACAGGTCACACGTAGTTCATACATACTGCCCTCAGGACCCACGCAGTGTACAATTGCATAAAAGCCCTCAACTTTCCATAAAATCATATTATTTTATGTGATTTATCAGACACTATGGGTCGTTACGACAAACTGAGGGTCTTCGGGGTCAGCCGAGACACGCACTGATAGGTCTCGACGTGTCAGAGGCCGTGCTCACAATTCGGAGCACATCCGGACATTGTGGAGCGCGCGGGCGCGATGCGAACTTCAGCGAACTATGCGCACTGTACGATGATCGCGCCTATTCTGCAGATCCAGGACGCGCTGACCACAATAGAGGTGAGCATCGCGTTCGGCACTGACCGTCGATCGCCGTGCTCACCTCCGGAGGCATCAGAACAGCCTCCGGATCATCAGAATATTGACCCGAACTCAGATCCATGCACAGACTGTAGCAATTAGGGCTTACCGGGCAGAGGGAGCTAGGGCACGGCCGGCGGCAGTTCTGCGGCGGGCTCACCGGCGGCAGAGGGTTGCAGCCGGTCAGGGGAGGTCGGCACGTGCGGTGGCCGATGGCGGGAGGCGGCCAGAGGCGGCGGCGGTGATGCCCTAGCTCGGGTGGTTCCCTAGGCCGAGCCTTCGTCTCCCGGCGATCGGCGGCTCCGGCGGCGGCCCCATCGGCAGACGACAGATGCGGGAGGGCCAGGGAGACCGGCGCTCCGGTTGGTCGACGGCGGAGGGCGGCGGTGGCGACGCTAGTCCAACCCGCACCCGCACAGGTTTCGGGCTCGAGCTCGGGTGGTTCCAGCGGTCACGGCCGACGTCGGGGCACCTCGAGGCGGCGGCGGCGGGTCGCCTGAGGTAGGAGAAGGGTGGTCCGACAGGTCCCGAGCGGCGGCGACGCGCGGGGAGGAGACCGAGCCCCCCCCCCACGGCCAGATCTGCACCAAGGTTGGTGCAGATCGGCTCCAGCGGTCGCGGCGGCGTGCAGGGGCGGCGGCGGCGGTCCGGCAGGGGTCGCCGGACGTCGGGACACTGCAGGGAGGAAGTCTCGAGGGTCCTGTTTCCCTCAGGTGACTCCCGGGCAGAGATGGAGAGAGAGGTATGAAGGAGGTGGAGGTGGTGGTTGCTCCCTCTTGGCCGGCCGGAGCTACACGCCGGCGGCGGCGGCTGGGGTGGCGCGCGGCGCGCGCAGAGGAAGGAGGGGAGGTTGCTGGGTTCAGTTTGGAGGGGATAGATGCTAGGGTTAGGGTTCGTGGAGGAGGAAACCCTAGTTACCTATATATACCAAGGTGTCATTTTGCAGCAAACACCCCCAAACTTCAGAATTTACAGCCAAGCTCTCCACAGCATATGTAAAACACGCGTACGCACCTCCATGTGCGGTCTCATGCGATTCGGTACATACAATATAAGGGGTTTGTACGAATTTCGAAAACACCACTTCGACCCCTCCTCGATAGTCATGCAAAATCTCGAGATCCGTCCGTCAGATTTCCGACGGATTGCACCAGCGCGTTCAGCACTACCGAGACATCGAGCTCACGATTTTGTTTCGTTCGATTTGATTGCCGATTCGCAGATCCATAAACCCCTTTACCGTTCACATGTATAATTACAATTTGGTCCCTCAACATAAAGTAGGCTTTTCTCGGAAACCGTGCATCAAATCCAAAATCCGTCAGTGCCATCAAGTCCAGAATAGTCAAACGGTTGAAAACGAGCTATTGGACCACTATGAACGGAGTCCGACACACTCCAGAAGCCATCTCTAATCATCGGCCTATCCGAAAAACCAGAGTTACTATTCACTTAAGTGAATTTTCGAAATCGCGTAACTCTTTCATTTTAAATCATTTTCTCCCGAAACTTGACGAGTGATTATGTAATTAAAATACACACATAAACATCGTCAACGGAGGGTTAAATTGTATAGTAAAATTCTCGGTCTTTACATTTTCACATTAAATGATAACATTTTTTTATTTTATAAAAATTGCATTTTAGTTCCTTTGTGAAATCAAGTGCTTTGACTTTGTCACCCGAGATCCACCACCGGTTGGGTTTAAGAGCCATGCGCCCTCTTGCCCCAAATCGGGCGTAGATCATACTCAAAAGTCATCCACATATGTGTTTTACGAATAAGTCCTTCCATCTGCGAAATCGCGTGATTTGACATATGAAATGTCGCTCTTTTTGAATAAAAACTCTGTTTTATCGAGTTTCACTCTCACTCGATTTTATTTCCAAAATATCACATTATCGCATGAAATTGCATAAAGGTCCCTTTCTTACAGCACTATCAGATCTCGAAAGTGGCGATTTTTGTTTTGTTGAAAAACTGTTCCATTATGCGATAACCCCTCCATCTTTATGAAAATTACTATAAGGACCTCAGGTTCTACATGTCGCTGTAAATTTGTTGCTCCAAAATTTCATCTTATTTTTCTTCTCTCTCATCTACAAGGGGGAGTCCATTGGATCCGACGACGGCGCCATCACCGCACCCCACTAGATGGAGAAAGGTGCTGGCATGGGGACACTGTGGCACGCCTCGACCATAGTAGCCGTATTGAGTCTCGTCGTCACCAGCAACGGCGGCGCTGACAGGAGGCAAAGGGTCGAAGATCGTACGATCAAACTTTGTTGACGTGAAGGCACTCGATCTCGTCACCAACACGAGGATCTACCTACTCAGCCACCGTCATCGTCCTCGTCCTCGTTCTCCTCGGTGGTGGCAGTGCCTAACCGCATTACCGTCGGATCAAACGATGGGAGCATGACGGTGATGCTCGAGGCCAAAGATCGCAAGGCCGATACCTTTTGCAACCATGTGGCCGAGATCAGCGGTAGAGGCAGTGATGGCGGAGGCATCGTCAGCGGAGTAGGAGGCACCGACAGAAACATGGCGAGTGGGCTTTATAATGAAAATTTTATGTAAGAGATAAAAAAGCCTTTTTACTTCTAAACTCATTATGGTTAAATATTTTATCCATGATTAATCATAGTTTTCTAATAGATATTAACAGCATGCATATTTTTGCAAATGACAAAATTTTTGAGTTAAATAAATCTCATAACTTAAACTTTATAGGGATAAATTTGGAAGAGCACCTCTTTATAGAAAGTTGTTTGAAATATAACCCAATTTAAATAAGTAATCTAGCTCGGTGAATAACAGTAATTAAGTTTGTCCAAAGTTTATATAATTCAATCAATCATTTTTCTTAGTTACAATATATTGCTTTTTCTTCTAGACACTGTGGGCCGATTAACAATAACCAAATTTATGAAATAAAAAATTAAAACTTGAGGGCTTAATTAAAAAAGAAAAAGTTAAGGGCTGTTATTCAAAATATTTTATAGTGAAGGAGTCTCCATACATCTTCGCCTTTATATAATTCCGACACGCGGCCGTCAATAAACGTGAAACTTTTTGGCTAGCTCTTGCCGATACTAGTGGCATCCGATTCCTTTTTTTCCTTTTTTTCTTTTTTCCTTCTTTCCGGTGCGTAATTGTCTACACCATTTGATGGCCGACAATTCACATACTGAGGTGGCATCTATGCATCACGGACATTTCTATAAGCCTCGCGTGTTTGTATCGGACACGCGCCTGTCCGTGTCGGACATGTGCCCGTGTCGGACACGTGTCCTATGTGGACACTCCTTGAACGCGCGTTCAATGCCGATACATAGCGCATACAACTAAAAAAAATATATACATATTTTTATTTTACTTTTTTTATGCATATATAATATAAAATGATAAATATTTTAGCTTTTTGATTAATGCATATAATTTTTTTTCATAATAATAAATAAATTATGTATGGTGGAGAATTTTTTTCTTAAAATATATGAACTATCAATAAAAATTTTACTAACTTTCAGTCGTATGAGAAATATAACAATATTTTATCAAAATTAATATTTTATATTAATAAAAATATATTACTATATTAATAATATTATATTTTATTAGAGGTGTCCATGCCGTATTCGTGTTCTAATTTTTTAAAAATTATCGAGTTGTGGTGTCCGAGTCGTGTCGTGTTTCGTGTTCTGTGTCAGTATCCGTGACGCCTAGGGTGGCATGCACACCATGCTTCAATCGGTCTATAATCTGTAATCTTTTCGCTCTTAAAGATGCGGGCACGTTAATTTACGCACACAAAAACATAGTAAAAAAAAACAAATCAAAATGTCCAATCCGTCCAAAATGTATTATTCTGTCGTTTCACGCCGTTAATTCACATAACTTGTGCACACGAAAAAAATGCCACACCATTTGCATTTGTTTGCCTAATACGTACTGAAATAAAATTTTCAGAATATTATGTTTATATTTTATTAGTATATTAAGCTTTAACACTGAGAACATAAAAACTTTGAATTAAAGGGTAAATTTTAGTTTAACCCCCTAGTATATATAGTGCATTTTTATTTAGTTTGTCTTCCGTGATGCAGCACATTTCCACTCTAATTTGCCTCTTGTGGTTTAAAAAGATATACTTAATTAATTATCATATAATGTTATTTTTATTTCAACAAACAAATTTTATCATTAAATAGATTTTACTCCTTCATATTTATTTTGACGAAATTCGAACAAATGTAGAACATGAAGGAATGGTTTTGTCTGAGTTCTTTATCAAAAGATGAGTCCCTCTTGAAGCTCGGTTCCTTCGGAAGGACGGATAAAGCAAAAGTTTTTAAAAACTACATAATATGTAGTATCTTGTTTAACAATAAATTTTTATAGTAATTAAAAATAAAATTATTGTATAATTAAATGTAACTTTTTGAACCACAAGATCCAAAATAAAAACATGTTATACTAAAAGATAGTTAAGTGCTTTACTTTTTAAAACACAAGTTATATTAAAGAAGATCAAATTAAAATATGATATTAATTAAAATATATATTTTAAAATTTATATAAATTTATCAAGGCATGAATAGTTTGAAGAATAAACTTTTTCAAATCTTTTCTTCAGTTGAGGACACTCCGCACCAACAACGTTCCGCCCGCAGCCACGCTGCAGATTCTCATCGGTTCTAGAACTCAGCGGCATCCTGCATGCGCTTTCCACCGGTTTATCTAACATCTGATATAGAGAGCAAATGAAAGAATGCCACATAGCCCCATATACATGGCAGATTTAATTATAAAAAATAAGAGAGTTATGCTCAGCTCTCTCTATATATATATATATATATATATATATATATATATATATATATATATATATATATATATATATATATATATATCTCGAGGGGCGGAGGGAATGCACAAGACCATCACATACATATATAGCACATTGCATAGAATAGAAGAGAGAGTAGGAGGAGAAAATGTCGACCGTAGTTCACAAGATTGAGGATAAGTTCTACCTGAACGAAGAGCGTAAGAAAGGGGAGGGGAAGTACAAAGGGGGGCACGATAAGGAGGAGTACAGGATGAAGAAGGAGCACAAGAAGGAAGAAGAGATTCACGAGGGAGGGACCGTCCAGAAGATCAAGGAGGTCCACGACGAAGAGCACTTTGAGATCTCCAACTGATCATAATGGTGAACCTTTTTGTTTCTTTTCTTTTTATCTTTTTTTTTCCTATATTGTCGAATGTTTTATCACCTATATGATCGATGAGCGTTAATTCATCTCATTCTTCTTTTGCATATTATTATTATTATTTTTTTTTTGTTCTTTTGATCCAGGGCTAGATGGTGAAGCATGAAGCTATATATTACTGCTGTGACTGCATGGAAGAGTTAAAAATATGTACTTTTGCTCTCTTCCTCGAAATAAATAATGGGTGATATAAAATAAATAATAAAAATATTTTACAGGTGTTGTTATATATTCCTTCTTTTATTTGTTCATGAAAGTTCTTGTTTTATTTGTGATTGATCTCCGAATTGACTGATTTTCGGTCAATAAAGAACCTGCGCGAAAAATAACATATCAATTCTAATGGCACAATTATAGGACACTCTATTTTACAACAGATCACAAAATCAGAGTGAAAACAATAAGAAAAAGCTATATATACCAAAACCCAACAATAAGAAATAAAACCTACGGTAGTATCTTTGCCTCCCTATTTTCGTCAGTTTACCGAAAAAGAAGAAAAGGAAAAAAGAAAAAAAGCAAAAAAGAATGCATCAGCGATCGAACGAGTTTATACTAGTTCGTAAACTGACAAAAATTTCAAAAGAAGCCCTTGAATGGTTGAATGATATATATGTCCTCATAAAGAATGCTCTAACCTTCAAAATTAAAGTGATGAGACTTGTAGACAAAATATGCATGGCTTTTGAATTAGTAACGTTATAAAATTATAGCCCAAAATGGATCGTCTAGCTAGCAGCACTCTTTTGTTTTTAGTGTTCATCATATTCATTGTAACATCACTACAAGAAAAATGACATCTAAGAATGTTATTTTCAACGATTAATGACGCTTAAAATCATCTTAAAATAATCTACTGTTTATATTTAAAAGCGTCGACAAATGAAGAGTCGTCATTTATATACCGATATTTATACCATGTGTCGAAAAATTAAAAGTAATGTTACAGTTTATCCTTTAATAAATTAATTTGATATAATAGATGGTTTATGTGATGACCTTTTCTGAAGCATCAATATTTGTCATATAGATGAGACACTTTGGAATGAGATTTTTTTGTAGTGCAGTTATATTCAAGTTGTAAAATTAGACATATGTACAGCAAAGTACGGCTAAGAGAATTATGGTCCTTGCCGAGATCAAAATTAATTAGTGGACTCAGCAGATGGTCTTCAACCCGCTGCTGATACTTTCTTATTTTTTATTTTTTATTTTTTATACTTTATTTGCCACAATACTCTCTTATAAGAGCTCACCTCAACCGGCGGCAGGAAGCGGCGGCGGCGGCGCTGGGAGAGCACAAGCTCTCGGGTAGCTAGGGCACGGCGGCGCCGGCAACAAACGGCGGCGGCGGCGGTCGGGACGGCGAGCCGGCAAGAGGGGCTCGCCGGACGTCGGGCGGGAGGTGACCGCGACAAGAATAAGCGGCGGCGGCGGCAGTGCCAGGCGCTCGGCCGCGGCTGCCCTAGCAGCCCAAGCAGCAACAGCGGCGGCGCACCGGCGGCACGGGGGCGGCCGGGGAGGAAGGTGACGACGGCGGAGGTCCTCCAGGGGCTGGCCGGAGGTCAATGCATCGGCGGGAGGCGGCGGCGGCTCGGGACCAACTCCCACTGCCCTCAGCAGCTCCAGCAGCAGCTTGCTGCGGCGCGACGGCGCTCGGCAGTGGCTCCTGACGGCGGGGCAGGATGCCGGCGGCTGCGCAACCTTAGGGGAGACCTAGGGCATGGGTCCACCCTGGGTGCACACCGCAAGGAGAAGAAGAAGAAGAAGAAGAAGAAGAAGAAGAAGAAAAAGAAGAAGAAAAGAGAGAGAGAAAGGTGGAGAGAGAGCTGGTCGGAGCTCCCCGCCGGCCAGGGGAGGACGGCGGCAGTCGGCGACGCACAGGGAGGTGGGCAGGGGAGCTGAGGAGGGAGTGGCACCAGCTGGGGGAGCTAAGGGAGAAGAAAAAGAGCAAAAGAGATTTCCTCTCCACTCAACACTATAATAAACAACTTGCACAATTGCAAATAAGCCCCCGAAACTAGGGAATTTAGTCCCGAGTCCCTCACAGCATGCGTAAAATGCACAGACACCCCTCCACACTCGATTTCAGGCAAGACGGTGCGTGAAACAGGGTCTAGTTCGCGAAACGATCAAACATGAATTACGACCTCTCGGCGAAGATCACGCAATATCTCACGATCAGACGGTTGCATGTGCGAACGGATCACGCCATCGCATTCAGCGCTGCCGAGACATCGAATCTACCATTTTGGATCGTCATAAACAATCTCCGAATTGCGACACAATCCATCCTCTCTCCTCCAACAATAACTCAAAACCATAAAATACATATATATACGTATATATATACACCTATACATATATATATACATATACAAATACATATGCACACAAGTACAAGGTAGAGGGAGAGAAAATACAAAGAATTCACATTCAAAATTCGAATTCTCACAGACCTATAGTGCAATTAATTCTAAAGATTATGTGAGGACTGAGATTTTTCCTCTATGATTGTTTGATGTCTTTTTTAATGTTATCATGTGTATTTTAATTTTAAATTTGTCCATTAGATTTCAGTGAAAAATGATTTAAAATAAAGTTTATACGCGATTTTTAAGTACCACTTAAAATGAATAGTAACCGGAGTTTCCGGAACAGGCCGAGAGGTGAGAAGGGCTCCGGATACAAATCGAACTCCGATTCAGGCGATCCAATAGCTCGTTTTCAGTGTCTCAGCTATTCCGGAACCTATGGTGTTGACAGATTTTGCTTTTGATGCACGGTTTTCGAGAAAAAAAAGGATTTTATCGCTGGAAAGGTTTTTATTCTTTATTGTTCATGCTTTTTAGAAATGTATGGTGCCCCGTTTTGCGTGAAACTTCGTGAATAGGGGCCTACCTGCGAGAGACAGTCTGTGTTGAGAGACTTTGGTTGTAGTTTTGCTTGTCGGGGGATGTTGAGGCGATTATTGGTTGGTTTGGTGTTTTGGTAGATCGTGAGGGGATGGGTTTTGTCGTGAATCGGCGTCTGTTTCTGGAGATCTAAAATCGCAGGTTCGGTGATTCAGCAGTGCTGATCGCGATGGCATGATCCGTTCGTGAATCCGACCGATGGATCGTGAGATATCGCGAGATCATCGCCGAGATGGCGAAATGTGGATTTTAGTCTTTTCGCAAAAAGGTCCATATTTTATGTGCCGATTTGCGTGAGATCGAGTGTGGAGGGGTGTCGACGCATTTTACGCGTGCTGTGAGGGACTTGGCTCAAACTTCTAGGTGTTTATGGAGTTTCGTGCATTTGTTCTTGTGGTATATATTGTGCATGTTAGGGTTTTGCTTGGGAAACCCTAACCCTAGCCCTTTCCCTTGCACCCGAGCCCCTCTGCCAACATCCCCTCCTCCTCGTGCATCTCCCCCGTGCGCCGCCGACCGGTCCTGGCCGGTTGTAGCTCCGGCCAAGCCCTTCCTCTTTTCCTTCTTCTTCTCCTTGTTGAATTTAAATATTTACCAACATTCAAATTTTTTTAAGTAGTAATACAAAATTAATGTCTAAATTAAAGAAATTCTAAAATTTCGTAAACATATTAAATATATTGACTTTGAATATTTACCCATTTTCAAATTTTTTAAAATATTGATATAAAATTAATGCCTAAATTGTAATTCTAAAACTCGTTAAATTAATGCTTAAATAGTGCAAAAATAATGCCTAAATTTGTGGAAGGGATATCAATCAAAATCTTCTTTAAATTTTGTGATGTTTAATTACGAAAATACCTTCGATATGTAGTTATCTTTTAACCTATTAAAGAGTAAAATAATAATTTTACCCCTTATTGATCAACGGTTAAAATATTTTTTATTATTTATAAAATTAAGTACCGAATCATTTCTCGAGACATTTTTTATGCAAAAATGCGCTGCACATAACATCTTAACTGAAAAAAATAACGAAAGGTCCAATAAAAAGCAAAAATAAAAACCACAGAATAATTAAATAATACAATTAAATTATAACATACTAAAGTGAAAAAAAGATAAACCATAAGAAGAATATTTAAAGTTTCTTGTAAAATAAAACATCATAACTAAAGTATGCACATGATACAAAATGCCACTTAAGTTTTCATCGTATCAATAACTAATTAGAAAGTGATATTAGTAATAACTGACAAAGTATGAACTGATGCAAACTAAAAAGTTCATAATATTGCCAAACAGATTCTTGAATCCAACTACTTAGTCAGTAAATTTGATTAGATTCAAATGAACCATTCGCGTTGCTCTTCTAAAAAAAAACCATGAATCATTTATTGAATCCCATCACTCACTAAATTAGCATAAAAGGATTCAGTAAATCAAATATACTATTATCAAAAGTGAACCAGCATTATTAACATATCAGAATTAACAACCGATAAAAAAATTTGGAGGTACTTAGCCAAGATTCTAAAAAGTGATTTTACAGCCAGAAGTAATTTTTCTTTTAATAGAGCATCTCATGATTTTTTTTTTTTTTTTTTCAAATTTGATTCGATTTTTCAAAATCGATTTTCTAATTATAGTGGTCCAAAACCTATTTCTTAAAATATGATTCTGATTTTAGACTCAAATTTAAAATTTAAATTTTAAATTTTAAATTTAATTTCAAAATTAAATATTAAATATTAAATTTTAATATTTAAAATATAAAATTTTAAATTTTAAATTAAATTTAAAATTTTAAATATAAAAATTGTTATTTGTAAACAGTTAAAAAAAAAATGCCAACCATACATCAAAATTAGCTCAAAAAATTTACTTACATCTAATCTCAGGCAAACAGTACTATACAACTTTTAACTAAAATTGATTCTCTAAACCAAAAGTAATTCTGCGGAAATCATTTCCCCAATAGATAGGCCAAACAACTCTTTTATCAAATTCGATCAAAATCATTATTTATTAACAGATTTCGACCAAATTCAATAAATATGCTTTGCCATTAGTTTAACCTTAGTGATATTTTACTAGCTGAATTTGGTGAGTTCCATAGTCCCAAGCAAATGGATTTTTAATGTTACTTTCCAAACAAAAAGCAACAAACATATCAACGTTGACCAGATTATATATAATTGCTCAAAATATAATCTAAACAAACAAATAATTCATCTGTTTCATTCAATATGAACTTTGGCCCAATTATTTTATTATTCAAAATTAAAAAAAAGAATCTAAACAAATAATTAATTAATTAATTATAGTAAGGTATTTTAAACTTCAGAGCTAGGGTTAGAAAATTTTAAAAGGTTGTTTTCTATTATACGATAATCCAGAAGCAACCAAATAACCGATAAAAAGAAACTAATTACTTCAGATAGTAACTTTTAATATTTCAAATGTTGCTAATATGACCTTAATAGTTTCTATTTAATTTTAGAGGTGATTTCAAACTTGCCCCTCAAAAGTTATAAAAAAGGAGCAAGTTCAAACCTATCCCTCTAAAACTTTAAAATATCATATATATCCTTCCAAAATTATAAATATCATCAATATTATTCTAAACATACAAATTTATCACCAATATTTAGGGCTGCAAGTCTAGCTCGCCGCTCGCGAGTCAGCTCGTGTTCGATTCAAAATAGGCTCGAAAATAGCTCGTTCAAAATTAATTTCAAATATAAAATGAGCTGAATTTTTTCGCTCGAAAATAATTTCAATCCGAGAACGAGCAGGCCTCTGCTCGTTCGTGTTCAACTCGAAATAGTTCGAATATATATATATATGAGTCCGGCTACTATCCTTTTAAGAGGATAGAAGCCTTTGTCCTATCAAATTTTTGACCGTTAGATCTAACTTTTAATTATTTTCAACCGTTAGATTATACTATTCAACCAACCACCCACTCAACCCTAGGGGGCCCACTATCAACCTAACCGTAACCACTCTCATCCTAGCCGCACATCTTTTCATCCGAACAGTAGAAAATTTAGGAGGACGAAGACTCCCATCCTCCTAAAAGGATAGTAGCTGGATTATATATATATATATATATATATATATATATATATATATATATATATATATATATATATATATATATATATATATATATATATATATATATATATATATATATATATATATATAAAATAAAAAAAATAAAAAATATTAATATTATTAATAATATATATTAAATATTTTAATTCAAATACACCTTTTAATGTATTCTCTATGTACCGCATAGGTACGGACCCAACTCCACATAGAATTTTGAGCTATAAACGAGCCGGCTCGGAATCGAATAATTCTGAGCCAAATTCGAACATGGCTTGAAATTAGCTCAAAAAAAAAAAAAAAAAAAACTATTTCGAGCCGCTCGAATTCGGCTCGATTTAAATTTCGAGCCGAACTCGAACAGGCTTTATTCTGGCTCGAAATTAATTCGAGCGAGCTCGAATTCGGCTCGAATCTAATACGAGCCGAATTCGGGCAAGGCCGCGCTCGCTCGTGTTCGGCTCGTTTGCACCCCTACCAATATCCCTCTAAATGTATAAAACTATCACCCAAACCCCTAACCGTAAACTTTTTCTATCATCTATACCCCCAATCCTAAGCCCTTTCTATATAATAGTTGACTGTACATACAAATACACGTTAAATTATTTTGATAGTTATTTCAAATCAACATAAATTTGTGGATCATATTTATCCAAAAATTTACAATAAAAATTTAAAATTTTTAAAAAATAAATTTATCTATTATATTCCATTACAAAATATCTATGATATCCTAAATCAAATTTCAATGATTGCTGTCGATTATAAGTATATAGTTCTACTTTTTTTAATATATATTGAATATTTATGTATGTTTTTTTTTTAATTCTGACGAATCCATAATTTAAGTATATGTTTGAAACTAAAAGTACCAAAATTTTAAATCACATTAAATTCAAGATTTAAAATTAAGTTTATTCTGATTTAATTAAAAAAGTTTTTAATTGTTTTTAATTCAAATTTGATATCTAAAATAAAATCTAATTCACGATTTAAACTCAAATTTTAATTTTAATTTAAAAATTATATATTTAAATATAAATCATATAGTTAAATATCATCTATAAATTTAAGATGAAATAATTAATTGGTGGTTGTAACCAACAAAAGATTAATATAACAACTATTTATTAGTAAATAGTACAAAAAATAATATGAAAATATTCACTTAAAAAAAATATATATGGAATGATATAGAAATATTAATAAAAATAGAAAATGTTATCTGTTAGAGAAAAAAAAGGAATTAATTTTTTTTTCATTATGTTATTTGTTTGTGTAAGAAAAAAAAGGAAATCAAAATTCTTTTCTCGCTAAAATATGGGTCTGTCGAGAGACTTAAATTCAAAATACGTACTTTTATATATAGTATAGATAAGAAATAATTTCATTAATGCCCCTTCTACGTGTTGTAATATTACTAAATTTAATAATATAATGAGTGCCATCTTAAATGATCATGAATATCACGAATATCCATAGTGGTTAGTCTCTATCCAAAATAACCGTCATAATTATAAAATGCCTACTTTATCCTTATCCATTATATCAACGTCCCTTAAATTTTCAATCTGCTGATGTTCAAAACTTTTCAAAAATGGCCGCTTAATTTTTACTCATAATTTTTATTGTCACAAATACATCACACAAATAATTAGAATTTAAAAATAAAAATTAGATACAAAATCTAAATTTAAGTTTAAAATCAAATTCAAGATCTAAATTTAAATTTTAAATTTGAATTTGAAATTAAATTTTAAATTGCAAGTCTATTTCAAGTCTAAATTTGAATTTGAAATTCAAATTCACATTTTGAATTTAAATTTAAAAATAAAAGCGATACATCTTCTTTTTTTTTCTTCAAGTGTGGAAACTGCAGGGCTAGAAGTAGTACGATTGATTCTCATAATTATAATAAAGTAAAATATGTCGAAATCCATTTTGGAATAATTCCAAATAAAAAATAAATGTGCGGTAGCAAGTTGATCAATTAATTCAATAAGAGATAAATGAGAGATAGCATACAAAATCTAAACTTAAATCTAAAACTAATTATCTAAATTTGAAAGTAAAATTAAGTGCGAAATCTTAATTTGAATTTGAAATTAAATTTGAATTTAAATTTTGAATCAAAATAAAAAGTTAAATTCAAAATTTGAACCCAAGATTAAATTTAAATTTAAAATCTAAATTCAAAATTCAAATTTAAATTTGAGA
Organism: Puya raimondii; assembly: GCA_016920855.1. Taxonomy (NCBI): domain Eukaryota; kingdom Viridiplantae; phylum Streptophyta; class Magnoliopsida; order Poales; family Bromeliaceae; genus Puya; species Puya raimondii. The sequence continues at coordinate 8,667,390 of JABWPP010000050.1, forward strand.
AAATCTAAAACTAAAATTAAAATTAAAATTTGAATTAAAAAATGATAATTTTGAAACTATTTAGGGGTAAAATTGATATTTTAAAACTTAATTAATATTAAAATAATCTCAAACCAAGGTTAGAGTCAAGGATTTAAGTGTCCATCGGCAAGAGCCGTATCTACCGTATCGTATCGTGCCAACAAGATATCGGCACGATACAACCCCTGTGCCGATGGCATAGCTTAAAACTCTACATTCTGTAAATTAGTAAGTAATTTTCTCAATAAAGTTCAAATGATCTGATAAGAATACATAATAAGTAATTAGAGTATTTTGTTGCTAAAAAAAATAAATATTTCATACCATTATGTATCGACACACATTTATTTTTTGTAAACGGCACTTATCGGCACGACCCGGTACACATCGTGTCGTACCGTGCCGGCAAGTTTTCGGCACGATCTCATGCCATGAAACTTAAATCTTTAGTTAGAGTAACGTTCTGTGACATGAGATATCAAAAAGGGCATTTACAATATAACTCATTATATTGGAAGGATATATATGATATTTTGATATTTGCAGAGCCATTGAGATATTTTTAAGGTTTTGAGGGGTAGTTATGAAATTGTTCTTGTATATAATGACACTCATGATATTTTCCAATTTAGAGAGACATTTATAAAATTATAATTTTTTCGAAGGGCATGGAAGAAATTAACCCTATTTAGTTTATTAATATTTTTTTCTACTTAAGTTTATTTTTGTTTTAACTTAATATCATAGGGTCTTATATTTATCTTAGTTAATAACTAATTAAAAGTAAATATATATAATACTTTTTTGTGAATCTATTTTTTACTTAATCTGTCATGTTCCGGGTTACAGCGAAAGTCCGAGTATGTCAATAGATTCGTCACATACATAGGAAGCCCCATTCATACGAAGCATCAGAAGAACCAATAAACGATCCTAAGGGCTACACTAACAGATATCAAAGCCGGAATAAAAGCAACTAACATAAGTGAAGCTAAAAAATCCATAAGTATATCTGCATCTTCCAGAATTGTAAGTAAAATACAACAAAGCTGGCATCACTAGTTCCAGTATGTATAATATGGCTCTCCCAAAAATTCGTCTCTATCTGGTCCTCCCCTAGCACGGTCGACACAGAAGGAGACGGTATCTAACCCGCGATCCCTTGACCTCGGTTAGAAACAACAATCGATAAGGAGGGCTCTAAAAAAAGAAACCACGGGAGGGCGTGAAAAATGTTGGCTATTTATTATTGGGCTAAAATAGGTCCAACTTCCTGCCCCGTGACAATAGGCCCAGGAGACAAATAAGTTGAGTTGGGTGAGCCTAATAAGTTGAGTGGGGGTGTGATCCACAAGAGACCCAACGGCAAGAGGCCCAACAATAGACCCAACGTCCAGGTGGGTTGAGTCAGGTCGAAGCCCGCGAGCGCTATGGCTGAGCCCTTAAGTGCGATGAGTGCGCCCTTCCTATAAGCTCGAGCTTTTGGTATTAATGGTTAGCGCCAACGATCCGACAATTGGTATCAGAGCCAGTGGCGCGGGTTCGATTCCCACATGCTGCATTAACGGTGCAGGTGTTGGAGGGGGGATTGTTGGCTATTTATTATTGGGCTAAAATAGGTCCAACTTCCTGCCCCGTGACAATAGGCCAACAATAGACCCAACGTCCAGGTGGGTTGAGTCAGGTCGAAGCCCGCGAGCGCTATGGCTGAGCCCTTAAGTGCGATGAGTGCGCCCTTCCTATAAGCACGTGCTTTTGGGATAGTTGGTTAGCGCTTACGATCCTACAATTGGTATCAGAGCCAGTGGCGCGGGTTCGATTCCCACATGCTGCATTAACGGTGCAGGTGTTGGAGGGGGGATTGTTGGCTATTTATTATTGGGCTAAAATAGGTCCAACTTCCTGCCCCGTGACAATAGGCCCAGGAGACAAATAAGTTGAGTTGGGTGAGCCTAATAAGTTGAGTGGGGGTGTGATCCACAAGAGACCCAACGGCAAGAGGCCCAACAATAGACCCAACGTCCAGGTGGGTTGAGTCAGGTCGAAACCCGCGAGCGCTATGGCTGAGCCCTTAAGTGCGATGAGTGCGCCCTTCCTATAAGCACGTGCTTTTGGGATAGTTGGTTAGCGCTTACGATCCTACAAAAAATACTGTAAAACTAGTCTCCAGTGGGTACAATCACCGATGACAATGACCTACCCATTAGGTCTATTAGAGGCATATAAAGAAACGATAATCAACTGTATAATACGATATAAGTATAAGCTAGAACGAAACTCGACAGCTACTATGCCTTTATACTACGGGATGCTCGAGATAGAACTACTAAATGTATATTATGCATCAACTAACCATCGGTGCTCATAATCATAATCCAATCTCGCTGACCGACTCGAGGGTCCAGTCAAGCCTATGCCTATCTACTCCCACGGCACCACTTTTGTAGGCGGCCTGTTAATATATAGGTCGCCTACTAGGGCTAATGCAACATCAACGCTATAGCCAGACTATAGAACGTCACTCGAGGGGCACGACCCCACCGAATATATAACGCATATCTCTCGAGCTTAAATATGGCTCATGTAGGCTGTAATCAATACATATGATTAACCAGATCATAAATCCATTATCCACGTGCCCTCGGCACAATATGGAGTGTAACCTAACGATTCAGAACCGCTGTATCACCCACGGCAAAATAAATCACTGATCAGTCCACCAACTATACTAACGGTCATCGGCCCACAACTCAGGCATAAAGTGATACTACACTACTCTGAACCATCAACATCCTCTAACTGACGACAACAACAACAAATCATCTAAAGTAAAAAATCTGTATAATGTATGTTGATAAGTAACCCAATATTTGTTGATAAGTTTAGATTTATTTCTGTCAGGTTTATCTCTTAATATTTTTTTGGTTAGACATAAGAGATAAGTTTAAATCTTGTTCAGTTATTCCTATTAGGATTTTTATTTGATGTCTATATATAGATTGCTGTAATTGTGTGGAAAATCATCCACCACCGAAATTTAGTCCAAAAATATTGAATAAAAGTTTTTAGTTTAATTTGCTGCAATACTCCTCTCTTTTCAACAAGAGGTATCAGAGCCAAGTTTAAGAAGCCTTACGACGAAGAAAAGATCGTCGGCTTCGTGATCGAGGACGTAGAACGTACCGGCATCGCGCTCTCCATCGACATCGACATTGATAGTTGATCATGGCCCTAAACGGGATGATTCACCCACAACTTCCGAAGTTTACAGGAAAGAACTTCGATTACTGGAGTATCCAGATACAATGCTTGTTCTCATCTCACGAGTTATGGGATATTGTGAAGGACGGCTTCAAAGATGTCACCGACAGTGAGTTCGAAACTCTCGCTGCTGTAAAGAAGGAGGCGCTCAAAGATTGCCGAAAGAAAGACAGAAAGGCATTATTCTTTCTGTATCAGGCGGTGGATGAAGTTGTTTTTTAGAGATTATCGAATGCCAAGACAGCGAAAGAGGCCTGGGACATGCTCGAGAGGAGTTATCGAGGCGCAGATAAAGTAAAAAAGGTACAAATTCAAACTTTTAAAGGTGAATTTGAATATTTACAGATGAACGAAGGTGAATCAATCGACGACTATTTTAGTCGAGTAGTATCCATATCAAATCAAATACAGATGAATGGAGAAGACTGGCCCGACAAATTAATTGTCGAAAAAATCATGAGATCAGTTACTGGCAAATATGATCATGTCGTTTCTTCGATTGAGGCGGCCAAAGACATAGACGACCTAACAGTAGAAGATTTGCTGGGATCATTCCAAGCCTACGAACAGCGTGTGAAACTGAGAGCGCAGCGCACGGTTGAACAAGCTCTCAAAACCCAACTGACAATCAGCGACAAAACTCAGGGAGGAAACAGAGGTAGCAGAGGACGCGACTGTGGTGGCGGACGTGGTCGTGGCCGCGGCAGAGGCCGAGGCCAAAACGAAACATCAGTTGGTGATACAGACGGTTCAAATCCAAATAGAAGAACAAGAGGGAGAGGTAATTACCACAATCAGCAAAGGTATGATAAATCTCGGATTCAATGTTATTATTGCAATAAATATGGGCACTATCAATCTGAATGCAGAAGAAAACAAGCTGATGAGCAGAATAATATTAATGCAAATTTTGTTGAAAATAAGGATGAAGATTTTAAATTTAAGGATGAAAATAATGCACCTATGCTTCTCGTTTGCAATATTGTTGAAACACCAAAAAATAATATTTGGTATTTAGATTCAGGCTGTAGCAACCATATGTGCGGTAAAAGGGAGATGTTCATAAATTTAGATGATGAAGTAAATACAATGGCAAAACTTGGAGATGAAAGAAAAATTGCTATTGAAGGAAAATGTGACATTTTAATTCGAGCACGTAATGGTGATCATATTATAATATCTGATGTTTATTATGTGCCTGGATTAGAATGTAATCTATTAAGTATTGGCCAATTTCAAGAAAAGGGTCATATTGTGCATATTGAAAAGGGAATTTGCGAATTGAAGGATAAAGATAACAGATTAATTGCTAGAGTGCCAATGACTAGAAATCGCATGTTTTCTTTGAAAATTGATAATGATACTTTAACCTGTTTCAATACAATTGTGCATGATGAATCTTGGTTATGGCATTTACGGTTTGGTCATTTAAATTTTGGATCTTTGAAAAAGTTGGCTAGCAAAAATATGGTGAAGGGATTACCATACATAAATTATCCAAACTAAATTTGTGAAGGTTGCATTTTCGAAAAGCAACATAGAGATCCGTTTCCAGAAGGAAAATCCGTTAGAGCAACAAAGCCTCTACAGTTGGTTCATACGGATTTATGTGAGATGGATAGGCGCTCCATTGGAAACAATAAATATTTTATGACTTTCATTGATAATTTTAGCAGAAAAATTTGGGTTTATTTTCTGAAAGAAAAATTAGAAGCTTTTACTGCATTCCAACAGTTTAAAGCACTTTCTAAAAAACAGAGCGGAAATTATTTGAAAGTTCTACGGTCTGATGGTGGAGGAGAATATATTTCTACAAAATTTAACAAGTTTTGCAGGGCACATGGAATTGTGCATCAAAGTACCGCAGCCTATTCACCGCAACAGAATGGCGTGGCAGAAAGAAGAAATCCCACAATTGTGGAGATGACAAGAAGCATGCTTATTGAAAAAGGTATGCCGAAATTTTTTTAGGCTGAAGCTGTTTCATGTGCAGTTTATGTATTAAACAGGTGTCCGACAAGTAGTGTGGCGAATAAAACACCTGAAGAAGCATGGAGTGGAAGAAAACCTATAGTAGCGCATCTACGTATTTTCGGATGCATGGCATATGCACATGTTCCAAAACAAACGAGAAAGAAATTGGATGACAAAGCAGTCATGTGCGTTTTTATCGGCTATACAGAAAATATGAAAGCTTATAAATTATATGATCCAGTCGTAGAAAAGATCATAATCAGTAGAGATGTGAAATTTGATGAAACTAAATCATGGGATTGGAAAGGAAAAGAAAAAATAAATAAAGGCATTAGCATTCAATTTGAAGATAATTCCGAGAATCAAGAACAACGTGCATCGGATCCTCCTACTGCACTAGCATCACCTCCCTCGTCGTCATCAGGTTCTTCACCTTCTTCTTTGAAGGAAGGTGTTCAAAGAAACCCTCAACGAAATATTACAATGCCCGTAAAATTGAAAGATTATATTCTTGATGATACTGATAACGATGATGATAGTGATTTAACCCACTATATCATGTTTTTAGATTGTGATCCTCTCAGGTTTGATGAAGCGGCGAAAGAAGAAAAGTGGCGTAAAGCCATGTGCGATGAAATCGAAGCAATCGAGAAGAACAAAACTTGGGAGTTGACAAAACTTCCAGAAGGCCAAAAAGCAATTGGCGTAAAGTGGGTATACAAAACCAAATACAAACAAGACGGGTCGATCGATCGCCATAAAGCTAGACTCGTTGTAAAAGGCTACAAGCAGAAGCCCGGTGTTGATTTTCACGAGGTGTTTGCTCCCGATGCCAGATTGGAGTCGGTACGACTTCTAATTGCTTTAGCGGCGCAAAAACAGTGGAAGATCCATCAGATGGATGTCAAATCCGCCTTTCTCAACGGCTTTCTCGATGAAGAAGTATATATAGAGCAACCGCCAGGATTTATACAAAAAGGTGAAGAAGACAAAGTTTACAAATTGAAAAAGGCATTGTACGGCTTGAAGCAAGCTCCGCGAGCCTGGTACACACGTATAGATCTATACTTTCAAAAAGCCGAGTTTCGTAAGTGCCCCTATGAACATGCTCTTTACATTAAAAATAATTCTAATGGTGATGTTTTATTTGTTTCCCTCTATGTTGACGATCTTATCTTTACGGGAAATAATTCGGTTAAGATTGAAGAATTTAAAAAGAGCATGATTAATGAGTTTGAGATGACTGATATGGGCCATATGGCTTATTATCTAGGCATCGAAGTTTCACAAAGAGATGAAGGTATTTCTATTTCTCAAAAGAAATATACAGGGGAAATACTTGAAAAGTTTCAGATGGCGGATTGTAAGCCGGTCGTTACCCCAGTAGAGATCGGATTAAAGCTTAACAAGAAAGGAGACGGAAAGCCTGTTAATCCTACATATTTCAAACAGTTGGTGGGAAGCCTACGCTACTTAACCGCAACAAGACCCGACATAGCCTATGGTGTTGGGTTGATCAGCAGATATATGGAAAAGCCGACTCAGATGCATCTACAAGCAGCAAAGCGTATTTTACGCTATATAAAAGGAACGTCAACTATGGTATTTTCTACGCTTACGGTGGCAAATCCGAACTCAACGGATTCACCGATAGCGATTGGGCTGGCGACGTAGAAGAACGGCAAAGCACATCAGGCAACGTATTTTTTTTTGGAAGCAGTGCATTCACATGGTCATCGAAGAAACAGGATACCGTAGCTCTCTCGACAGCAGAAGCTGAATACGTGGCGGCGTCAGCAAGCGCTACACAAGCAATTTCGCTTAGAAGAGTTCTTGAAGAATTTGGTGAAGATCAAAAGGCACCTACAAAAATATTTTGTGATAATAGCTCGGCTATAGCAATCGCAAAAAATCCAGTTTTTCATGGAAGGTGTAAGCATATTGAAGTTCGTTATCATTATATTCGAGAACTTGTGAAGAAGAACGAGATCGAGTTACACTTTTGCAGAAGCGAGAATCAAGTCGCCGATATATTTACGAAGCCGCTGACATCGAAAAATTTTGTGAAGCTACGGAAGCTACTGGGAATGCGAGAAATTGGGTTAAGGGAGGATGTTGATAAGTAACCCAATATTTGTTGATAAGTTTAGATTTATTTCTATTAGGTTTATCTCTTAATATTTTGTTGGTTAGACATAAGAGATAAGTTTTAAATCTTATTCAGTTATTCCTATTAGAATTTTTATTTGATGTCTATATATAGATTGCTGTAATTGTGTGAAAAATTATCCACCACCGAAATTTAGTCCAAAAATATTGAATAAAAGTTTTTAATTTAATTCGCTGTAATACTCCTCACCTTTCAACAATGTAGGTGGTATGTGAACATAACTAGTGTCAAGTACTATATCTCTCTTCACATGCTGGTTATTGTTGGCTATTTATTATTGGGCTAAAATAGGTCCAACTTCCTGTCCCGTGACAATAGGCCCAGAAGACTAATAAGTTGAGTTGGGTGAGCCTAATAAGTTGAGTGGGGGTGTGATCCACAAGAGACCCAACGGCAAGAGGCCCAACAATAAACCCAACGTCCAGGTGGGTTGAGTCAGGTCGAAGCCCGCGAGCGCTATGGCTGAGCCCTTAAGTGCGATGGGTGCGCCCTTCCTATAAGCACGTGCTTTTGGGATAGTTGGTTAGCGCTTACGATCCACAAGTGGTATCAGAGCTAGTGGTCACGGGTTCGATTCCCGCATGCTGCGAATGTGTGCAGGTGCTGGAGGGGGGATTGTTGGCTTAAATGGGCCAGCATCCTGCCCTGTGGCGGGAGGCCATGTTGGTCCGAGTCATGTTCGAAATGGCGTGAGGCTGGGTGGACCGAGTCATGTTCGAAGTGGCGTGAGGCTGGGTGGGCCGAGTCATGTTCGAAGTGGCGTGAGGCTGGTGGGGCCGAGTCACAATCGAGATCCGTGGGCGCTGTATCTGTACGCTTTAAGTGAACTGGTTGCGTATTTCTAACAGCTCGAGCTTTTGGGATTAATGGTTAGCGCCAACGATCCGACAGTTACTACTAGTATAGTATACATGAATGAAACTCGCATTAACATGTACATTATTCTACTACCATAATGCTGATCACACAAGCATAACAACATCAATAGAACATCAGCTTAACCTGCCATACATGCACACTAACAACTACCACGCAGGAAACACAGACATAGTAGGGATTCTGCCATATTCGGTAAATTAAACCCACCTCGGTTTGTAATTCCAACAACGAAAAGGAATAAAACTCCTGGGACACCTCCTTATTGCTCTAATCCAGTAGGAAAAATCACTAGAACCTACAAAAATCTAGCAACAATTCTGCTATAAAAATCAGAATAAAAAAATCTAACAAAAATACATTTCGGTTCCAAATTCCGATATAAATCCCAAATTCACTTCAACTTACCTCAATCCCAACAAGGGAAGATTAATTACGAGCTTTACTCCTCTCCCCTACCATGAATTGAAACCAATTTCTCTGCTCGCAGCCTCTACAATGCTAGGAAACCCCACCCCTGCCGCTACTACTGCTCGGTTGTACACCCGCCAGCAGGAAAGTGGAAGAAGAAGGAGAAGGAGAAGAAGAGTAGTGAGGAAGAGAAGCCTCAACAGCTGGGAATGGTGAAAAGGATTAACTGGACGTACCCCTGTCTAATTATAGAAAAAGAATAATTGCAAAAGAGCCCTCAGAAAATTAGAAAATAACTCACTACTGTCGAAACGGCAAATTTTGATGTTTCGAGTTCGTTTTCACATCCATTTTGCGCTAAAACGGTTCCGACTCGGTCCGACACTCTACAGACACATTTACCAGTTTCCCCTACAATATCTAGACCCTGCTACTGAGCTCCTGAACACTATATAATTTTTCTGAATTAAGACAATATTTTTTGTTTACTATATATGTAGTTTGGTTTATTTCAATTAATTAGTTTAATTTAGTGTGCATTCAAGTTTATTTATATTTTTCAAGCAAAAGATTTTTAAGTTAATCAAAAGACATAGACAATAGATAATTGACAAAATAAAATTTATATAATTTTTAGATGAACTGCTATTAATATGAATATTTATCATAACTTTCATAGATTAAAAAGGTACTTTTGATATTAACATTTTAGAAGAATTTTTATATAATTAAGACCTGGAGAAAAAATAAGTTCGAAATTATCTACTAATTTCTTATTATTAATAGTATGGGTCCTCTATAATGCTCCCACTAAGATTTTTGGAGTAACAAGATTTAGGCTCTTCTATATTATTGAAATAATATATTCAATAATACTTTATTTTATATAGATTTTTTGGTGTGATTTTTGCTTTTTAAAAGTCTTAATATCTATGGTTTAGTAGGATAACATATTTTGTCTAAAAGGTGATTTATCTTGTCCAAAAAGATAATTTGAAGATAGAAAATGATATCCATTGAAAAATGCGACCGCACTCTTTATTTACCAAATACCAAGTCTTTTGAGTAAATCGAAAGGATATATATCCTGTTTGAATGCATGAATATCATATTTCGGATATAATTTTGATTTACTGGAGAAGTTGTTGTATTTGGTGGATGAGAAATATGATCAAACTTGAGAATGAAATCACAAATTCCACTTTCTAGTCAATTTTTTGGAATAAAATAAATTATCTTATGGGTGAAATATATTGTTCTACCAAATGATTAATAACAACTTTTTAAGAAAAAAAAGGTATTATCTTCAGTAACAAAATAATAGTAATAATAATAATGCGAGTACGTTATTCAAAAATAATTTATTCCAACATTCAAACAGAATCGTATCAAATTAGATGTCTAAATATCGAATTAGGATCTTACTTGACTTTTCTGTAAAATGTATACTGGAAATTTAGTGGGTCTGTCATTAATTCAGTTAATTTAAAACTGAGTACATGTGGAAAGTAAGAAATTTTTTTTTTTTTTTTGTAGGAGTTTACTAGCAACTGACTAATTATTAATAAACTACATTAAATAGCTAATCGTTACGGTTATAGCAGTAAGGTCTTTTGTTTTTTGAAAAAAAACTTGAGTTGGGAGCTTGGCAATGACGCTACATTGAAAAGCTTCTGATTCACTGTCACGCATTAATTTTTCACATATTTTAAATAAATTTAAATTGTATATTTTTCTCATAGATTTATAAATCTGTTTTGGACCCGCTACGAAGAAACTATCCAAACTGGGAATAATTTGTATGTAGATAATAAAAATGCTAAGTCTACAAATTAAAGAGACAAACCTCTATCCAAGAATTGCAATCCTCCTCTTTAGGGTTTAATTTTCTTTTTTAGAAATTTTAGTATAAAAATATAAAAAATGATAAGACTAGAAAAAAATATATTTGTTTCTTTGATCTCTTTAGATTGTAGGATTAGCATTGTTTGGTAAGAAAAATGATTATTTTATACATAAAAAACTAACACGTAGATCATTTTCTCAACATCGGGTTTAAAACAGATTACGATCTATAAAAAAAATTCGTAATTAATTTTAAAAAATATTAAATATGTAGGGAAAAAAAAACTAACAAGTGATGATGGATGTAGAGTTTCCAATGAGGCGTCGTTTGGCAGCTCTTCACTTAAGTATTTTTTCTCATTTTTGGGGGTAAAAATGACCCTCAACTTTATTTTTTTTTGGATTGACGCCTCTCAACTTTTGATTGATCCTTTGTAATTGATTTCTTTAATTAGTTAAATTAATTTTTTTTTAATTAAACAATTTGGAGTTATTACTTGTTTGAAATTTATTTGGTATAAAAAGAAGATAAAATATCAAAATTTAATAAAATTACTCACTAATTTGTCAAAATCTCTAATTACTCAATTATAAAATATCAAAGGTTGATACGCTTTAATCTTCGAAAGATCAGGTTAAGAGAACCATGCTAAAATGGCATACATGTGGAGAAATTAGTACGTATTTGCACTGCATGTATAAGCATATCTGCTAAAATCATATAAGAGAATTTCAAAATCAATCTCTAACTTATCATAATGTTCAATGATATTCTAAAGCCTTATGTGTAAAAAAATTATAAATTTTGAAGACGAATTTTTTATAAGTTAAACGATAGCATGTTCTATACTGATGATTATTTACTATATACTAAAGTAGAACCCTTTGTGTAAAACTGACACGTGTTTTCCTATATACTTACCATTTTTCAAATATTATTCTAAAGGTTACCATTCATGTCATTTTATTCTATTCAATTTATTGTATACTAAAGGTTACCATTTTTCAAATATTTTCTATATTCTGAAGGTTATCATTCATGTCATTTTATTCTATTCAATTTGTTATATACTAAAGGTTACTATTTTTTAAATATTATTCTATATTCTGAAGGTTACCATTCATGTCATTTTATTTCATTTAATTTGTTATTCAATAAAATCAAATTAAATGACGTGAATGGAAGACTTTATTATATTATAATTTACCAAATTATATATTTTATTTTATGGTTTCAAATTTTATTCATTTTTCAGATAAAGCTAATTATTACTATAAATATTGCATGCCACTTTCCTATTATCACTCTTTCTATAATTTTCACTTCGTTCTCTACTATCACTCCTATAATTTTCACTTCGTTTTAACATTATTCAGCGTATTTCAGTTAAGTATCTATTGAGCAATTTTTCTTAATTTTTAGATGTTGATAAATTATAATATAACATATTGTTTTCATTTTATTACTTAAATACGAATCAAGTACTAACTTTTTTTTCTTGATGTCTTATTGTTCTCAGGATATGACACCTAGGTTTGATTCTATAAGTGACATCACTCCTCTTGGAGATAAATGAAAGATCAAAGTCAGAGTGATTTGTCTGTATGCTATGCCTGAATTTCAGCGTCCAGAGGTAGTGAATAGTCTAGAGTTGGTTTTTTCTGATCAAAATGTAAGATATCATGACTGTCATTTTCAAATTATATGTAACATGAGTCCCTGCATGCATGTAAACTTGCTGTGCTATGATATTTGGTGAAATCCAATATTTATATTGAAGGCATATTTATATTCTGTGTTACATGATGCACGTCAAATGGGTGATGTTGACTTGAGAGTGCAAAGCTACTTTTAGGATCTTACAACTTTTATTTGCTGAAATATTACTAGCTTTGTTTTTACTACAAGATACTACATAATAGGTTTATTTTCTATTTCAGGGAGATAATACATGCAACGGTAAGAAGAGCTTTCTTGAACAAATTTAAAGACCTTTTTACGGAAGGAAAAGTTTATGTAATCAACCAGTTTGGAGTGGGGCAAAGCAGTGGCTCCTACAGGACCACTAAACATCCCTACAAAATTAATTTTCAATATTCTACGGTCGTTCGTGAGGTGGAAGATGTCAAAGTATGGATTTATATTTACCCCTTTTGATGAAATACTTGCTAAGGTCGTTGATGACAAATATTTAGTAGTCGTTGATGACAAATATTTAGTAGGTAAGAGTTGTTACATGTATCAAATAATTGATTTTTAAAATTTAATTTTTGATATGTGTACCTACTATATTGATTCTTACATTTTATTTTTCTAATTTATTAGATGTCATTGGGAAGCTTTCTGGAATTAGTAAAATGGAAGAAAGCTGTAAGGACAGTAAAGAAATAAAAAAAATAACAATTCTACTTGAGGATGACAAGTAGGTGCTCATAATTATAAATATGTCGTTTGAATGTTTATATGTTTTTGCTCATTTACGCTCTTAGAGTTTTTTTGCTAATATATACTTAAATATAGAAATAATCTTTCTGATTAAATAAAAATCAAAAACTTATAGCAACAAGAAGCTGGGATGCACATTATGGGAAAGGTTTGCTGAAGAACTTCATACTTATAGGCAAGTAGGGGATGAAGGCCCTGTCATAATTATAATACAATGGTGCAAGATAAAAGACTTTGCAGGTATCTCATTTATTCAAATTTGGGATATTATTTATATTCTTACTAATGATACTAATTATTGCATATCTATGGGCAACATAGGTCCACGTAGTATATCAAACTCTCTTTATGCAACCAAGATTATGATCAACAACGACATACCAGAAATATTGGAGTTCAAAAATAAGTAAGTTAACCAAAAATCTTTTTATTAATTTTTTATATATATTGTTCACTTATATTAAAAAAATAAAATTCAGGACTGTAAATGGAGAACTAAGTCAATTTATGGTGCTTAGTGAAATTTCAACTCAGTCCACTATTTCTCTAACTGATGACTTCCTAAAAGTATCTCAAAGGAAAACTCTAGAGTGGTTTGAAAATTCTAATTTGTGATAAAGATGGTTTGTTATCCAAAACCACAAGCAATGTGATTTTTAAAGAAGTATTTCAGAACTTAAAATAGGTAAGCGGTTTATTTTTCTTCATGTTATTTAAAATTTTTTAATTTTTCACGAATTCAACTCTGTCATTTTATATTTTTAATATATTTAGATTTTTTCCTGAAAAATTTCACTAATATTAAGATATTTTTCATTTAACTTATATAACAAATTATCTACATTGCTATTGAAGCATGTACTTTTCATCTTCATGCAACAAAGCTTGCAAGTTGGATGCTTTTAGTAAATTTGGTCATCCCAGAGAAGAGAAACTCTAGCTCTAAATTGTCTTTTAAGTTTTATTGGTCTTTGGCTACACCGAGTGAAATATCCAAAAGTGGTGACATTTAGCGGGATATAAGTGTCTATAAACTTTTAAGATTTGAGTCTTTTTCTATAATTGTACTTTCTTTTTCTTTTTTTTGTCAATTGTGATTTTTAGTTACTTACACTGACTTGAAGATAATTATTTTTAGTATTTATGTATGAATATTCTGGAATTGAAACTTGCATATTGCAAATGTGAACTTCAGTTGATTAAATGTGCATGGTTGAATTTTGCTCTTATTTGGTCCATAATTTTGTTTATTCAGCTTTTATAATTCAGTATATACTATAATTAATATTGATAGTATATTTATTTATTTGTTAAAAAATATAATATTAGTTTGAATAATTTTTTTTTTATCATTACATAATAACTTTTGTTACCTTATATTATTACATTAGCTGTGCATCGCACGGGTCAAGTACTAGTTTATAATATTTAATACCCAAAAGTAAGTTTTTAAATCTTGTAAACTTTTTTATGCTAAATTATAGAAAACTCCTATCCGTTTTTTCACTTTTCCTCTTTAACTATCAAAAACTATATTTTACCCCTCAACATTTCAAGTTATTACATTTAGCCCCTCCGTCAGGGTTCCATCACTATTCCATCAATTTCTTATAATTTATACCGAAAATATCCATCAAAATGACAGAAATATAAAAAATTATTTTTTTCTTATAATTCTATCCCTGAAAATATTTCTGAAATTTTAAGAAGGCAAAATATTTTGAAATTTTAAGGAGGCAAAATGTAGATTTTTAAAAGTCAAAGAAAAAAATGAAAAAACAGATATTTATAAGGAAGTTATCTGTATTTTATCTATTTTTTTTTTATATAGATTTTTTAAGCAATATAGATCGTATCTACAAATTCGAATTTTAAGACATTAGTTGATTGTGAAAATTAAAGTGCGCGAGGCATATGAGCACACACGGACACACGGTGCCGGCAGTAATATCTCATAGGTTAGGGGTGTTCCAGTCCCCCAACTAACTGTATGCAGTTTTGAAATAGTTCTTTTTTTTTTTTTAATTGAGACATCCTTAATTTTAATTTTTTTAAATATAAAGAAATTTCAGTCAAAAAAATTTATAATTTCTATCAAATTTATCAAAGATTTTATCAAATTTAATTACTCTAGTCACTCTTTAATTAATAAATAAAACTTGACAAATTAACGTATAAGAGCAAATAAAGTTATTAAATTTAATAAATTTTTTAAATTTAATTAAGTATAAATAATTAAATGAAAAAGTTAGATGTCATGCCCAGGAATTACCAATTGGGTCCGCTCATGCACGTGCAACAGACCCGTCGAACAGGTAAGACTTTTCCTATCCATACGAAGCGAAATCACATATCAATCTGTACAATCATACAAGATAGGGATACATGTAATATCAGATTACAACTAGCTATCACTATAAACCATTTCATAAAAATTAAACTATATTAAAGTTTACATATTTTGATCCCAAAATATTACAATATTTGATTGTCCAAGATAAAGGATACATCTAGACCTCTCTCTAGGTCCACTACTCCGCAACACCTTTGTCGTGATCACGCGCCTCGCCACTGATTGTCGGCTCTGATAAAAGGTAAACAACAAAGAGAATGTGATGCATAAGTACCGAATAATGCCCTATATTTTATATCATTAAGTAAAATTATACCTTTCATGATGTCGTCGGCTGTCGGCTCGTCCTCTACTTGAGTGACAAAAATTTGTTCACTCAGTGCCTGCCATGATCCCTCGTGCTATCACCAAGTAAAGGGTCGCTTGCTCGAAGGAGCGGCAGATGGCGCCCCCAAATATTGCCTCGGGGCTGAGGGAAGCAAAGCTGAAGACGGGGCCGGTGATGTGCCCCTGTAGCAATCCGCCAATATGTGGTGCTGTCTGCTGCACCTGAAGCATCGCCCCTCACGCTTGTCACATTGAGGGGCCCAATGTGCTTCCTCGCATATCACACATCGCTCACGAGGGTGAGGGACATTCAATCCCCCTGAATGCGACTATCGGCGCAAGTGTTTAGGGGGTCGCTTGGAGCTACATTGAACCCCAGAGCCACCTGAGAATCATTTTTTGTCCTTCTCCTTGCCTCTCTCGAAGGCCTCGCACTCCCGATACACGACGGCCTCACCCTGCTCGACAAATCAGGTGCGGTCTACCCCCAAAAGGTCCGTAGATTGAGCGGCTGGACCTTGGAGTAGATGCCCGGTCGAAGGCCCCACTCAAAACACTAAGCCTTGTCCGCCTCATCCTGCACCACGAACGGGATGCAACTAATGATACTGGAGAACTCCTGCTCATACTACTGCACCGTGCGGTTCCCTTGGTGGAGGTTTTGAGATCCTTCTCTCTTTGTGGTTTGGCACCGTTGGGAAAATAGAAGGCGAAGAGGAGTCCCTGAACCTCCTCCCAGGTTAGAGTGGTAAAGTGGCGTCGGCTACTTGCTTTTATCCGATTTCCACCACTTATAGCCATTTTGTCCAAGCAGTGGACCGCCAAGTGGACCTTGTCCTGATCCGGTATCAGAAGGTCTTCAAATAACTTCTCCATCTTGTCGACCCACGACTCGACCTCCAGTGAGTCGCTGATCTCGCCATTGAAGATTGACGGGATAAACTTCATGAAGTTGGCGAGGCTTTCCATAGCCCACTCCTACTCCGCCCATTGAGCCATGTGCTCAGTAGCGAAAACATCAAAACATGTCCTGGGGGGCACCTCCCTCGTCTCTCCCGATACCGCAGGGCATGCCGACACGCGCGGCTGCTATCGCAATGCCCTCCACACCCGTCCGCATAGAAGGCGAAGGGGTGGATTCCTGGTTCACATGTGTAGCCTCAGCTTACTGCGCATAGAGATCATGGTGCCTCTTGAACTATTCCTCTTGATGCCACAAGGTCTCGCCTGCCTTGAACTATGCCAACTAGCGCGGCCATTTGGTCGCGCTGCTCCCTTACTTCGCTCGACTCTGAGCACTCCGATGCCTCAGGTCGTGTCAACGTGGACCTTGTCCATGGTCAACCACATGGTGCCACTGCTATCTTATACACAACAACATCAACAAAACTTCACTCCAAGTTTTCTACTTAGACCCTTTAACAACATACAAAAAGAAGTAATAGACATAATTAGCAAAAATTCTTGAGGGACACTTCCTCTCATTCCCTACATTACGTTGTCGGCTGCCAACGTAATGATCCACAGAATGAAAAGATCATCTCCCTCGACCAATCCCCAACATCCATTTTGGAAACACTACAAGACCCAAATCAACTGCTTTTGCTAAAGTTCACGCACCACTCACGTTCCTAAGTCCCTAGGGTCTTCCTAAGACTTAATTGTCTACCAAAACCACCTAAAACTCTTACTAAGCTTAAATACCACTCCTTATCTGTCACACCCCAGCAACACTGATTAGGCCCGCTCGAGCACGTGCAAGAGATCTGCCGAACGGGTAAAACTTTCCCAACCTGCACGAAGGGAAATCAAACATCAATCTATACAATCATACAAAATATAGATACGTGTAATATTAGAGTGCAAGTACTACTATAAACTATTTCACAAAAATTAAACTATATTAGAGTTTACATATTTTGATCCCAAAATATTACAATATTTGATTGTCCAAAATAAAGGGTACATCTAGACCTCCCTCTAGGTCCACTACTCTGCAACACCTTTACCGCGGCCACACGCCTTGCCGTCGATCGTAGGCTCTGAAAAAGGTTAAGCAACAAAGGGGTAAGAACTACAGTTAGTTTCTAGTGGGTGCAACTGCCGAAAGTGGCGCTCTACACTCACTTGATCCAAAGGAGGCATTAGTAGATAAGCAACGCAAATAAAAAATATTTCTACACTAGAATTGCGATAATTAAATTTACAACTACAATACCTCAAGTATGCAATATGCACTATACCATTGGTTACATGTTTACCCAATTATCACATGTCTTTAACTACACCTCATATAGAGCAGAAGGAGATCCTACTACTCTCCAATCTGTAAAAACACACCTCATGGAGAGCCGATGTCACGCCCCGGGGCCTGTTTGGGAAGAGCCTTTGAATAAAATAATACTGTTTTAGAAATCAGAGTTGCGGAAAACTTGCCAAATTTTTTTTCTGAAACAGTCTGGCCCACGTAACGCACAGACCCGCCACAAATACAAGTTACTCTGCCCACACGGACAGAGTCTCCCCTATATTTGTACGACGTACCTTTATTATAGTGTCCCTGGGGCTTAACTATCGGATTGACTGCAATATCAGCGACCACTCGACACATTTTTGGAGTGTAAGGACGAGTCGGAGTGGTTTTGATGCAAAATGGACGCGAAAAAGGACTCGACGCACTCAATTAAGCCAAAACTGAAGTTCTGGCAGTTTAGGGCGCCCAGAAGTGGTTTAGAGCGCCCAGATTTAGAGTGCTGTTTAATATGTGTTACTGCAGTCATTTCAGATTCAGTTTAGGGCGCCCGAAAGTTGAGTCCGAATTTTACCTCATGAATATCGAACGTGTTGACAGGTGTCCCGTGGTAGGTGAGATCCGCCGAAACTGTTCAGGGCACACCGGACTGCTCGAATGGTTGGAACCTTGGTGGTGAGCAGTTTAGGGTGCCAAGAAGTGGTGTCGGGCGCCCGAAACTGGAGATTTCAGCACTGTAATAGGTTAGCATCTTATGTTCCTGTGGCTCATTTTATCCAACCAACACATCTATAAAAATGGTTGGACGACCCCTCAAAACTCTTATATCCTCTCCTTCACAGGGAACCTCAATTCGTCCATAAAATTCTTCTCAAACTCTCAAAAAAATCCATCATTTTACTTGGAACATCAAGATTTCAGCTGGAATTCAGCTGACAGCAGCATTACCCTTGGAAGGAACTTGGTGTTACAACCTTTTATGCCACCAGCTGCTGTTGGAGGAGCATTTCATGGACTCTTAACTTGAAGGAGAGTGTGTGGAGCAATTCTAACACCAAATAATCCAGGTTAGTAGCGTGAATTACTGGAATTTTGGTAAAGCGAGTGTTTTGAGCTGAAATTAGATTTTCGTTGGCTTTCTTAGATCCGAATCTTTTTTATAGTTGGATTTTTGGAGTTGGATTTGGTCCTCCATCTTTCCTCACTAGTTAAGAAGCTTTCCTCACCAGGATTCTCAGATTTGGAGGTGAGTTACATGCTGAATTTGAAGTGAATAAGCCTTAGGTGCGATTTTTGGGGGTTTTGATGGAGTTCTTGGATTTTTAAACCCAGATTTTGATAGAGAGCTAATTGCTAGATTTGTTTTGATTATTTCCTCATCTCTGGAGGTTTTAGACTCCTCTTCATTAGATTTGTAAGTTGAGAATTCTCAGATTCTAGCTTAATTGGAGCGGAATGCTTATGTGCTGAAATTCTAGATCCTGATCTGGGCCCTCCTTTCTGGATCTAGATTGCAGAGATGGACTTTTGTGGCTATTTTGGAGCTCGATCCTTATGAGAGAGCTGAGGGCTAAGTACACTACAATCCAGAGGTCAGTTTATGAAGTTTTTCTAACTTTAAACCCAAAATCCGAGCTAAATTCCAACTTGACTTCTTGCAGTTCTGGATTGCTGATTTGGGCTCAGGAACTGGGTGCCCTGAACAGGCTGCAGGAGGATTCGAATTGGAGAAACCCAATTTCTTGCTGTAGTTGGAGTTGAATTGGTCCGTTGACTCTTCGATTGACTTCTTGCCGTAGTTGGAGCCGCGTTTTAGGTGGGCTAATGTCTACCGAAACCCTCAAATTTTCTCCTAAGTTGTAGAGATTTCAGCATGCCTTCTTTTGCACTAATTATCATGTTTAGTAGCTCGAATTTATAGATTTGCATAATTTTACACGAAATCTGAATTTGGAGGTTAATCTAATAATTTTAGATAAATTTTTACATGCTGAACTGGGACTTGACTTAGGAGAAAACTCTCTAAACCTACGTACCTCACTTTTCGAAAAATTAACAGATTTAGCTTCAGGAGCTGATTTTACTTTTGTATCACCACTGTTAGTGCGTCGTGGATATTTAGATTAGTTTAGGTTGAGATTACGCTCATGCTGAGATGCCGAGCCTACTTGACAGTAGAGTTGAGGCTGATTCGTGTTGATGAATGCCGTCCGGATTGAAGATGGACTCGAATCTCTACTTTTTGCATCGGATTGTGCCGAGGGCACGTGAGCCTTAATTCTTGGACCTGTTTGACCCATTGGTTTCGATTATAGCCTATTGTTGCCTGATTGAGCTGTTAGATTCGCATTTACACTCGGCTGGGTCGCGCCCACGAGTGCCACTCCAGAGTTGGACTTTTATGCGTAGCCGTGGGCCCGACGGGGCGCTGCTCTTACACCGTTTACCCCCGTGGGTGATGTATGGTGCGGCTTAGGGTACAGGCTAGACTGGCCATTGGCGGTCCCTGTGGATTGGGTTAGTGGTGACTGTTTCTCACTAGTGATGCATATGTACAAAGAGAGCATGACATGAATAGTGGTAGGATAGTGACAATGTAGCTGTAGAGTTTCTTCCAGCTTACCTTACGATTTCTTTACCTACCAATCTATATTGCTAGTCTCGTAGACTTAGTGGGTTGGCCGTTGGGGTCGGTGACGGTACTCACTGAGGACTACTTTGTTTACAGTAGTTCTCATACCCGTTGTTACCATTTTTCTTGCAGAGCTTTCGGTTGCCGCTGCTGCTTCTGATCGAGATAAGGGAGTCGCGAGCTAGATCCCTGTCCACCCCGGTTATCGTGCTAGAGGAGTACCCCTTTGGAGGTAGTTACTTTTGTAGCCATGTACATACAGTGGTGTTTATATGTGTGGTCAGAGATGATATTGTACCTCTCATATTTTTGTTTACAGTGATGTATTTTGGAGACATATATGTACAGTTGGCTACATATATACATATTTCAGTTTTATCAGCTCTGTTACTCTCTTGTAGTTGTACTTACTTGTTTGCAGGTTCAACTATCGCTTCGTATACATGAAAAATTTCTAGGTATACAGTGGATCTGTTGGCGAGCCCAGAAAAAATAGGAACTCGGGGCGTGACAGGTTAAGTTGGTACCAGAGCTTAGGAATAGGTCATTGGAACTTAAAAAACCCTAGGCTTTGGCAGACCTTAGGAAAGCAAGATGTGAGAGACGTGACTTGCTGTGAAAGTCAGCGATTGAGTAGTCGAAACTCTTCTAGGAGTCTAAAGAGTGATTGAAGGAGATGTATCTTTTCCTGCTAGATGAATTATGTCGGCTGCAGACGACATAATTTCGTAGAGGAAAAGAGATGTCCTTCTAGACATTCGCTTGATTGGGTCGAAAGTTGGTTTGTGCGAGTAACTGATATGTGTTTTGTGCAGGTGGTCAAGATGCCTCCCCGGTGCCGAGATCGACCACCGACGCGGTCTAACCCGCGCCACCAGAGGTGCCAGAGCAGACAGGACCTAGTGCACAGCCGGACTTGAGGGAGCAGTTGGCTGCCCTGATAGAGGTGACCAAGTAGCAAGGTGCGCTATCGCAGAGGATGTGTGACACATTTACTCAGCAGCCAAGTGCAGCACCTAGAGCGTCAGAGCCGCAGACGCCACTCTCGACTATCCCAGTAGGTGCTCCAGCCGCAGTTGCACCCCCACCGGCGACAACACCAACCACACCTAGTGATGAGATTTCGCGATCAGGCGAGCAGTTTACAGAGGCCGAGCAGGAGCGAATCACTGAAAGGTTGGCCCCTTTTTGTAGATTTGATCCGCTCCGGTTCGATAGCAGCTGCACCGAGCCTTGGGTTGTGGAGGCATGGGTTTGTGCGATGGAGAAGTTGTTTGAGGAACTCTTCATACCAGAGTGCGAGCAGGTCCACCCGGCGATACATTATTTGGCAGGCGATGCGCATGCATGGTGGATGAGGATGCGGTAGGATAGATCCTTGGATCCGCTGCAGATGAGATAGCGAGTTTCGAGGGATGCTGTACTGGTCCTATTTTCTAAACAATATAAAGCAGAAACTCGTGGAGGATCTAAAAAATCTACATCAGAGGGACCGATCAGTACAGGAGTACACCCGAGAGTTTACGAAACTCTGAACTGTGTGCCCTTTGCGGCGAGGGATGAGGCTCACAAGGTTTATCTGTATGGGCGGGGCTTGCGACCTGAGATCTTCACCTTAGTGCAGGTGCAGAGGTTGCAGACCTTAGATACGTCGATTGAGTAAGCACTGTGGGTCGAGCGAGGAGTGACAGTAGTCAGGAAGCGGGCAGCTGTTGTAGTACACCGAACTTTTACAAATTATGGAGTTTCGGTGGAAAGATAACATGCGGCGCCATATGTGAGGCTCCGGCCAAGTTAGGAACTTGGGCGAAGTGTTTCGGCGCAAATGAGGCGCGAAAACGGACTTCGGAAAGCTAGAACTGCTGAATTTGAGAAATCTGCAGTGGGATTCCGGTATGTGGAAGTTCATACCGGAATTGGAGTGCGTATACCGGTATGCGATGTGAGATACCGGTATACAGTAGCTGAATCCGAAAATCCAGCTCTCGGGTTCTGCGGAATTCCTCGTGGTATACCGGTATGCCAACCCGTATACCGGTATTCCAACTCGTATACCGGAATACAATGTGCAGGATGCTGATTTCGAAGGGTAGTTTGGTAATTTTACTGAGGGGAGGCTTACTTAAAGGGGAACCCTTCCCCTTTCTCCTCAGGGAACACACACATAGAGAGAGAGTGAGAAGCTCTTCTCCCTCTCTTCTCTTCTTCATCTTCTTCTTCTCCAAATTGGAGATCTTGTTGGAGATCAAGCTTGGGAAGCTTGGAGGAGTGAAGATCGAGCTCGTGCATGCATGGTGACTTGGTGAGCTCGCGGATCCGAGGTAAGTCCTTGGATTTGGTAGCTAGGGTTTCGGATTTAGACTAAGAAATGAAGTTTTGGAGACCCTTGGCTAATCTAGACTACAAATTGTAGAGATTAGCAAGAGATTTTGGGTTTTGCCATGAGTTTTGAAAAAACCTAGGTTGAAAGAGGGATTTTCTTGTGGAGGGTTTTAAAAATGTTTTAACCCTTTAGAACCCTAGTTTGGAGTTAGTAGAACATGTGGGACAACTCCATTTTGAATGATTTGGAGAGATGAGATCGTTATGAGTTCGACTCGGATTAACGAATCCTTCATGTGTGTTAGGGCTAGGAGCTTGAAGATCAAGCTTGAGGCCAAGGAAAAGAGCCCGATTGCAAGTGTCTACAAGCAATCGGAAGAGTGTGAGGTGGGTTTGTGTTTACCGAAGTGATTAGGTCACTTCCATGTTGAAAGAGTAAAGTATAATTATTTTACTTGATGCATGTAATGGTAGGTTAATTGGCAAATGGTATATGTGTATGAATGAGTAGATCATATGATGTTAATACCATTAACTACCACGGATTAGAATTGTAGGCATGTGGAACACATTGTTACAAATGGACATGTGTATGCCTAGATGTAAACATAGCGGGGAGCTAGTTTCTCTACATGATAGAAAATTTGACATGGTCCAAAATGGGCTAGAGGTCATGTGAATGGAAAATCCTAGATATGGACAACTAGGATAAGAAAGAATTATAATGTGCATGTTGGCATAGATTTATATATCAAATGATTTGAGCCATGGGCTCACCTTGCATGTAAAGAATCTAAGTATTTTATAACAATGTATATTTATACTTGAGAGATGATGCATGCATGTTAAACCTAGTGTCATTAAACATAGGTTGAATGTGTAATGAACCTAGTGTCATTGAACATAGGTTGGAATGTATGCGAACCTAGAGCTATTGAGCCTAGGTTGTGGCACATAGTGATAGGGAGATCACTTAAACAAGACTATTGGAACCTAGTGTTATTGAACATAGGTTGGACACGAGATTGAAACCTAGTGTCATTGAACATAGGTTGAAAGTGTAATGAACCTAGTGTTATTGAACATAGGTTGGACATGAAATTGGAACCTAGAGTCATGGAACCTAGGTTGAGAATGAGAAAGTAAACCTAGTGTTATTGAACATAGGTGAGACTTAGTGACTTGAACCTAAGATCACGAGACTTAGGTTGGCAAGTAAGTAATGTGAATATCGGGATGTGCGACGATTTTGCTATCCCAGGTATGCGACGATTTCGCTACCATGCCACGAGTTGGCGGTGCCGACACGGGATAGGCGACGATTTCGCGATCCCGGGTATGCGACGATTTCGCTACCTCGCCATGAGTTGGCGGTGTCGAGAGGGGGATGTGCGATGTGCGACGATTTTGCTATCCCGGGTATGCGACGATTTCGCTACCATGCCACGAGTTGGCGGTGCCGACACGGGATAGGCGACGATTTCGCGATCCCGGGTATGCGACGATTTCGCTACCTCGCCATGAGTTGGGGCGGTGTCGAGAGGGGGGATGTGCGACGATTTTGCTATCCCGGGTATGCGACGATTTCGCTACCATGCCACGAGTTGGCGGTGCCGACACGGGATAGGCGACGATTTCGCGATCCCGGGTATGCGACGATTTCGCTACCTCGCCATGAGTTGGCGGTGTCGAGAGGGGGGATGTGCGACGATTTTGCTATCCCGGGTATGCGACGATTTCGCTACCATGCCACGAGTTGGCGGTGCCGACACGGGATAGGCGATGATTTCGCGATCCCGGGTATGCGACGATTTCGCTACCTCGCCATGAGTTGGCGGTGTCGAGGGGGGATGTGCGACGAGGTTGCCATCCCGGGTATGCGACGATTTCGCTACCATGCCATGTGATGGCGGTGTTGAGACGGGGTATGCGACGATTTCGCTATCCCGAGTATGCGACGATTTCGCTACTCGAACTAGGAGGTGACAAGCTCACTCCTTGAACGTTGGAACAAATATGGTGAGACGGCGATTCCGAAACCATAAGTAAATGGCAAGTAAAAGAACTTAGTCATTGTGAGACATAGGATGAACCTAAGAGAGAATGATAGATTATATTTCATTTGGTTGCATCCTTTGTGTTTATTTACAAGCATATAAATAATTGTTGCATAGTTATATATGACTCAAGAGTGAGTCGGTGAAGGTTTGACCAAATGAGTAAACCTTAGCTGGGCTGCGGTCCAAGAATGTATGACTCAAGAGTGAGTCGGTGAAGGTTTGACCAAATGAGTAAACCTTAGGGCGCTGGCCCAAGGATGTTGACTCTAGAGTGAGTCGGTTAAGATTTATCTAAAGTAAGTAAACCTTAGGAGGGTGGTAACCCGTTAATATTGAACTCGAGGGCAAGTCGAGTACGGCTTGGCTATGGTAAATGAACCTTAGGAGCAGATTGGTTATGAAATGGATAGTGGAATAGCAGTTAAAATTATATTGCATGGATTTCATTATCGCATTTGTTGAAGCATAGCATGTTTACTTTCATATATTGTAAAGTTATATGTTTAATGGTTATGTATATGTACTAACCCATGCTCGTATGCTTCCTTTGGACCTGGTGGGTCGAGCTCCTCTCTTGGGTGGCCTTACCCACTGGGAACTATTTTATATAGTTCTCATCCCACTATTTTTCAGGTCCTCACATGAGCGGCGCGGCGGCGCGAGGGAGGGGCGTAACTCAATAGTTAGCGTCCTACCACTATGACCAGAATAGAAGTGCCCTTTTACTGCGTAGTATAGGGGTGTTCGAGCGTATGGAAATGTAATAATTAATTGATTGTATTTGGAAAGATTGAACAAAGACAAAAAAAAAACAAATGTAACATATGGTTGTATTGCGAATGCTTGTAATAGCATAGTAGTTTATGATGCTTTCCTTATGCAATCTTTGTATGAATTCTGTTCCTGTTTGGAACCTCTTGAATTATACTGGTTGTGACGCCTTGGACGTACAGGGGAAACTCTGTCCGTTCGGCGGATCTGGGTCATGTGCCTGCGCGTTTTCCTTCCACCTATTTGGTGCTAAGGCACGGCGGGGCGTGACAGCTGTATCGGGACAGAGTCAGGACAGGAAGCTCTCGGCCACTGATGACGGGGGATAGACTAGTGGTAGACATCCACCGAGGCCTCCACGATGGCGCTCACAGGGTCGTGGGTCCTCGAGACGACAGCGGTCTGGTGGATCCCGTTAGCAGGGACAGCAGTAGAGGAGGTCGCAAAGGTGTGTTATATATGGAGGACCACATTAGCCTCGACGGTGTGAGCAGAGAGAGGGCCGGTGTTTTGTTTGTGGTCAGTCAGGACATTTGCGGTCAGTTTGCCCCCGAGCAGCGTCGCCAGTACCTTTGATAGCGTCAACCCCGCATGTACCTCAGCAGACGTTCGGAGCTTCAATGACTTATAGCCAGGCAGATAGGGCTTCAGTGCCGCGACAGACAGAGCAGCGACAGCAGGCGTAGAGCGGCAGAGTCTATGCAACTCATGTTGAGGACTCCACGACAGCAGATCATGTGGTAGCAGGTATCATTTTGATTTTTGGTATTAGAGCTCATGCATTATTTGATACCGGTGCACACATTCATTCATTAGTCGAGCATTTGCATCACTGTATGGACTAAAGATAGGGCCATTACCACATGCACGAGAGGTGCAGATTTTCGATCATGTTTTGCATATGGCGGAGTGTTGTTGGGCTTGTCCAGTGCAGTTGGGACCTTGGATCATGCCCGCAGATCTATTAGTCTTAGGGCAGTTGCAGGATTTCTAGCGCGCTACTTCGCGACGATCGACTGTGGAGCGAGGACAGTGACGTTTCGCGAACCAGGCCAGGAGGAGTTTATCTACAGGGGCTGCAGGAGTATGCTGTTCGCTACTTGGATTTCTTCAGCGAGGGCCAGACAGATGATGAGTCGAGGATGTATCATCTTTCTGGCGACTGTTGTAGAGGTGCCTACGGCAGCACCGGGACTCGAGGATATCCCTATAGTCCGTGAGTTTCTGGATGTCTTTTCCCCTGAGTTGACGAATATGCCGCCGGACAGGGAGATTGAGTTTGTAATTGACGTGGCCCCCGGAACCGCGCCAATCTCAAAGGCACCCTATAGAATGGCACCGGCTGTGCTGAGAGAGCTTAAGGCGCAGCTTCAGGATGTGAGACCCCAGGTAGTCCTATATATAAGATATAATAGGACTAAAATTCTTAACCCGGCTTAAGCATTTTGGGCGGTGGCTAGGCCTAAGAGGTTAAGAGAATTAAGCGTGCTAGGACGGGAGCAATCCTAGGATGGGTGACCCCCTGGAAAGTTGGGGCGTCACAGTTGGTATCAAAGCCAATTACCAGCCGAAAGTGTGAGATGAGTCTCCGCTGAGCCGGGATTGTACAGCAGGGAGAGCGAGGCTCTCATGCTGATGATTGTTGTGGGTAGAGCGCGCCTCCCCCACAAGATCGGTTAAGGCTAGCGAGACGAGTCTCACATCGTCTGATACTTGTGAGTCTGAGCCTGACGAGGACATCGGGGCTTAAAAGGGGGGGGGGGAGGGGAAGAATGAGAGACCCCAGGTAGTCCTATATATAAGATATAATAGGATTAAAACTCTTAACCCGGCTTAAGCATTTTGGGCGGTGGCTAGGCCTAAGAGGTTAAGAGAGTTAAGCGTGCTAGGACCGGAGTAATCCTAGGATGGGTGACCCCCTGGGAAGTTGGGGCGTCACACAGAATCTGATGGACAAAGGGTTTGTGAGACCCAGTGTGTCGCCTTGGGAGCGCATGTGTTATTCGTGAAGAAGAAGGATGGTTCACTTAGACTTTGTATGGATTATCGAGAGTTGAATAAAGTGACCATCAAGAACAAGTATTCTTTGCCGCACATTGATGATCTGTTTGATCAGCTGCAAAAATTTTATGTCTTCTCGAAGATTGATCTGTAGTCGGATTATCACCAGCTAAAGTAAAAGGCCGAGGACATTCCCAAGACGGCTTTCAGAACACGGTATGGGCATTATGAGTTTACAGTGATACCGTTTGAACTAACTAATGCCCCTGCCGCATTTATAGATTTGATGAATCGAGTATTTAAGTCGTTCTTGGATAGATTTGTAATAGTGTTTATTGATGATATTTTGATTTACTCCCCCCCGAGTGATGCGGAGCACGAGGAGCATTTGAGATTTGTGTTATAGCTTCTGAGAGAGAGGAAGTTGTATGCTAAGTTAAAGAAGTGCGAGTTTTGGCTTCGGGAGATTTCTTTCTTGGGCCACGTGATTTCAGCCGCTGGAGTGACAGTTGACCTGAAGAAGATTGATGCGAATCGAGATTGGCCCAGACCGACGATGGTTATAGAGGTGAGCAGTTTTCTTAGATTGGCTGGATATTACCGTCGGTTTGTGGAAGGCTTTGCGAAGCTTTTCACACCCCTCACTCGATTGACTCGAAAGGAAATCAAGTTTATCCAGAGTGAGGACTGCCTGAGGAGCTTCGAGAAGCTAAAGGAGAGACTGATGTCAGCTTCTATCCTTACCCTTCCAGTTATAGGAGAAGAATTTGTGATCTATAGTGATGCGTCACACAGCGGTTTGGATTGTGTATTGATGCAGCATGGTAAGGTAATTGCTTATGCTTCACGGCAATTGAAGGACTATGAGAGAAATTATCCTACACATGACTTAGAGCTTGCCACTGTGGTATTCGCATTGAAATTGTGACGTCATTACTTGTATAGGGAGCACTGTGAGATTTTCACTGATCATAAAAGTCTCAAGTATCTATTCTCCCAAAAGAAGTTGAACCTGAGGCAATGCCGGTGGTTAGAATTGTTGAAGTATTATGACATCAGCATTCAGTATCACCCTGGCAACGCGAATGTGGTGGCAGATGCGGTGAGCAGAAAATCAGTGCAGAGCCTTAATATGATGATCACTCAGCAGGCGCCTTTATTGGCGGAGATGCGGCGACTTGGACTTGAGGTGGTGTCCCCTGGGGCCACTGCGAGACTTATGGCGATAGTCTTGCAGCCCACTCTGTTGGATAGGATTAGGAAGAAATAGAGTGT
This sequence comes from Puya raimondii, assembly GCA_016920855.1. Classification (NCBI taxonomy): domain Eukaryota; kingdom Viridiplantae; phylum Streptophyta; class Magnoliopsida; order Poales; family Bromeliaceae; genus Puya; species Puya raimondii. Next base: position 8,696,386 of record JABWPP010000050.1, read on the forward strand.
GGACCCCCATTTGATGAGGATTCGAGACCAGATTGAGAAAGGTCAGATATAGGACTTTGGAGTTGATCATTCGGGAGTACTACGGTATAGGGACCGACTGTGTGTGCTTATGGATTCAGAGATCCGAGAGGAGATTTAGAGAGAGGCTCATTACTCACCTTATACGGTTCATCCGGATGGAACCAAGATGTATAAGAATTTGAAGGCACATTTCTGGTGGAACGGAATGAAGAGAGACATTGGGAGATATGTGGCTCAGTGTCTGACTTGTCAACAGGTGAAGACTGAGCACTGAGTACCTGCTGGCAAGCTTCATAGCCTTCCAGTGCCAGAGTGGAAGTGGGATCAGATCACCATGGACTTTGTCGCGGGATTATCGAGGACGTAGGGTAGATTTGATGCCATATGGGTGATAGTAGACAGACTGACCAAGTCTGCTCACTTCTTACCAGTACAGACTTCTTGGTCCAGAGATCAACTTGCTCAGCTCTACTTGGATGAGGTAGTGAGGTTACATGGAGTACCTATCTCGATTTTATCAGATAAAGACCCGAGGTTCGTCTCGCATTTCTGGAGGAGCCTACAGACAACTTTGGGTACTCAGCTTCACTTTAGTACAGCATTCCAGTCTGCTCACTTCTTACCAGTACAGATTTCTTAGTCTAGAGATTGACTTGCTCAGCTCTACTTGAATGAGATAGTGAGGTTACATGGATTACCTACCTTGATTGTATCAGATAGAGACCCGAGGTTCATCTCACATTTCTGGAGGAGCCTACAGACAGCTTTGGATACTCAGCTTCACTTTAGTACAACATTCCACCCTCAGACATATGGTCAGTCAGAGCGGACCATTCAGACTCTGGAGGACATGTTGAGAGCTTGTGTCCTGAATTTTGGTGGAGGGTGGTATCGATACTTGAGTTTGGTTGAGTTCGCGTACAACAACAGCTATCAAACGAGCATCCAGATGGCTCCGTTTGAAGTGTTGTATGAACGCAAGTGTCGATCACCCCTACATTGGAGTGATGTGGGTGAGAGAAAGACTTTGGGCCCAGACATTCTGTTGGAAGCAGAGGATAAGGTCAGGATGGTGCGGCGATATATTGAGACCGCCTAGAGTCGACAGAGGAGCTATTCTGATACTTGGAGACGAGACTTGAAGTTTCAGATTGGAGACCATGTATTCTTGAAAGTCTCGCCGTACAAAGGGATACGCAGATTTGGAGTTCGTGAAAAACTCAGTCCACGATTCATCGGCCATTTTGAGGTTTTAGAGCGAGTCGGGCCTGTGGCTTACAGGATTGCAGTTCCACCGCGACTTGTAGGAGTCCACGATGTTTTCCACGTCTCGACTTTGAGAAAATATGTCTTTGACCCTTCACATGTGATTGTCTTCACTCCGTTTGAGTTGGGCGGGGATCTGAGGTAGGAGGAGCGACCGGTACTGATTTTTACCCGAGAGACAAAAGAATTGCACAATCGGGTTATACCGTATGTGAAGGTGCAGTGGAGCAATCACAAGGAACATGAAGCGACTTGGGAGCCGGAGTCCATGATGAGGGAGTCCTACCCCTACCTTTTTGAGAGTTCCTTTAGGTATGAGTTTAAGTTTCGAGGACGAAACTTTTGTAGTGTAGGAGGATGTAGTGTCCCTAGGGCTTAACTGTCAGAATGACTGCAATATCAGCGACCACTCGACACATTTGTGGAGTGTCGGGACGAGTTGGAGTCGTTTTGGCGCGAAATGGACGTGAAAACGGACTCGACGCACTCAATTAAGCTAAACTAAAGTTCTGGCAGTTTAGGGCACCCAAAAGTGGTTTAGGGCGCCCAGATTCAGAGTGATGTTTAGTACGTGTTACTGCAGTCATTTCGGATTCAGTTTAGGGCGCCCGAAAGTTGGGTCCAAATTCTCCCTCGTGAATATCGAACGTGTTGACACGTGTCCCCTGATAGGTGAAATTCGCCGAAACTGTTCAGGGCACACCGGACTGCTCGAATGGTTGGAACCTTGGTGGTGAGCAGTTTAGGGCGCCCAGAAGTGGTTTAGAGCGCCCAAAACTGGAGATTTCTGCACTATAACAGGTTAGCATCTTTTGTTCCTATGGCTCATTTTACCCAACCAACACCTCTATACAAATGGTTGGACGACCCCTGAGAACTCTTTTCTCCTCTCCTTCACAGAGAACCTCAATTCATCCATAAAATCCTTCTCAAACTCTCCAAAAAATCTATCTTTTTTACTTGGAACATCAAGATTTCAGCTGGAATTCAGCTGGCAGCAATAGTATCCTTGGAAGGAACTTGGTGTTACACCCTTTTATGCTACCAACTACTGTTGGAGGAGCATTTCGTGGACTCTTGACTAGAAGGAGAGTGTGTGGAGATATTCTAACACCAAATAATCCAGGTTAGTAATGTGAATTACTGGAATTTGGTAAAGCGAGTGTTTTGAGCTGAAATTGGATTTTTGTTGGCTTTCTTAGATCCAAATCTTGTTGTAGTTGGATTTTTGGAGTTGGATTTTGTCCTCCATCTTTTCTCACTGGTTTAGAAGCTTTCATCACCAGGATTCTCAGATTTGGAGGTGAGTTACATGCTGAATTTGAAGTGAATAAGACTTAGGTGCTATTTTTGGGGGTTTTGATGGAGTTCTAAGATTTTTGAACCCAAATTTTGATGGAGAGCTGATTGCTGGATTTCGTTTGATTATTCCCTCATCTCTGGAGGTTTTAGACTCCTCTCCATTGGATTTGTAAGTGAGAATTCTCCGATTCTAGCTTAATTGGAGTGGAATGCTTATGTGCTGAAATTCTGGATCCTGATTTGGGCCCTCCTTTCTGGATCCACATTGCAGAGATGGACTTTTGTGGCTGTTTTGGAGCTCGATACTTGTGAGGGAGCTGAGGGCTAAGTACACTACAATCCAGGGGTGAGTTTGGTGAAGTTTTTCTAACCTTAAACCCAGAATCCGAGCTAAATTCCAACTTGAATTCTTGCAGTTCTGGATTGCTGATTTGGGCTCAGGAACTTGGTGCCTAGAACAGGCTGCAGGAGGATCCGAATTGGAGAAACCCAGTTCCTTGCTGTAGTTGGAGTTGAATTGGTCGGTTGACTCTTCGATTGACTTCTTGCCATAGTTGGAGCTGAGTTTGAGGTGGGTTAATGTCTGCCGAAACCCTCAGAATTCCTCCTAAGTTGTAGAGATTTCAGCATGCCTTCTTTTGCACTGATTATCATATTTAGTAGCTCAAATTTATAGATTTGTATGGTTTTACATGAAATCTGAATTTGGAGCTTAATCTCATGATTTTAGATAAATTTTTACATACTGAACTGGGACTTGACTTAGGAGAAAACTCTCTAAACCTACGCACCTCACTTTTCGAAAAGTTAACAGATTTAGCTTCAGGAGCTGATTTTACTTTTGTATCACCGCTGTTAGTACGTCGTGGATACTTAGATTAGTGTAGGTTGAGATTATGCTCGTGCTGAGATGCCGAGCATACTTGACAGTAGAGTTGAGACTGATTCGTGTTGACGGGTGCCGTCCGGATTGACGGTGGACTCGAATCTCTACTTTTTGCCTTAGATTGTGCTTAGGGCACGTGAGCCTTAATTCTTGGACCTGTTTGACCCATTGGTTTCGATTATATTCTGTAGTTGCCTAATTGAGCTGTCAGATTCGTATTTACACTCGGCTGGGTCGCGCCCTCGAGTGCCACTCCGGAGTTAGACTTTTGTGCGTAGTAGTGGGCCCGACGTCGCGCCGCTCTTACACCGTTTACCCCCGTGGGTGATGTATGGTACAGCTTAGGGTACAGGCTAGACTGGCCATTGATGGTCCCTGTGGATTGAGTCAGTGGTGACTGTTTCTCACTAGTGATGCATATGTACACAGAGAGCATGACATGAATAGTGGTAGGGTAGTGACAATGTAGCTGTAGAGTTTCTTTCAGCTTATCTTACTGTTTCTTTACCTACCAGCTATATTGCTAGTCTCGTAGACTTAGTGGGTAGGCTGTTGGGGTCGGTGACGGTACCCACTGAGGACTATTTTGTTTTACAGTAGTTCTCACACACGATGTTACCATTTTTCTTGCAGAGCCTTCGGTTGCCGCTGCTGATTTTGATCGAGATAAGGGAGTCGCGAGCTAGATCCCTGTCCACCCCGGTCATCGTGCTAGAGGAGAACCCCTTTGGAGCTAGTTACTTTTGTAGCTATGTACATACAGTGGTATTTATATGTGTGGTCAAAGATCATGTTGTACCTCTTATGTTTTGTTTACGGTGATGTATTTTGGAGACATGTATGTATAGTTGGCTTCATATATACATATTTCAATTTTTATCAGCTCTGTTAGTCTCTTGTAGTTGTACTTACATGTTTGCAGGTTCAGCTATCGCTTCGTATACACGGAAAATTTCTAGATATACGACGGATCTGTTGGCGAGCCCAGAGAAAACGGGAACCCGGGGCGTGACATTTATACATCAACATATAGGATAACAACTCACAACCCACATTCACAAAATTCACAAGCAAGCAATGCGATGCATTTCCATACAGCTAGCCATCCTTAGGAATGATGCATGCCTCTAAGGACTCTTTAGGCACTGGATGATGCGATGCACAATACAACAATCATCCTATTTAAAAGTGCTCCCTACCCGAAAGTTTTATTTTTAAATCCTAACAACCATTAATCGAAAACCATTCAAAAATCTTTTGAAAATTGTTTCCTACACGGAAACTCGATCCTTTGAAAACAGACTACCACGAGGGGTAGAAAATCAGATAACATGATTTCATAAATCGAAATACCAAATTTCATACAAGTCCAAGATTATTATTCATGCAATAATAATTCGTTCATCTAACTGAACCATTCATTTATTTAAACTACTAAGTGCAGTAAAAGAAAATAAACCAGGTAGGACCGCTAATGCGATCTAGCTAGGACGTCCTCCCGTCGCACCGTGCTCTTCCTCCTCGCCCATGCCACCTGGGGAAGAAGGGTGTAAGAAACCACAACGAGGTTTCCCAGTGGGTACGACAGAGCCACGAAGGCAAGCCGTAATCACTGTAAAACAAAGAAGGTAGAATAAACTGATACAAGTGCCATGATACGAAAGAGAACTACAGTAACTATGATAATAGATATGATAACGAGCAAGTAATAAAAGCCGCTACTATAAATAAAGTACCATGCAGTATATGCCTCAAGGGTAAGTAATCCAAATCCAACCCAATATGATGCCTGCCATATTGGTTCGTTGACCTCAGGCGTTGCCTGTCACTATCTTGCACCGACCTGATCCATGCGCCCAACTGGACGACCCATCCGGATAAGTACACCCCTGGTCGGTGGCCAAACCTACCTGATGTCAATGAATACACCCAAGTGCCGTGACGAAGTCATGTAATACGCTCAATACGAACTCGGCATAAGCCGATGCCTGGGCCAAAGCCAGATGTTAAGGCATATAGACCAGCAGAGTAAGAAGCGAAAGGGAATCGAAGAGCCATGATTCGCCCACTCGTCTTGAGACGTCGAATCCTGATCAACCAAATCGAAACACACGACGAAGGAGTAGCTGTGTTGCCTGGACCTAAAGGTCCACAGATAGTCAATGTATGCAAGCCTACTGTACATGTCTACGAACAACTATCTCCATGCAAGTAACAAAGTATGGATATGCGAATAGTAAACGAAGCAATACCGACATGTAGAGACAAAATTAGTAGATATAGAAGGGTAGAGGTAGGGAATAGTGATGAACGATCTTACCCTTAGAATGCACCGAATCGTCTGCCGGACCTATGAAAGATCCACCGAGTCAAGTCCTACCCTCACAAGGCTCTAAACGAACCAACAAAACCCATAACTCTCAGAAGAACAGTTACGGACACCGATTTCCCTATACTGTCGGAAACTTCCGAAAACTCGCCGGGATGCCTCTGGAAACCACAAAGAGCACCAGAAGTTCTCGGTCCGCACCGCAAGCCATTCGCTGACCCCAAACGCACCAACAAAGGTGTTCGGGCAGCGACCAACTCCAATGAAAATCGAGGGATCGATTAAGCGAGAATCTGCCGAAACAGGTTTCCAAAATCGTCGATTTTTGCTCCGAAACCCTCCGCAGCTAACCTGTCATCACCAGGTTTCAGAGATGGCAGTAGCAACGAACCAATAAGGCTTGGCAATGTACCTCGAGTGTCCACATTGCTAGATTGCGAAAAACCAAAACCCGAACCGCGTCCGATCGGCGAATTTCCATCAATCGACGCCGCGGAACCCCGCTATATCTCCGCAACTGCCCCCGAACCTTCGACGATCAGTCAAGAGGTCACCGAAAACGATTACGCACTGTCTGGGGTAGTGCACAGGGTTCCCAAAGCATCAAACGCACAAATGATACATCTATATTAAATATTACTATTCAAACAATAACATAAAGTGGGTTAAAGGCTCGTTACCACAATCCGTGTCGTAACGGACTCAACCAACCTATCGATTTGAATCGTCTCAGTGCTACGAGACTCGTGCTCGCTGTCCGGATCGCACTCGACGACCAAGGAGCCTCAAAACAGCGAGAGAACACTCCAACAATGATGTCATATAATAGGGCTAAACTCTTAACCCAGCTTAAGCATTTTGGGCGGTGGCTAGGCCCAAGAGATTAAGAGAGTTAAGCGTGTTAGGACGGGAGTAGTCCTATGATGGGTGACCCCCTGGGAAGTTGGGGCGTCACACTCCTGACCTCCGTCACACTGGTCGGTCGAGGCCAATCGACGATCGATGCCACCTTCTTGGGTCCACCGCTATGCCAGATTTCGTGATGACATATCCGAGGAATGACACGTCACGAAGCCAAAATTCGTATTTCTTAAGTTTCGCGTACAGCTTATTCTCCCTGAAAACCTGGAGAATTTGCCGTAGATGTGATTCGTGCTCCTCATCGCTCCTCGAGTAGATCAGGATGTCGACAATGAAAACCACGACAAACCGATCCAGGTACGGGTGGAAGACCCGATTCATCATATCCATGAACGCCGCCAGGGCATTCGTAAGCCCGAACGACATCACCGTGAACTCGTAGTGCCCATAACGAGTTCGAAAAGCCGTCTTGGATATGTCGTCAACCTTGATCCTAAGCTGGTGATACCCCGACTGCAAATCGATATTTGAAATACCGTGGAGCCCTGAAGCTGATCGGATAGATCATCAATCCGCGGAAGGGGATACTTGTTTTTCACCGTGATCTTGTTCAGCTCTCGGTAATCAATGCATAACCGGAGGCTCCCATCATTCTTCCAGACGAAAAGAACAGGTGCGCCCCAGGGTGACACACTGGGTCTTATGAAGCCCTTAACCAGAAGATTCTCGAGCTGAGCCTTCAGCTCCTTGAGCTCAGCCAACGCCATGCGGTAAGGTGCCTTAGATATTGGTGCTGTGCCAGGGACCAATTCCATGTTGAACTCAATCTCTCGATCCGGAGGGTTCTAGGGAGCTCGTCAGGAAAGATATCGGGAAACTCCCGAGCCACCGGGATCTCCTCTAAAGTCTATGTTGAGCGGTGGGCACTGTCTACCGAAGCCAGGTAAGCCACACACCCACCGATCATTAATTGCCTAGCCCGGAAAGCGAAAATAGTCATGGCAAAGAAGGTGCTCTTACTTGCAACAAAAATATAGACTGCCTCACCTGGTGCGCTAAAGGCCACTATCCGTTGCGCACAGTCAATAGTAGCGCGGTGCTTGGTGAGCCAGTCCATCTCAAGCACCATGTCGAACCCCTTGAGTGGCATCAGTGCCAAATCTGCCAAAAATACTCGATCGTCCAACTGTACCGGGCACGACCGAATGTACTCCCTCGTCGAAATAGTGTCACTGGGTACTTGCACCTGAAGAATGGTGCCCAACAGCCTCGTCGTGGTACTATGGTCTCACACAAAAAAAACGTGCGATGAAAGAAAGAGATGCACTAGTATCGAAAAGAGTTCTAGCTCGAATGCTGAAAATGGAAGTTATACCTGCAACGACATCAGTCGGCTGATTGCCCTCCTGGCACGTCATGGCGTAGACGCGTTTGCTGGTGGCCTGGCACGACCCCTCCTCCTGACGGGATGTCGAGGGACGCCCAGACGCAGAGGACTCCGCACTGCCACGATTATACCGTGGGGTAGCTGTTGTAGATGCCGCTGCCGATGCAGTGCCAGGCCCATTGGGGCAGTTATCGCGAAGATGCCCTGGCTGTCCATATTTGAAGCAGTGGTTGTGGCACTGAGGGCACTCATTTACTTTATGGGCCTTGCCGCAGATGACACAGGCCCCGATGTTTTGCTTCTGGAATGCTGCAAGGGCGCTCCTCGCCCCTAACTGTGACCTGGGATGCTTGGGTGGCCGTTTATTGTCAGAATGGCTACCCCCGGAATTCTCATGTGTGCACTTCTTATCCCTGCCCTTGTCCATCCTCTCGCGCTCGACGCGCATCACAACAGTTTCGTGCTCCACTAGTGTGGCGCGGTCTATTTTCTTCCGGAACGTCTTAAGATCCACCTGTTGTACAAGCTGGTAGATATTCGGACGAAGACCATCCACAAACATCCGACACTTGTGCTTCTCGCTCTGAACTGCGAAAGGGATGCAGTTGATGAGTCAGGAGAACTCCCGCTCGTATTCCATGACTGTCCTGCTGCCCTGGCGGAGGTTCTTAAGATCATCCTCAAGCTTCTATTTAACGCTGTCAGAGAAGTACGCGTCAAATAGTTTCTCCTTGAATTCCGCCCAGGAGGAAAAATGATCATTCACCGCACGGTCTGGTCGCACGCCTTTCCATCAGATGCGTGCCGGACCTTCAAGACAATGTGCCGTCAGTGGCACCCGCTCGTGCTCATCAACAAACAGATCCTCGAAGAGCTTTTCCATCGTGTCCACCCACTCTTCTACAACCACTGGATCCGTGGCCTCGCCTCTGAAGGAAGTTGGGTCGTAATGCTTGAATTCCGCCAAATTCGCCTTCGCCTTAGCTCGCTCCACCATTTGTGGGTTCCCAGCACCCACTGACGTAGAGGTCGGGGTGCGCACAGTGGTAGTGCCTGCAACCCCAACCGTCATAGGTGCAGCACCGGGGGCTGCTTCCGTCATGGTCGTCTGCGTGGTGGTCGTGACGACCTGTGATGGTGAGGTAGTAGCCGCCACTGTAGCCGCGGCAGTAGCCGCATCCTCTGCAGTGCCTGCGGACTGGGCCGCAGTGGTTCCCATATCTTGTGCTAGAGGTGGGGCGGGAACAACAGCAAAAGCAGCCTGTTGCTGTACCATCTGCTGAACTATCCCTGAGAGGGCCGTAACCTGGCCCGTCAAGGCCAACATCTGCTTCTCGCCATTGATGATTGACGGGATAAACGTCATGAAGTTGGTGAGGCTTTCCATAGCCCACTCTTGCTCTGCCTTTTGACCCATGTGCTCAGTAGCAAAAACATCAAAACACGTCCTGGCGGGCACCTCCCTCCTCTCTCCCGGTAGCGGAGGGCGTGCCGACACGAGCGGCTGCTATCCCAATGCCCTCCACAGCCGTCCGGAAAGAAGGCGAAGGGGTGGATTCCTGGTTCACATGTGTAGCCTCAGCTTACTGCGCATAGAGGTCGTGGAACCTCTTGAGCTACTCCTCTTGATGCCACAAGGTCTCAGCCTGCCCTGAACTATGCCAACTAGCGCGGCCATTTGGTTGCGCTCCTCCCTTTCTTCGCTCGACTCTGAGCACTCTGATGCCTCAGGTCGTGTCGAGGTAGACCTTGTCCTTGGTCAACCACATGGTGCCACTGCTATCTTATACACAACAACATCAACAAAACTTCAGTCCAAGTCTTCTACTTAGACTCTTTAACAAAAGTAATAGACTTAATTAGCAAAAATTCTTGAGGGATACTTCCTCTTATTCCCTATATTAAGTTGTCGGCTGCCAACGTGATCATCCACAGAATGAAAAGATCATCTCCCTCGACCAGTCCCCAACATCCAGTTTGGAAATACTACGAGACCCAAATCAACTGCTTTTGCTAAAGTTCACGCACCACTCACGTTCCTAAGTCCCATGGTCTTCCTAAGACTTAATTGTTTACCAAAACCACCTAAAACTTTTACTAAGCACAAATACAACTTCTTACCTGTCACACCCCAACAACACTGATCGGGCCCACTCGGGCACGTGCAACAAATCTGCCGGACGGGTAAAACTTTTCCAACCCGCACGAAGCGAAATCACATCTCAATCTGTACAATCATACAAGATATAGATACGCGTAATATTAGAGTACAAGTACTACTATAAACTATTTCACAAAAATTAAACTATATTAGAGTTTACATATTTTGATCCCAAAATATTACAATATTTGATTGTCCAAAATAAAGGGTACATCTAGATCTCCCTCTAGGTCCACTACTCTGCAACACCTTTACCGCGGCCACACGCTTCGCTGTCGATCGTAGGCTCTGAAAAAGGTTAAACAACAAAGGGATAAGAACTACAGTTAGTTTTCAGTGGGTGCAACCGCTAAAAGTGGCACTCTACACTCACTCAATCCAAAAGAGGCATTATTAGATAAGCAACGCAAATAAAAAATATTTCTATAGTAGAATTGCGATAATTAAATTTACAACTACAATACCTCAAGTATGCAATATGCACTATACCATTGGTTACATGTTTACCCAATTATCACTTGTCTCTAACTGCATCTCATATAGAGCCGAAGGAGATCATACTACTCTCTAATCTGTAAAAACACACCTCATGGAGAGCCCATGTCACGCCCCGGGGCCTGTTTGGGAAGAGCCTTTGTATAAAATAATACTGTTTTAGAAATCAGAGTTGCGAAAAACGTGCCAATTTTTTTTTTTGAAACAGCGTGGCCTACGTGACGCACAGACCCACCACAAATACAAGTTACTCTGCTCACACGGACAAAGTCTCCCCTATATTTATACGGTGTAGCTTTATACATCAACATATAGAATCACAATTTACAACCCACATTCACAAAATTCACAAGCAATCAATGCGATGCATTTCCATACAGCTAGCCATTCTTAGGAATGATACATGTCTCTAAGCACTCCTTAGGATGATGCGATGCACAATGCAACAATCATCCTATTTAAAAGTGCTCCCTACCCGGAAGCTTTATTTTTAAACCCTAATAAGCATTAATCAAAAACCATTCAAAAACCTTTTGAAAACTGTTTCCCACACGGAAACTCGATTCTTTAAAAACCGACTACCACGAGGGGTAGAAAACCATATAACATGATTTCATAAATCAAAATACCAAATTTCATACAAGTCCAAGATTATTATTCATGCAATAATAATTCGATCATCTAACTGAACCATTCCTTTATTTAAAATACTAAGTGCAGTAAAAAGAAATAAACGAGGTAGGACCGCTAATGCGATCTAGTTAGGACGTCCTCCCGTCGCACCGTGCTCTGCCTCCTAGCCCATGCCACCTGGGGAAGAAGGGTGTGAGAAACCACAACGAGGTTTTCCAGTGGGTACGACAGAGCCACGAAGGCAAGCTATAATCACTGAAAAACAAAGGAGGTAGAATAAACCGATACAAGTGCCATGATACGAAAGAGAACTACAGTAGCTATGATAACATATATGATAACGAGCAAGTAATAAAAGCCGCTACTGTAAATAAAGTACCATGCATTTTATGCCTCAAGGGTAAGTAATCCAAATCCAACCTAATCTAGTGCCTGCTATATTGGTCCGTCGACCTCAGGCGTTACCTGTCACTATCCTGCACCGACCTGATCCATGCGCCCAACTGGACGACCCATTTGGATAAGTACACCCCTGATCGGTGGCCAAACCGACCTCGTGTCAATGAACACACCCAAGTGTCGTGACGAAGTCACGCAATATGCTCAATACGAACTCGGCATAAGCCAATGCCTTGGCCGAAGCCAGATGTTAGGGCGTATAGACGCCAAATCCTGATCAACCAGATCGAAACACACGACGAAAGAGTCGCTGTGTTGCCTGGACCTAAAGGTCCACATATAGTCAATATATGCAAGCCTGCTCTACATGTCTGTGAACAACTATCTCTATGCAAGTAACAAAGGATGGATATACGAACAGTAAACGAAGCAATGCCGACATGTAGAGACAAAAGTAGTAGATATAGAAGGGTAGAGGTAGGCAATAGTGATGAACGATCTCACCGACTACCAGTTTGAAGCATCCACCTATACTATCGTGCACTCGACCTTTAGAATGCACCGAACCATCCGCCGAACCTATGGAAGATCCACCGAGTCAAGTCATACACTCACAAGGCTCTAAACGAACCAACAAAACTTATAACTCTCGGAAGAACAGTTACGAACACTGATTTTCCCATACTTGCCGAAAACATCCGGAAACTCACCGGGACGCCTCCAAAACCCACAAAGAGCTCCAGAAGTTCTCGATCCTTACTGTAAGCCATCCGCTGACCCAAAATGCACCAACATAGGTGTTCGGGTAGAGACCAACTCCAATGAAAATCGAGGGATCAATTAAGCGAGAATATGCCGAAACGGGTTTCCGAAATCGCCGATTTTGGCTCCGAAACCCTCTGCCGCTAACCTATCATCTCCAGGTTCCAGAGATGGCAGTAGCAACCAGCCAATAAGGCTTGGCGGTGTACCTCGAGTGTCCACATTGCTAGATTGCAGAAAACCAAAACCCGAACCGCGTCCGATCGGCGAATTTCCACCAATCGACGCCGCGGAATCCCGCTATATCTCCGCAACTGACCTCGAACCTTCGACGATTAGTCAAGAGGTCACCGACAGTGATTACGCACTGTCCAGGGCAGTGCACAGGGTTCCGGAAGCATCAAACGCACAAACTATACATCTACATTAAATATTATTATTCAAACAATAACATAAAGTGGGTTAAAGGCTCATTACCACAATCTGTGTCGTAACGGACTCAACTAACCTATCGATTTGAATCGTCTCGGCACTACGAGACTCGTGCTCGTTGTCCGGATCACACCCGACGACCATGGAGCCTCAAAACAGCGAGAGAACACTCCAACAATGATGTCCCGGGAGCAGCCGAGTCCTTCACTGACCGCAACGGAGGTGAGCACAGTACTCCTCGGGGTCCCACAAATGCTATGCTCATGCTTCGAAAGATCGGTGAAGTCTCTACTAGTAGAAACAAGAGGCTCAGCCCAAAGGGGGAGAGAGAAAGGATTAGGGTTAGGGTTAGGGCTAATGAAACCCTAAATAACCATATATACTAGTATAGATTTTAGGATAATAGCCCAAAAACCCCTCAAACTCCTGGTTAAGCTGTCAAGTCCCTCCCCCACAACCTTTCTCTCGCAGAAATGTCCACACCCGTGCATTTTCACACAAAACAGAGCGCCGTAAGCTTCCAAAGAGCAAAAATAATAACTATTAATTGCCCAAATTGCGATAAAGATAGTTTTTCTCGAAAACCGTGCCTGTAACATAAAATTGGCTAGCTCCATTGTCTCCGACATAGTCGGACAATCGAAAACGATCTATTGGATCGCTCAAAACGGTGTCTGATTCGCGTTCGAAGACATCATCACACTTTCGCCCCAATTCGAAACGCCGGTTACTATCACTAAAGTGAATAATAAAAATTGCGTAACAGCTTGATTTTAATTTATATTTTGCTCAAATTTGATGAGCAATTTTAAAATTAAAATACACATAAAAATATCATTAAAGAGTATTCGGCTACACAGAAAAATCTTAGTCCTCACAGCCGAGGGAGATCGTACTACTCTCCAATTGATTGGCACTTGGAATAGAGGGAAATCGTCCCTCTAAATACCACATACGAAGTCGACAGGATCATCACTCTAATACTACATGGGACTCGAGGGTGACCGACCCTCCAAATACGTATGAGGGAATTGAGCGTGATCGGCACTCCCTATTAACACTTCCGAAAAGTCGCATCATTATAACCTAAGTTCAAATGACTTTTAGATCGTATCAACCATGTCCAATATACATAACTTGTTCTTTAATTCACGTTTAACCTAAAGTTCACATGTTACTATGTCTCACCTTAGATTTTGACCTAAGTTAAATGACACACATTTTTAACCTTTATTCTACGTTCATATTACCTATTTATGCACATAATCAATTATCTCATTTTCATATAGGAGGGTCAAAACCCTGACTTTCTCTAGCATGCTATAAAATTACATTTAGTTCGATAATTATTATTTTACATGCTAATAATTCAAAAAACAATAGACAAAGGAAAGACGAGTCCTCTTTTGGTGATATTCCACATCTTTGCTAGATCTTACACAAGGAGATAGACTTGATCTCCTAAAATACCAAGAAAATTTTTAAAAATAGTTCTAGCACAATTAAAATCTAAAATTTCTATTTAGAAAAACCCTAAAATTCAAATCCCTAATTACCCACTTATCTTTTCTATTTTGTAAGCCAAACGTGGGAGAGAAGAGCCTTCTCCTTTTTTCTAAAACTTTCTCTTAAAGTTCTCCACCTTTTCCAAACTTTGGAGAAGATAGATCTAAGCTCCGAGCCCCAACAATGGCGATCGATCGGTTTCCTCTTCTAGAGAAAGGGAAGAAGAGAGAGTGAGTGAAAGAGAGACTGGCTGCAGATTAGGGTTAATAGATAAAATCTATTTTATATGTTGCTCAATAGCAACTAAGCCCTCCAATAATTTCTATTTGCATCAGACAAAACATAGTCTGTACGCCGGGTTTCGGGTACCAACTCGATCTTTCGATCATCCGAATAAAAAGTGTACAGTGCCATTTTACACATAGTCGCACCCGGTTCAATTTATCGGACGCCCGCTCTATCGTTCTCTTCACAATTCGAGCGCTCGGAATGTCATTCGAGTGTCTAAATGTTTAATCTGTCGCATGGGGGGTGCTATTGGGAAAACAAATCTGAAACCTATTGGAGAGTCCACTTTGGACCGTCGAAAAGTAGTTTCGGGCGCCCGCAAGACATTTCGGGCGTCCGAATATTTATCTCTAACGCGACCCGAGCTCTTAGGTTGGGAGTATGGAAGTTCTTTCGGACGCCAAAAATAGGGTCCGAATCAACATCCAGGAGCCCACATGGTGTTCCGGGCATTCGAATTCCCAATTCCTGCAAATCAACTCTCTGGATAAATGTCTGAATGATCTTGGTGCTGCATGCAATGGACCTCCGAAACCATTTTTGGGGGGCCCGAACCCCTATTTCGGTCATTCGAATTTGTCTGAAACTCAGGTTTCAGAGTTTTGAAGTATTGATCCGAATTGATTTTAATTCGATCCAAATTTATTCTAAACCTCATAATACTCCTTTTAATCATGTCTAATATGATTTAACTTGTACTTTGTTAATCCAGCCAAAGTCTGATATATTACACTAGAAGCTGAAGGAGTCTCAGTTAAAAAGTAGTTAAGACTAATGGGTTATAACTGAAAAAGTCTATTTCCTGTAATAGTTATAATATATACGATATATCTCAAATTAATCATATTGTGTCATATGAGATAACATACAGTATAAGTTGGAAGAGAAGTGATGAAATTATATAGAGCTGATCTAAACTTTGGCTCAGTTTTCCAAATGATTGATTTTACTATCTGACCTCTCATATAGTTTAATTTTTCTTTAAAGTAATTGCCTACATGTTGTGTGTCCAAGATATTTGTACATCATAGCTTAATTTTTTTAAAAAAATACATCTCATATTATTAATTCAAGCACTCAATTTTTAAAAAATATAAATATAAATACTGAACGGTATAGATTGATTAATCAACTAAAATGAATGGCCAATAAAGCTGAGATGTACAAATATACAAATGCACCAGATGGGCGCAAGAGTTTTCCAAAACTAATAAATAACTAAAATTAAAAAAATTAAAATACTAGATAATAAAATAAATTTTTTAAAAATTTAGGTATTTTCGAATGACCTAAAGTTCGGTTAGTTGCGCAAATTTTATTTTATCATTAGAAGCGGATTATTTTAACCATTGATTATTTATTTATCTATTTTGGTCCAAGGGTAAGATCGCAAAATACGCAACAAAACAAAAACAAAAGAACGGGCGGGCGGGTCAGAGCGGCCGCGCTCTCTGTCGCTCCTTCTCTGTCTGTCTCGTGGGGCGCGTGACTTTCGCGTCACGCTTGCCGACAGCCATCCCGCCTTGCGCGTCCCCACGCCGACCGCCCGCAGCGCCTTTTCATACAGCAGCAGGCAGCGCTTCCATTTTTGCGTTTGACCGCACCCGCCCGCCCGCCCGCCCGCCCGCCAGCCCGCCGGTTCTTGATTTCTTCTCCTCCTCCTCCTCCTCCTCCTCCTCCCAGCCGGCGTCGGGCAGCCCCCTCCTCAAGCAAATCCCTACAATTAACCCCGAATGCAGCAAGTGGTACAGAGCAATTCAAACCAAAAATTAAAAAATTAAAAAAAATTAAAAAAAATAAAATTGTGCCGTGATGGCTTGTTCTGATTGTTTATAACCAATAATTTTCTGCATTTAGTCGGAAAAAAAAAGAAGAAGAAATGAAGATAGAATATAACACCGAATACATGAACCGCGTTTATAGATTCCCGTTGTAGCGTCATAATTTAATTGTAAAATAAAATCATAATATAGCACAATATTTATTATTCTATAATCTACATTGTTTTATTATATTATTTGTAAAGGAAAATGCTAATGGTACACTTCAAAAGAGAGTACAGATTATACATTCTTCTTCTTACAGTTCATAAGTCTTACTAAATTTTTAATATTTAAAAAAAATGACATGACATGAAAAAATTATTGACCCTTAGAGCTTGTTTGATTTCTTGAAAAATATTTCAGATATTTTATTCAGGTTGAAAAAAAAATTTCTGTGCGTGGAGGAAAAGGAAAAGTCACTTGCTTCCAAAGATAGGGTTGGAAAAAGTTGTTTCATCAGGATCTGGTCCCCTTCCACGGATGATTGAGTAAGCTTCCTCTGTCCTCTCTTCCGGTCGATCTTCCACTTGCGCTTCCCTCTTAGGTCGAAAGCAAGCTACTGCTTTCCTCACCACTGAGTACTCCGAACTGGTCCCTCCAAATCCCTATACTTGGCTTGCTCCCTGTTTCTGGTTCTGGTTCGCAGAAAAAATAGATTTTTTGACAAATTATTATTTTTTAATTTTTTTTTTAGAAAAACGAAATTTTTTTCTTACTAATGCTTTGAGGAGTAAAAAAAAAAAATCTCTTTTTAAATATATTGGTGTATGTTTATAGCTTCGTTTGGTTCGGGTATAAACAAGAATTAGTTATTTCAAAAATAGATACAAATCAACATTCTTACATGAAAAATTATTTTTCATTTTGGTGGAACCAAACAATAAAAACTAAAATAAAAAATTCAGAAAACATTTGTTTCTTGAGAAAATAATTTTTTACTATTTTGCAAGGAATCAAACATAATGTTTACTATTTTTCCTACCAAGCTTTAAAATATATCTGTATAATGTTAGAATTTTACATATTTACTTCTCCAAGCTTTAAAATATAATAAATATTCCTACCAACTTTTACACTTTTACAGATATACTCTCTAAATAATCGTAATTTTATGTGAAATGACTATTTCATCTTTATTAATTTCATCGGTTTTATAAAATTAAAGATCAAAAATATTTTGATTAAGTGCACAGTCAACCTATGGATTTCAGCATTAGGAAGCTAGGATTGTTTTCTATTTTATTGACCTCTTCCGCACTTTTGGGCGGGATATTGTTTCAACAGGGAATGGGTTCTCACGGAAAAAAAATTTCTTTAAGGCTTCGTTTGGTTCGGGGTTAAGTAAGAATTGGTTATTCTAGGAATAAGGTTAAGTTCAGGATTAAGCCTGGAATAGACCAATTTTGCGTTTGGATGAAAATTGAGTTGTTCCCGGGATTAAGAAAAATAGCGTTTGGATAGATTAGATGGAATAAGAAGAATAGTGGGTAATTATAAATAGAAAATAATGATTTGACCCTAATTATTATATTTGAATATAAATTTTTTATTTTATATTTCAAATTTCAAATTTAAATAGATAATTTTTATAAAATTAAAAAATTCAAGTATAAAATTTTAAATATAAAATTTAAATAATTAAAAATAACAATTTAAAATTTAAATAATTAAAAATAACAATTTAAATTTTAAATTTAAAATTTAAAAATATAAATATATATTCTAAGATTACAAATAATAAATTTTGAAATTTCAAATATAAAATAAAAAATTAAAAATTAAAAATTAAAAATTAAAAATTAAAAATTAAAAAATTTAAATTTAAAATTTAAAATTTAAAATTTAAAATTTAAAATATTATTTTTAAAATATTAATTTTAAAATAATAATTTTAAGATTACAAATTATAAATTTTAAAAATTAAAAAATTAAAATTAAAAATTTATATTAAAAATTAAATTGGGGTGGGATTAATTTTAATTCCACCCCAATTCTAGGGGGGGGGGGGGGGGGGGGGGGGGTGGGGTTTGTTAACCCCACCCATCATGGGGTTATCTGGGGGGGGGGGTGGGGTTTGTTAACCCCACCCCTTGGGGTTATCCCAGGATAACCCCATGATGGGTGGGGTTAACAAACCCCACCCCGTTTTTTTCTTGTTTGGGGTTAAAGGGCCCCCCCTTTAACCCCGAACCAAACGGTACCTAAAGGTCCTCTGTTGTTAGGGCTGCAAGTCTAGCTCGCCGCTCGCCAGCCAGCTTGTGTTCGATTCGAAATAGGTTCGAAAATGACTCGTTCGAAATTAATTTTAAATATAAAACGAGCTGAATCTTTTTGCTCGAAAATACTTTCAAACCGAGCACGAGCAGGTCTCTGCTCGTTCGTGTTCGGCTCGAAATAGTTCGAATATATATATATTTAAAATTAAAAATATAAATAAAAAATATTCATATTATTAATAATATATATTAAATATTTTTTATTAAATATTTTAATTCAAATATATTTTTTAATGCATTCTCTATGTACCGCATAGATACGGACCCAACTCTACATAAAATTTTGAGCTATAAACGAGCCGGCTCGGAATCGAACAATTCCGAGCCAAATTCGAACATGGCTTGAAACTAGCTCGAAAAAAAAAAAAACTATTTCGAGCCGCTCGAATTCGGCTCGATTTAAATTTCGAGCCGAACTCGAACAGGCCTTATTTTGGCTCGAAATTAATTCGAGCCAGCTCGAATTCGGCTCAAATCTAATACGAGCCGAATTCGAGCAAGGCCGCGCTCGCTCGTGTTCGGCTCGTTTGCACCCCTATCTGTTGTTATTGTATCTTTCTCTTAAATAGGGTATATTTCTGTTTTAATCAAAAAAAAAATATTTTGATTAAAATAGATTAAATATTCTTTATTTACTAATAAAAAAAATTTGATTAAAATAGATCAAATATTCTTTATTTTAATCTGACAACATCAAGAATTGTTTTGGCAATATCAATACCTTACTAAAATATGGTGAACTTTAATTGGTCTAAAAAGTATATTTGCTAGTTTTTAAAATTTGCAGAAATATATAAAATATTTTATAAGTCTAGAGAGCTAAATGTGCAAAGTCCCCACTTTGCAGGAACAAATATGCAATTAATTATTCCAACAACAAAAAAAAAGAAAAAGATAGTTCATATTGTTTCCCTTTGCGTTTCTTTTGATGTCTTTTTCAGTTTTCTTTTTATCTTATAAATTTATTATTCTAAATGAAATAAAATAAGTCTATCTCTTGCTATTTTTTTTAACCCTCTTTTCCTCTCCTCTTTTATTTCCATCCTAATACAGCGTTAATGACTTTCATAATTTTAACAAAAGGCTTAATTACACGCTACTACATTGTAATTCAATGCTATTTTTAT
The DNA here is from genome assembly GCA_016920855.1 of Puya raimondii. Taxonomy (NCBI): domain Eukaryota; kingdom Viridiplantae; phylum Streptophyta; class Magnoliopsida; order Poales; family Bromeliaceae; genus Puya; species Puya raimondii. The sequence continues at coordinate 8,716,340 of JABWPP010000050.1, forward strand.
TTTTGCTTAATTGTAAGAGCACCACCGCACTTTAACAAGTGTCTCAATTACCTCCCTATATAAAAAATTTTAAGAAAAAACTTTAAATACCATCCCTGTGATTTCGCACTTCCTTATTTTAGTATTCTGTGATTTAAAGTGTATCACTTTAGTATCCTATGATTTCGTTTTTCTCTTTTCATTGTTTATTTTGCTAATTTTCTCGTTAAATCAGTGAGAAAGTTAAAACTATAGGGTACTAAAGTGAATATTCGATAAATTATTGGTGAGTTATCTGAAGTTTTTTTTTATATGATTTAACGAAAAGTTTAACAAAAGGAACAACGAAAAGAGAAAACGAAACCACAGGATTTTAAAGTGATACACTTTAAACCATAGAGTACTAAAGTGAAAAAATACGAAACTATAGGGGTGATATTTGATATTTTTCCTAATTTTAATAATGTATTCTCTGCACTTTGTCTTTGCCTCAAATAAATTCTTTTGTTAAGTTTTTTAGGGGATTTGAGACACTTGGTAAAGTACGAGGGCAATTTTATAATTAAGCCTATAGTTTTAATTTTGGATTCAAATTTTGAGTTTAAATTTTAGTTTTTTTTATTATAATTTCAAATCAAATTTAGATTTTGTAGAATTTAAATTTTAAATTCAAATATAGATTTAGAATTCAGTTTCAAATTCAAATTTAAATTTAACTTTAAATTTCAAATCAAATTTAGATACAAAACCAAATTTAAATTTAAATTCAAATCTTAAAATTAAATAATTTTAAATTTATATTTTGAATTTAATTTTGAATTTAGATTTGAATTCAAATTTTAAATTCAATTAGATTTTTATTTCAAATTTAAATCCAAATTTGGAGTTAATTTAAATTTCAAATCCAAATTTAGATTTGAAATTAAATTTAAATTTTAAATTTTAAAATTTAGATTTCAATTTAAAATTTAAATTTAGATTTCAAATTAAATTTTGATTCAAATTATAACTAAGGGTTTAGTTCAAAACGTCTCATAGTTGAGACGGCAGTAACTATCATTTTTCTTATCATTCTCTGTATTATACTCTAATTTATTTTCATTTCCTTTTTTTACCATTTTTAAAAATATTATTAAATTATCATTTTTTCGTCAATTTCTATACGCCGTAAAAAATATATTACTTTAGTCAAAAACTAGCAACACTTTTGAAGAGGCACTGATTTGACAATAGCACAAAAAGATAAAATGAGTATTTAAGATAGATTTATTAGAAGCTTCAATCAAATTATTTTTACAGAACACAGTGGAAGTATTCATTCGTATCTTTTGCGGAAGCGATTCATGCTAAAACGCGATAAGTCCCGGATCGTAGAGGTTGATTTACGTGTCCTCGGATCGTCCACGAAGGTTTTCTAACGTTCCAAACCCATGGTAGATCGAGCTACGAACGAGATAGATCTCTAATCCACCATTTAGGACCCTCTAAAAGCAATAGGTTAATGGAGGATGTAGTTTCTCTCTCACACAAGATGGCTCACAAATTTATCACAAATTTATGAGTATTTTTTCTAATTTTCTTGTTCTCATTTTATGAGAGAACCATCCGTATATTTATAAATGATCCCAACATTCTAATTGGTAAGTAGAAGATTAGGCTGAATCGATTTTTGATTGTTATCATAATATGGCTAGAATATATCTCTAATTAGCTTTTCAATTTAAAAGCGAGATTAAATCTAATCAAATTAGACAACATAATAACCGTCGGATCGAGCCCGATCATGGGCGCACCCGATTCAGCTTAACCGAATGCCAACATCTCCCACTCGCACATAACGGGATTGATTCCATCGTAACCACTTCCTCAAAATTACACCACTATTGATTCCATTCATACAGGAAAATGAACAGTGCGACCATCGAGTCAACCTGCATTTTGAGAGCTCTACATTAGAAACTGCATAAGGCCAGTATAGAGACATCAACCCTCAAAAAAAAAATATTAGCCTCGTGATGCTCTAGACCATTAGATTATATTAAATTCAGTATCTCTAATCTCTCAAAGAGCCACGCTAACCTCTGTTGTGCATATTATGACACTGTACTCATGATTATCTCGCTATGCTGAAGCGACACAATTTGTCGACAATGAATCAAAGTGTCTCAATGTAATCCAACTAGTCTTTCTTGAGCTCTCATGCCACTAAGTTGAGAATTGATTGCTTTCCTAGCAATGCCCCGTAAAGCCGCATCACTCATAGCCATAGAAAACATGCCATAGTAGCAATATCAATTCTTTCACCTAATGACACAGTCAAAAATTACTAAGGACATCTAACATGCATATGTGGGACATAACCTCAAAATGATGTCCATAAGAATCACACGTTGAGTAAACAGGAATCCATTCAGTGTCTTAATTTTCGCTCGCTCTCTATAGTACCAAAAAGAATGAGTACCCGTGTGAGAGGGCTAATCAGCCTACGACATATTATCAATCTGTTTTTCAACAATATAGGATATATACATATAGAACTAGGCTACTATACTATTAATAGCACCAAGTCATTGGTGCTATTAAGTTTTTAGCCCTTAGATTAAAAGATGTGTGGCTAGAATGATGTGGGTCCCGAAGGGTTAAGTGGGTGGTTGGTTGAATAGTATAATCTAACGGATGAAAATGATCAAGGGAGAAGATCTAACGGTAGAAAACTTGGTCGCTCCAAGTGTTTAATGCTATCAATAGCATAGTAGCCGGACTATATATATATATATATATATATATATAGAGAGAGAGAGAGAGAGAGAGAGAGAGAGAGAGAGAGAGAGTTGAGCTAGAATACTATCGATAGCAAACGGGCACTTTTGCCACCCATTTATTTTCGATGATGGAGCTTCCAAATCGACGATCGGTACCGTTGAACATGAACTAGAGCATTTAAAGTATCTAGAAACCAAATTTTATACTTTTTCGATATTATTTTCTTGTCCATCAAGTGGACACAAAAATGAATGGTTGAAAATAAATATCCTTTAAAAAGTGATGATAGGAGTTTTGTAATCAAGATCAAGAGTATAGATCTTGTTTTAAATAGTTTAAAAAAATTTCTAACATAAATTCAATTGATTTGGATATCTTTACACCGTTAAACAAGAAAACGTCTCATATCGACCATTAAAATTACAAAATTTGAAACCTTTTGATCATTAGGACAATGATGTCGAAAAAGCATGAAATTTGGTTTCTAGATACTTTAAATGCTCTAGATCATGTTCAACGGTGCCGATCGTCGATTTGGAAGCTCCATCATCGAAAACAAATGGGTGGCAAAAGTGCCCCGTTTGCTATCGATAGTATTCTAGCTCAAATATATATATATATATATATATATGTATATGTATATATATATATGTTTATATGTATATATATGTATATGTATATATATATATATATGTATATGTATATATATATATATATATATATATATATGTATATGTATATATATATATATATATATGTACGTGTGCCAATCTTAATAAATATCTTTGCCAAAAGAATAATTTGAATTTAAATAACCAAACAAAATTACAAAAAAAAAATTAAAATACTCGACTGTCTACACAATCAAATCTTACGGAGTCCAAGGGTTTTAACATTAGCCAAAAATAATTCTCTAACAATGGGCTTATGTCACGCCCCGGGCTAGTTTTAGAAGCGGAAAAACGTGCCATTTTTTTTTGAAAGCCTAGCCCGCGCCACGTACAGACCCGCCACAAATACAGGGCCCACTGTCCACACGGACAGAGCCTCCCCTATATTTGCACGGCGTACACAACATACAAACAGAATCACAACCATCATTCATTCATCACACAAACCGCAACAACACAATAAGATTCATACAGCTACCAATCCTTAAACCTGTATGAATCTAAGCAAGTCCTTAGGCGAAGGATGATGCGATGCACAAACAACAGATCATTCTATAAAACTTCTTACCCAGAAGCTTTATTTTGAAATCCTAATCTCAATCATTTAAAGAATCCTTTGAAAACCGTTCTCCATACGAGAACTCTTTTTGAAATCGCAAAAGCCAATCGATCGAAAATCCATTCGAAAACCGTTTGAAAACTGTTTCCTACACGAAAACCTTTATTTGAAAACCGCTACCACGAGGGGTAGAAATCCAAGATACACCATAATGAGCCATAAATAAACCGGAATAGGGATCTATTAGACAAAGTCATCCATAATGTCTAAGCATGCAATCAACACATAAAAACTGTACCAAATCCAAAACATGCTAGACAAAACAAGCAAAGTGTAACTGAACCACATCCACAACTAACTGATAAAGAGATAAAGGCGATAACCAATCTGAAGGGAGGAACCTCACAAGTCAGGACCTCTAGTACCACTAACGAAGCTTGCCTCGCTGCGTCCCGACTCTCACTACCCTGCTCACCTGAAAACAACAACGATGGCGGGGGGTGAGAACATGTAAACATGTCTCCCCTCCCAGTGAGTACCGCAAGCCGACGAAGGCGAGGTGTACACACCGGCACGAGGGTCAACAAAAAGCTAGATAAGGTAAACAGTAGCACAAATAAGTAAGAGGCTGACATACAACTGAACAACTATGCTACTGTAAGCAAATAGTATATGCATCAACAAGGATAACCACAAAAGTATACCCAATCCATAAGCCACCGGGACGGATCCCTGGCACTGTCACAACCTGCTCAACTCTCGGCACAAAAACCTACCAGACGCACCGCGTCAAGGCTCACGGATTGGTCACACACACGACCCTTTTTCGAAAAAGAAGACCAAACGGTGGATCAGACCGTTGGCATACGTGAGGTGCTAGAAGAGCTGTGACGATCAATGCGAATGCTCAATCCACAGAACGGCAACGAGCCGTGAAGCAACTAATAAGCCAAAATACGAGGATCGCTCGGAACAACAGGGGATCAACACCGACCAACGAGGTCGTCTCAATAATCATGCAACCAACACTACTCTACTAAGGCAAGCACACATATGTAGAGTCAACAGGAGTCAAGTGAACTAATAACGAAATACAAGAGAAGGGATAGAAAGGTATCACCGTAGTCCACTGAACCGACTCCGGATCGAAGTGCCCACCTGTCGAAACGATAGAGCCTAACACCAACGGCTCTCGAGAACCACGACAGGACCTACGAAAGACTCACAGGGTCAAGGTCCACCAAGTCGACACTAAACACATAGCGCTCACAACCCGAAACTGACGGATCGTCCGGAAAACCCGCCGGGACGATCCCGAAACCACACCAAGCACCACAGGGGTACCAACAACTAAACTAGGTCCTCCGCTGTCCCCAAACACACCAAAACAAGGTGACAAGATAGCGAGCACAAGCTCGGGGTGCCACGAACAAAAAACGCACCCGAAACGGCTTTCCGGGTTCCCGAAAAATGTCGATTTGGCACCGGAACCCTTCGTCACTCATCCGCTGTCCTCGAAACTTCGGAACAGCGATGAGGAACAGCCAACGAGGCTATACGACGAAGCCAAGTCACTCGCAAAACCAGCAATTGAGTCGCACGACTAAAACACGCGTTCCGTCGACTATTTCGTCGGAAAACACACCGAAAATCAATCCGGATCTCCGCGAAGGGCGAAGGGGTTGGACAACCAGTCCACAGGGCCTCAAGGGTCATGCCCTTGCTGCACGCAGCATCGCAACGCTGCCACAATCACAAAAGACCCCAAACAAGCAACATACACACATAAATAAGCATAAAGAAGGCCGTTTGAGCACTCCGTTCGTCCGCACGACCTTCCGCAAGCACCATCGGATAGGTAACAACGTAACGGAGGTCGTGCTCACAGCCCCACTACGACAGGACCAGTAGCTGGCTCAAACAACCCATAAAAACAGTGCCATTCATGCGATAATAAGGCCGACAAGGGCCAAACAGCAAAACGGCGCGCCAAAATAGAAAACTAAGGTGAGCATGGTGATCAGCGCGTCGCCGTGATCATCGTGCTCACCTTCCCGAGCTTCGGGAGGCAACAGGGAGCCCAACACCATGCATGCGGCCAAACATGCCAAAAAAAGCACCCTAGCCGGAGCAGCTTGCTCCGACCGGCTGCCGGCCGGCATGCAGCGCGCACGGCGGCCAGGGTTGGACGCGGGGGAGGTGAGGAAGGGGAAGCTCACCTCAACCGGTGGCAGGAAGCAGCGGCGGCGGCGCGGGGAGAACACCTGCTCTCGGGTGGCTAGGGCACGGCGGCGCCGGCAACAAACGGCTACGGCGGCCGGCGGCGACGCGAGTACCAGCAAGAGAAGGTCGCCGGACGTCGGGTGGGAGGTGACCGCGACAACTCAGGGCAACGATGGCGGCGATCGGAAGCTCTCGGCTGCGGGTGCCCTAGGAGCTCAAGCGGCGACAGCGACGGCTGCGGCTGCACTCCGGCAGCACGGCGGCGGCCGGGAAGAGGTGGACCGACGGCTGTGGTCCAGAGGGTGGCGGCGTGCACCCTCTGAGGCGGCGGGAGGCGGCAGGACGCGGCCTGCAGCTGCTCCTGCCCGCAAGCTGCATGCAGGAGCCGCAGGCGGCGCGGCGGCGCACCGGCGGCACCGGGGCGGCCGGGGAAGGAGGCGACGGCGGCGGTGGCCCTCCTAAGGCCGGCGAGAGGCCGCTGCGGCGGCGGGAGGCGACGGCGGCTCGGGTCACCAACCCACTGCCCGCACTCCCAGCAGCAGCCAGCTGCGGCGCGGCGGCGCTCGGCAGCGGCTCCCGACGGCGGGGCAGGTCGCCGGCAGCTATGCCACCTCTGGGGGGACCTGGGGCATGGGTCCACCCTGGGTGCACACTACAGGGAAGAAGAAGGAGGAAAAAGAAGAAGAAAAGAAGAAAAGCAAGGGAGAGGAGTTGTCGGAGCTCCTCGCCGGCCAGGGGAGGTCGGCGGCGGTCGGCGGCGCACTCGGAGGTGTGCAGGGGAGCTGAGGAGAGGGTGGCACCCTGCTGGGGAGAGCTGAGGGAGAAGAGAAGCACAATGAACTCTCTCTCTCTCCACTCTCTTACACACACACATATACACACTTGCACAAAATACAAAAAGACCCCTACAACATGGGAAATTAGTCCCAAGTCCCTCACAGCATGCACAAAAAGCCCAGACACCCCTCCACACTCAATCTCACGCAAAACGGTACGTGAAACAGGGTCCAATTCGCGAAACGATCAAAAATGCAAAACAACCTCTCAGAGAAGAACTCACGATATCTCACAATCCAACCGTCGCATGTCAGAACGAATCATGCCATCGCGTTCAGCACTGCCGAGACATCGAATCTACAATTTTGGATCATCAGAAACGGACTCCGAACAGCGACACAATCCATCCTCTCTCCGCCAACAAAACTTAAAAATCATAAAATACACATAAAATACCTATATATACGTATATATATACACCTATACATATATATATACATATACAAATACACATGCATACAGATACAAAGTAGAGGGAGAGAAAACACAGAATTTCAAATTCAAATTCCAAAAAAATAAATTCGAATTCTCACATCACTCCCACCATACAAGAAGTTTCGTCCCCGAAACTTACTCACACACCATCCGCAAACAATCTGAAACTTACTCACACACCATCCGCAAACAATTGCGGGTACCTCTCTCGCATAGCCGACTCCAGCTCCCAAGTAGCCTCACGCTCCTCGTGACTCGTCCACTGCACTCCCACATACTGAAAGCTCCGGTTCCTCAACTGCTTCACCTCGCGAGCCAAAATCCTCAAAGGCACCTCGGCGTAGCTGAGATCCTCCCTCAGCTGAACTGTCGTCGGGCTGATCACGTGAGAAGGGTCGGGGATGTACTTCCAAAGCATGCACACGTGGAAGACAATGCACCCGAGCAAGACTAGGAGGAAGAGCTAACCAATAAGCCACTGGACCCACACGCTCAAGGATCTCGAACGGTCCCACGAAACGCGGACTAAGCTTGCTCCGCAATCCGAACCGCTTGATCCCTCGAGACGGCGACACCCTGAGCAGCACATGCGCACCGACCTGAAACACTAGGTCATGTCGTCGCTGGTCCGCGTAGCTTTTCTGTCGGCTCTGCGCAGTCAGCAGCCGCTGCCTCGCACTGCGAATCCTGGCCTCTGCGTCCTCCAACAGGTCAGGCCCGATCACTCGACGCTCACCCACGTCATCCCAACAAAATGGAGATCGACAACGACGTCCAAACAAAGCCTCGTATGGTGCCATCCCAATGCTCGCCTGGAAGCTGTTGTTGTAGGCGAACTCCACCAAAGAAAGGTACTTGAACCATCCCTCACCATAGTCCAAAACGCAAGCTCGGAGCATATCCTCGAGAGTCTGAAAGACTCACTCCGACTGCCCATCACTCTGAGGGTGGTAAGCTGAGCTGAAGTAGAGCTTCGTTCCCAGTGCCTGTTGCAAGCTCCTCCAAAACTGAGATACGAAGTAAGAAACCCGATCCGAAATGATCAACACTGGCACTCCATGCAGCCTGACGATCTCATCCAAGTAGAGCTGCGCCAGTCGATCACGAGACCAAGTCGTGTGTACCGGTAGGAAGTGAGCTGCTTTCGTCAGTCGGTCCATAATAACCCAGATCGCAACATGACCTCGCTGAGAACGAGGCAACCCGGTGACGAAATCCATGGTGATCTGCTCCCACTTCCATACTGGTACAGGCAACGGTTGAAGCTTCCCTGCTGGTCGCTGATGCTCAGCCTTCACCTACTGACAAACCAGACACTGTGCCACATGCTGAGCTACGTCCATCTTCATGCCAGGCCACCAGAAACTCTGCTTCAGGTCGCGGTACATCTTCGTCCCTCCATGATGAACGGTGTACGGCGACCGGTGTGCCTCAGTCTAAAACTCTCGCCTCAAATCCCGATCACTGGGCACACACCTCCGTCCTCGAAAACGAAGGGAAACATCGGCGTGAATCGTGAAATCACCATCTCTGCCCTGCTCGGCCTCTGCTCGCACTCTAGTGCTGGTCCATCAGCTGTCCACTGGAAATCCGATCTGCCAAGGTGGGCTGCACTACCAAGGTCAACAGCTGTGCGGTAGCTCCATAAGGTAAAATCTCCAACTCAAGTCGACGAAACTCCTCCACCAAGCGCTCCTGGTCGGTGATCATGAGAGACAGCTCCGCCGAAGGCTGCTTCCGGCTCAAGGCGTCTGCCACAACGTTCGCCTTGCCCGGATGGTGCTGGATGGAGATGTCGTAATCCTTCAAAAGCTCAAGCCACCGTCTCTGTCTGAGGTTCAGCTCCTTCTGAGTGAAGAGGTACTTCAGACTTTGATGATCCGTGAACATCTCGCAATGCGCTCCGTATAGGTAGTGTCTCCAAGGCTTGAAAGCGAACACCACTGCTGCTAGCTCGAGATCGTGCGCCGGATAGTTCTTCTCGTAGTCCATCAACTGGCACGAAGCATACGCGATGACCTTCTCCTGCTGCATGAGCACGCACCCCAATCCTATCCGAGACGCATCGCAGTAGACCACAAAAAACCTCACCAGGCTGCGGCAATGCTAAGATAGGGGCACGAGTCAGTCAGTTCTTCAGCTCCTGAAAGCTCATCTGACAAGCGGGAGTCCACAGAAACTTCTCGCCTTTCCTCGTCAGGTTGCACAAAGGGGCGGCGATTTTGGAGAAACCCTCAACAAATCGCCGATAATAACTCGCCAAGCCGAGGAAGCTCCTAATCTCCGCCACAGAAGTCGGAACAGGCCAAACCACCACAGAGTCCACCTTCTTTGGGTCCACCGTAATACCAGACTGCGTCACGATGTGACCCAAGAAGGAAACTTCCCGAAGCCAGAACTCACACTTCTTGAGCTTAGCATAAAGCTTATGCTCTCGAAGCGTCAGGAGAACTCGCTGAAGGTGATCTTCATGCTCCACGTCGCTCCTCGAATAGATCAGTATGTCGTCAATGAAGACCACGACAAACTGATCCAAGAACTGTCGAAAAACCCTGTTCATCAAATCCATAAAAGCTGCTGGGGCGTTCGTCAAACCGAACGGCATAACCGTGAACTCGTAATGCCTGTAACGAGTCCGGAAAGCCGTCTTCGCAACATCCTCGGCCTTGATCCTGAGCTGATGATAACCTGACTGCAAATCAATCTTTGAGAATATCGAGGCTCCCAGAAGCCAGTCGAAGAGATCGTCGATCCGCGGTAGAGGGTACTTGTTCTTCACCGTCACCTTGTTGAGCTCAAACTCACAATCAAACCAAGACTGCACAGAAGCCGTGACGAAAACCTTGTACGCAAACACACGCACAGAGACCTTGGAGCCAACAACCAGACTCCCGACATTCGATCACCAAGGCACCAAAACTCCTGGCAAAAATCGAGATCACCACACAAAACAAACCTTTTAGCTGTGAAGGCACAGCTACCGAGCTAAAAGGCAACCAGACTCAACCGGGTCAAACCATCCGCAGTGGTGGCAAATCAACTGCGCAAAACCACCCAAGGATTAGCTCAAGGCTCACTACGTGATCAGGGATGACCACCACACAGCTTTCCCACAAGACGACGTAGAGATTGTCTTGCAAGAGAAAGCACCGACCCAATCCTGAAAGTCCCAAAAGGGATAGGGTATTCCGTCCTAACTTTTGACACTATGTTGTCTGCAGCCAACGTACTTATCAAAAGAAAAACGAAATATCCGAAGATCAAATGCCAACAACAAGTTGGCAACACCACAAAGGTACCAGGCCCACTCAACCCAAAAGCTGGACTAAATTTACGGAAGAATCACCGAATTAACGGAAAAAAGCAAACCGACCCACAAAACAAGGTCTGCCCTGAGCCAACTCCCTAGGACTCTTCGGCTTCCAACAACAAACCGACGACTACATGCGACGTAGGGTCGCCAACCACACGAACCAAAGCGAAGGAAAAACACATTCCAGCGTCGACTAACCAACGTCAAACGCGGTGAGATCTCCAACAACAACCTGGAAGATCTCACGACAACACGAAAGCCTACAAATACCATCATAAATCTCAAGACACACCAATTTAGGCGTTAGGATAGCCGCATACGATGTAGGCACCAACAAAAACCTGACACCAAACAGTGTCCACTCAGTCTAGTACACGTCAGTTTGACGCAAGAACTAGCTAAAGGTCGAAAAACCAACACTGACGATTCTACCAGCAAAACGTCAGAGGGGTAGGCTTCACCGCCCTACCCAACAAAATAGAAAGGTAACACCAAAATTGCGGTCGAAATCGCTCAAAGCACCGTCTCCGTAGAGACGCTCGCAGTGGCTCTCGTGCTCTACATAAAAAGTGGGGCTAGGGCAAGAACAGCCCAAACGACAACACAGATTCACCAAGTGACGTCACCTAGCCCGTTACGGCCACCACCTGCCAACGAGTGGTTACACAAAGGAGAAAACACACCCTGCCACTAGGTATCTGCCTGGTACTCCACCGCCACTTCTAGTAGAAGCATGAGTCTGCGAACAAGGGCGAATCGAACCTCTGGAAATCCGCCAATCGCGCTCGGATGTGGCCACCACCCCCAATCACGGGGTCGGCGTCCACACGCGGAACAGCCGACGTAGTCGCTGTCATCGTCGCGGTCGTGGCCACAAACGGTGCGGGTGCCACAGGAGGGTCTGCAGTCATCGGGGCACTCGGCGGAGGAGGAGGAGGGGTTGGAGCGGCAGTCGCCATAGCCTGCTGCTACAAAAATAGCCGGAACATGCTGGAGAGGGCCGTCAGCTGACCCCTCACCTCTAGCAACAGGGTACGGTCAACAGCAGGCTGCTCGCCTCCTGCCGGCTCCTTGCTCGAACCAGCCGCAGTAGCCTGAGTCTAAACACCAGCAGACGACTCCGCAGGCGCACGCCTACCACCACGACCAGGACGGGGAGGTCTACCACGACCACGAGCCATCTGCAAAACACAGAAACAGCGCAAGAGAAAGGGGTCGGCAACTCTCACAAAACACAAGCCGAAAACAAACCTCCTCGAACTCGCGCACCTATACATCTTAGGTCTTCCTATGGGTCAGCCTAACCAATGGTTCAGTTACAAATTTATGAATGAATGAGTGTTTGTACCCTTTACGCTCTGATACCATCTCAATCTGTCACGCCACGGGCTAGTTTTAGAGCGGAAAAATGTGCCAATTTTTTTTTTGAAAGCCTAGCCCGCGCCACGTACAGACCGCCACAAATACAGGGCCCACTGTCCACACGGACAGAGCCTCCCCTGTATTTGCACGGCGTACACAACATACAAACAGGATCACAACCATCATTCATTCATCACACAAACCGCAACAACACAATAAGATTCATACAGCTACCAGTCCTTAAACCTGTATGAATCTAAGCAAGTTCTTAGGCGAAGGATGATGCGATGCACAAACAACAAATCATTCTATAAAACTGCTCCTTACCCAGAAGCTTTATTTTGAAACCCTAATCTCAATCATTTAAAGAATCCTTTGAAAATCGTTCTCCACACGAGAACTCTTTTTGAAATCCCAAAAGCCAATCGATCGGAAATCCATTCGAAAACCGTTTGAAAACTGTTTCCTACACGGAAACCTTTATTTGAAAACCGCTACAACGAGGGGTAGAAATCCAAGATACACCATAATGAGCCATAAATAAACCAGAATAGGAATCTAGTAGGCAATCAACACATAAAAACTGTACCAAATCTAAAACATGCTAGACAAAACAAGCAAAGTGTAACTGAACCACATCCACAACTAACTGATAAAGGGATAAAGGCGATAACCAATCTGAAGGGAGGAACCTCACAAGTCAGGACCTCTAGTACCACTAACTAAGCGTGCCTCGCTGCGTCCCGACTCTCACTACCCTGCTCACCTGAAAACAACAACGATGGCGGGGGGTGAGAACATGTAAACATGTCTCCCCTCCCAGTGGGTACCGCAAGCCGACGAAGGCGAGGTGTGCACACCGGCACGAGGGTCAACAAAAAGCTAGATAAGGTAAACAGTAGCACAAATAAGTATGAGGCTGACATACAACTGAACAACTATGCTACTGTAAGCAAATAGTATATGCATCAACAAGGATAACCACAAAAGTATACACAATCCATAAGCCACCGGGACGGATCCCTGGCACTGTCACAACCTGCTCAACTCTCGGCACAAAAACCTACCAGACGCACCGCGTCGAGGCTCATGGGTCGGTCACACACATGACCCTTTTCCGGAAAAGAAGACCAAACGGTGGATCAGACCGTTGGCATACGTGAGGTGCTAGAAGAGCTGTGACGATCGATGCGAATGCTCAATCCACAGAACGGCAACGAGCCGTGAAGCAACTGATAAGCCAAAATACGAGGATCGCTCGGAATAATAGGCGATCAACACCGACCAACGAGGTCGTCTCAATAATCATGCAACCAACACTACTCTACTAAGGCAAGCACACATATGTAGAGTCAACAGGAGTCAAGTGAACTAATAACGAAATGCAAGAGAATGGATAGAAAGGTATCACCGTAGTCAACTGAACCGACTCCGGATCGAAGTACCCACCTGTCGAAACGATAGAGCCTAACACCGACGGCTCTCGAGAACCACGACAGGACCTACGAAAGACTCACAGGGTCAAGGTCCACCAAGTCGACACTAAACACATAGCGCTCACAATCCGAAACTGACGGATCGTCCGGAAAACCCGCCGGAACGATCCCGAAACCACACCAAGCCCCACAGGGGTACCAACAACCAAACCAGGTCCTCCGCTGTCCCCAAACACACCAAAACAAGGTGACAGGACAGCGAGCACAAGCTCGGGGTGCCACGAACACAAACGCACCCGAAACGGCTTTCCAGGTTCTCGAAAAATACCGATTTGGCACCGGAACCCTTCGTCACTCATCCGCTGTAGTACACTGAATTTCAGTGCATCGTATCGAACTTCTACAAATTGTGGAGTTCCGATGGGAAAATAGCATGTGAGACTACATGTGAGGCTTCGGCCAAGTTTGGGACTTGTGCGAAGTATTTTCGGCGCAAATGAGGCGCGAAAACGGACTTTGAAAAGTTAAAACTGCTGAACTGTGAAGTCTGCAGTGGATTCCGGTATGTGGATCTCCATACCGGTACTGAAGTGATTAGTACCGGTATGTTATGTGGTATACCGGAATGCGGAGGCTGAAACCGAGAATCCAGCTCTCGGGTTCTGCGGAATTCTCCGGGGTATACCGGAACTAACACCCGTATACCAGTATGTCAATGTGAATACCGGTATACAGTGTTGCGAAATTCCAGTTTTGGCTGGTTGGAAGTGTTGTTTGTGGAGAGGGGCAAAAGAGTCTTTACACACTCGAGGGAGTGTTAGAAAGGCAGGGAACCCCTTTCTCAGTCATCTTCCTCCTCTACTTCACCTCCCTCTCCGTCACTTTCTCTCTCTAGAGATCTCTCCAAAACTTGGAGAAAATGGTGGATTGAGCTTGGAAAAAGCTTCCAAAGGAGAAAAGAAGCTTCTTGGTGCAAGAAGAAGCTTGGGGAACTCGTGGTTAAGGTTAGTTCCTCACGTTTTGGGTTCAAACCTTGGATTTAATCCTTTGTTATGAGGTTTTTGGGAACCCTAGGCAATCTAAACCACAAAATGTGGAGATTGACCAAGAAATTTTGAGGTTCTACATGCATGCATGTGAAACCTAGGTGAAATGAGGGTTTTTGCCTTGGGAGGGTCTAAAAATATTTGGACCTTCGGGGATTGCAATTGAGGCATAGGAAATCATGTTAGAACACTTGATTTCATGTATTGAGTTGAATTAAGGGTTCATAACGAGTAACGAACCGTTTTCTTGTAGAAGCTTGGATTGAAGCAAGAACTCAAGACTTGGACACTTAGGGGCTTGAAGAATACAAGAATTCGGAAGCTTGAGGTGGGTTTGTGTTTACCGAAGTGATTAGGCCACTTTCATGTCTAGGGTAAATATTCATTTAAAGATAAAATGATATGTATGGTGAACCCTAGGACTTGCATGTTGGCAAAGATGAAAATCATGATAGGTAGAGCCATGAGCTCCTATTGCATGTTATAGAATTCAAGAATATTTATATTATCTATACTTGTTGCATGGTTGCATGTATGATTGGAACCTAGTTTGAGAACATAAGTTGGAACATGTATGATTGGAACCTAGTGTCATTGAACATAGGTGAGACTTAGTGACTTGAACCTAGGGTCATGAGACTTAGGTTGGCAAGTGTGAAATGTTGGATTGGGATGTGCGACGAGTTTGCTATCTAGGTATGCGACGATTTCGCTACCCGTGCCATGAGTTGGCGATGTTGAGATTGGGATGTGCAACGAGGTTGCTATCCCGGGTATGCGACGAGTTCGCTACCCGTGCCATGAGTTGGCGGTGTTGAGATTGGGATGTGCGACGAGGTTGCTATCCCGGGTATGCGACGAGTTCGCTACCCGTGCCATGAGTTGGCGGTGTTGAGATGGGATGTGCGACGAGGTTGCTATCCCGGGTATGCGACGAGTTCGCTACCCGTGCCATGTGATGGCGGTGTTGAGATGGGATGTGCGACGAGGTTGCTATTCCGGGTATGCAACGATTTCGCTACCCGTGCTATGTGATGGCGGTGTTGAGATGGGGTATGCGACGATTTCGCTATCCCGAGTATGCGACGAGTTCGCTACTCGAACACGGAGGTGACGATTTCACTCCTTGGATGTTGGAACTATTATGGTGATGCGGCGATTCGGAAACCATAAGTAAATGACAAGTAGTTGAACTTGGTCATGTGAAATATATGATGAACCTAGGAGAAAATGAAAATAGACATTTTATTTGGTTGCATCCTTTATGTTTATTTACAAGCATGTAAATAATTGTTGCATAGTTATTTGTGATCTAACTTATGCATATGGTGTTTCTTTGGACCTGGTGGGTCGAGCTTCTCTCTTGGGTGGCATTACCCACTGGGAACTATGTTTATAGTTCTCACCCCACGTTTTTCAGGTCCTTCCGCGAGTGAGGCGGCGGAGCGAGGCAAGGGTTTGGCTCTCTAGATAGCGACCCTTCCATTTTGGTGATACATAGAGTTGTACGCCTAGTCTTGAACTTTGATAGTATAGGGGATTTTCATTGATTATATGAAACTTGTATATTCCATAATTTTAGAACATGATGTATGGAGTGAAATTGAAAGAAAAGAAAATTTTGGACATGTATAAATGTGCTAATGTGATGTAATAGAAGTAGAACTTCTTTATGTTGATGCTTTCCTTGTGCATCTCTTGTACTCCGTTCCTAGTTGGAACCTTGTGGGCATGCTTGTGTTGTGACGCCTTGGGCGGGTAGAAGAGACTCTATCCGTTCGGCGGGTCTGGGACATGCGCCCGTGCGGTTATCCTTTCCACCTAGTTGGTGTTAAAGGCCCGACGGGGCGTGACATCCGCTGTCCTCGAAACTTTGAAACTGTGATGAGGAACATTCAACGAGGCTATACGATGAAGCCAAGTCACTCGCAAAACCAGCAAGTGAGTCGCACGACTAAAACACGCGTTCCGTCGACTATTTCGTCGAAAAACGCACCGGAAATCAATCCGGATCTCGGCGAATGGCGAAGGGGTTGGACAACCAGTCCACAGGGCCTCAAGGGTCATGCCCTTGCTGCCCGCAGCATCGCAACGCTGCCACAATCACAAAAGACCCCAAACAAGCAACATACACACATAAATAAGCATAAAGAAGGCCGTTTGAGCACTCCGTTCGTTCGCACGACCTTCCGCAAGCACCAGCGGATAGGTAACGACGTAACGGAGGCCGTAATCACAGCCCCACTACGACAGGACCAATCCTGGCTCAAACAACCCATAAAAATAGTGCCATTTATGCGATAATAAGACCGACAAGGGCCAACCAGCGAAACGGTGCGCCAAAATAGAAAACTAAGGTGAGCATGGTGATCAGCGCGTCGCTGCGATCATCGTGCTCACCTTCCCGAGCTTTGGGAGGCAACAGGGAGCCCAACACCATGCATGCGGCCAAACAATGCCAAAAAAAGCACCCTGGCCGGAGCAGCTTGCTCCGGCCGGCTGTCGGCCGGCATGCAGTGCGCGCGATGGCCAGGGTTGGACGCGGGGGAGGTGAGAAAGGGGAAGCTCACCTCAACCGGCGGCAGGAAGAGGCGGCGGCGGCGCGGGGAGAACACCTGCTCTCGGGTGGCTAGGGCACGGCGGCGCCGGCAACAAACGGCGACGCGAGCACCGGCAAGAGGAGGTCGCCGGACGTCGGGTGGGAGGTGACCGCGACAACTCAGGGCAACGGCGGCGGCGGCCGGAAGCTCTCGGCTGCGGGTGCCCTAGGAGCTCAAGCGGCGACAGCGGCGGCTGCGGCGGCGCTCCGGCAGCACGGTGGCTGCCGGGAAGAGGTGGACCGGCGGCGGTGGTCCAGAGGGTGACGGCGCGCACCCTCCGAGGCGGCGGGAGGCGGCAGGGCGCGGCCTGCAATTGCTCATGCCCGCAAGCTGCATGCAGGAGCCGCAGGAGGCGCAGCGGCGCACCGGCGGCACGGAGGCGGCCGGGAAAGGATGCGACGGCGGCGGTGGCCCTCCTAAGGCCGGCGGGAGGCCGCTGCGGTGGCGGGAGGCCGCAGCGGCGGCGGGAGACGGCGGCGGCTCGGGTCACCAACCCACTGCCCGCACTCCCAGCAGCAGCCAGCTGCGGCGCGACGGCGCTCGACGGCGGCTCCCGACGGCGGGGCAGGTCGCCGGTAGCTGTGCCACCTCAGGGGGGACCTAGGGCATGGGTCCACCCTGGGTGCACACTGCAGGGAAGAAGAAGAAGGAAGAAGAAGAAGAAAAGAAGAAAAGCAAGGGAGAGGAGTTGCCGGAGCTCCCCGCCGGCCAGGGGAGGTCGGCGGCGGTCGACGGCGCACTCGGAGGTGGGCAGAGGAGCTGAGGAGAGGGTGGCACCCTGCTGGGGAGAGCTGAGGGAGAAGAGAAGCACAATGAACTCTCTCTCTCTCTCTCTCCACTCACACACACACACACACACACACACACATATACACACTTGCACAAAATTCAAAAAGACCCCTGCAACATGGGAAATTAGTCCCAAGTCCCTCACAGCATGCACAAAAAGCCCAGACACCCCTCCACACTCGATCTCATGCAAAACGGTGCGTGAAACAGGGTCAAATTCACGAAATGATCAAAAATGCAAAACGACCTCTCAGCTAAGAACTCACAATATCTCACAATTCTACCATCGCATGTCAGAACGGATTGCGCCATCGCGTTCAGCACTGCCGAGACATCGAATCTACCATTTTGGATCATCAGAAACGGACTCCGAACAGTGACACAATCCATCCTCTCTCCGCCAACAAAACTTAAAAACCATAAAATACACATAAAATACCTATATATACGTATATATATACACCTATATATATATATACATATACAAATACACATGCATACATATACAAAGTAGAGGGAGAGGAAACACAGAATTTCAAATTCAAATTCTAAAAAAATAAATTCGAATTCTCACAGCTTAGTCAGAGGATCAGCAACCATGCGACTCGTAAAAATATTTTTCAGAATTATTTCCTTCTATGCCACTGCCTCACGAATAAAATGATACTTCAAGTCGATATACTTAGTCTTGCCATGATATTTGGGGTCCTTCGAGTATGCAATCACTGCCATACTATCACAATAGATCGTCACAGGAACGGAAGCACAAGTGACAACCCCAAAATCTTGAAAGATCCTCCTAAACCAAATAGCCTCTTGAGCTGTTGTAGAGTATGTCACGAGCTCCGCCTCCACGGTGAGCCACACAAGTTTACTTCTTGCTACTCCAAGACATGACGCCATTATCAAGCAAGAAGGCATATCCTAAGTCAATTTATGCTCATCAAGGTCACCAGCCCAATCTACATCACTATAACCGACGAGACGCAAATCCGTACCTTGATAGCATAGCACATAATCCAAAGTCCCTCTAACCCTTAGCAACGGGAGTGTCAATGGGTTTGCAATTGTGAATCTGAAGTTGTTCTAAAACCTTCCTTAAGTAAGTCTCTTGAGACAAACCTAAAAAAAATTTTGAACAAGCTCACAGGATCTTAAACTCCGAGCACATAATTCGCTTTACCCATGTCCTTCATATGAAAATTGGAGGACAGACACGTATGAGTGGTGACAAGCATCATCTTATCATTCCCAGCCAATAGAATGTCATCAACATATAAGAAGGATTAGAAAATTTTCTTTGGACTGTTTAACATACATGAAGTGATCTTTCTCAATCATCGTAAATCCATCTTCAGTGATGACTCGATGAAACCGAATGTACCACTGTCTGGATGACTGCTTTAATCCATAAATGGATCGTCGAAGCTTGCAAACCTTATACTTCTCACCCTCTACCGTGAAGCCAGTAGGCTGATCCATATAGATCTCATCATCCAGCTCTCTATTGAGAAATACAGTTTTAACGTCCATTTGGTAAAGTTTCAAATCCAAATGTGCGACAATGGCTAAGATCAGGTAGATCAAAGCAAACCTTACAATAAGAGAGAAGGTTTCCTCGTAATCAACGCTTTATCGTTGGGTGAAATCCTTTGCTACCAGACGAGCCTTATACCTATCAACTGAACCATCTGCCTTGCGCTTAACCTTTAGAACTCATTTATTTCCAATAGTCTTGCGTTGTGACGATAAGTCAACTAAGTCCCAGATATTATTTGACTTCATCGAATCTATTTCCTCCACCATTGCATCCAACCATTCCTTACAAGTAGGCGATGAGAGAACCTCTTGGAAAGATCTAGGCTCATCATCATCATGTGCAGCAACCATAAAAGCTTCTGCCTTAATCTCTAAACGACGGCGGGGAACACCCACATGTGTGTTCCTACGAAGTTGAGGCTTCTGTTTTAAAGGTAAGTCGCTCCCACTATCCCAAGGAGGTATTGGAGTTGCCTCCTCTACCTTGACTGAATAGACAGAAGCGCTAATACTGAAAACATCCATCTCATGGAACTCAAATTCATTTCGAACCTCACTTCTGTAAGAAAATTTCTCGAGAAATTCAATATCTCGTGTGTCACGCCCCGGGACCGCCGATTTGGTCGGATTCGGGCGCGCCAACAGACCGCCGAACGGACAGAATTTCTCCTGTACGTCCAAGGCGTCGCAATCAATACAATTCACGTGGTTCCAAATAGGAACAGAATTCATACACAGATTGCATAAGGAAGGCATCATAAACATAACCGCTACGCTATTACAAGCATTCTTCACATTCACAATACATACTACATTCTTTCCAATACAATCAATTTGTTACACTTCGTTCATTCTTTTCATTGTAATACCCCTAAAAACATAGTAGAGGGTACTTCTATCTGGTCACAGGTGGTAGGGCGCTATCTACTAAACTACACCATTTCCTCGCGCCGTCGCGCCACTCGCGTGTGGACCTGAAAAACAGTGGGATGAGAACTATATAAAATAGTTCCCAGTGGGTAAGGCCACCCAAGAGAGAAGTTCGACCCACCAGGTCCAAAGGAAGCATATAAGCATAGGTTAGTCCAATATACATATAACTTGTAAGCATATAACTCTACTATATGCAAAAATAGTAAACATGCTTATGCTTCATGCAAATACGATAATAAAATCCATGCAAATAGGTATTACTCTTCTACTTTCTATTTCACTATCCATTTCTTATCCAATTCTCTCTTAAGGTTTACTCACCTTAGCCAAGGTCAAACCCGACTCACTTTTGAGTCAATCATCAGCGGGCTACCGCCCTCACCTGACTTAACCACCTGGCGGCGAAATCATCGCACACGCCGAACATTGGCTCAAGTCACCGGGCGGCGAAATCGTCGCACACGCCCTAGGTATCAAGCCTACGACGGCGAAATTGTCGCACACGCCTGAGCTCTGATACCAAGATCACCAAGATCACTAGATGTGCACATCTCTCCATTTCCAAGTCAACCTTTCTAGGTTCATAGTCACATGTCCAAGTGGTCATCCTACCACTATGTTTCACAACCTAGGTTCAACAACACTAGGTCCTATGTCTTTCCCACCTAGGTTCGCTCGACTCTAGGTTTAATGACATTCCAATCCAAGTAGTCTTCCTACCACTACATTTTCCAACCTATGTTCAATGACACTAGGTTCAATACTTTTCTGTTTAAGTGATCTTCCTATCACTATGTTTCCCAACCTAGGTTCGACGACACTAGGTTCATACACATTCCAATCCGAGTGGTCTCTCTCTACCACTATGTTACCCAACCTAGGTTCCACGACTCTAGGTTAATGACACTAGGTTCGATAACACTTAATGACAATTATGTTCTTTCCAATCCTAGTTGTCCACACCTAGGATTCACAGTTTCTATGACATCTAGTCCTTGTTTCCAATTTGTCGAATCCTCTAATTATCCTAGAGTTCATCGACCTATGTTCACATCCACACCTAGGCATACACTCACATATATATATACTCATATGTCAACAATTGCCTAGTGTTATACGTCCAATGGTATCTAATTTACCCTAAGTAGCATACAATTTATGCCTACTCATATTACCAATTAACCTACCATTACATGCATCAATATAAAGTTATACTTTACTCTTTGGCATGGAAGTGACCTAATCACTTCGGTAAGCACAAACCCACCTTACGCTCTTCCGATTGCTTGTAGACACTTGCAATCGGGCTCTAATTCTCGGCTTCAAGCTTGGTCTTCAAGCTTCTTGTCCTAACACACATATATAGGATTCGTTAATCCGAGTCGAACTCAAAACAATTCTGTTTCTTACAGTTCGACGAAATTGAGTTGTCCCGCGTGTTTCGCTAACCTCCAATTAGGGTTTTACGGGTTCAAATCATTTTTAAACCCTCGAAATCCAAAACCCTCCTTTACACTAGGGTTTTTCGATTTCTTCGAGAATACTCCGCAATTTGCAGCGAATCCTTGATTAAACTAGCGTAGAATCCTTTAGGGAACTCAAGAACCTCAATTTTGATGGATTTAGCAAGAATCCTAAACCCTAATCTGAAAAACCTCACATAGGATCGTGAGCTCACCGAGCCGCCACGTGTGCTAGAGCTCGATCTGACGCTCTCCCAAGCCTTGCGAACTCGATCTCCGCCAAAACCCCAAGTTTGGGAGAGATCTAGAGAGAAGGAGAGGAGGTTGTGAGGGAGAGGGAGAGCTTCTCTCTCTCTCTCCATGCGTGTGTGTGTGTGTGTGTGCTCTTGGCTGAGGGAGAAGAGGGGGGGCTTCCCTTATAAGCCTCCTCAAGTTAAATTACCAAAATGCCCTCATTCTGGGCTGCCAGCACGCGCAGGGTCTGGACCCTGGCTCCAGGGTCCGGAACCCGTAGCTTGTTTTCGCGCAGCGCAGTCAGGGTCCGGACCTTGGATCCAGGGTCCAGGGTCCGGACCCCGTAGGTCCAGAGCTCAAAAATGCACATTTCAAAAAATTCTCATTTTTGCTCCTTGAAGCTCTAATCCACTTCTAATCATTCCAAAACCCTCAAATCTCATTTTTAAGCATGTTTAAATTACTTCTCAATTGTACTTTGTCCAATTGACCCAAATTTAGTATAGTGTTTCAAAACTCGATACCTTACATCGTGACTCAATCTTAATCAAACTTCTATCTGGCTGCTTTCCGATGAACACATATCTCTTAGTATTTAGGGTACCTTATGAAGATACACTTCTTCCCTATAGGACCTAACTTTCCATGCTTGTGAGAAGTGTCGTGTACATAAGCCGCCGAACCCCAAGGATGCAGGTGCTCCAAATTTGATTTCTTGCCTGTCCACAATTCATAAGGGGTAGAAGGTACTGTCTTGGAGGATACACGATTAAGAATATAGGCACAAGTTAACAGTGCGTCTCCCCAAAAAGAGATAGGCAAATTTGCTTGCGCCATCATTGACCTAACCATGTCAAACGAGGTGCGATTTGTCCTCTCCGCTACGCCATTTTTCTGCGGAGTCCCGAAATTGTCAGCTGTCTGATTATTCTCTTTTCATCACACAATTTTTTGAATTGTTCAGATAGATACCCGCGCCTCGGTCAGTTCTTAAGGTTTTAATTTTCATATCTAGCTGATTCTCAACCTCATTAATATAACGTCTAAAACAATCCAATGCTTCAGACCGATGGGAGATTACATAGAAATGATCGAAGCACGTATGGTCATCTATAAATGTGATGAAATAAGAAGCACAATGCCTCGCCCTCATATTCATTGGGCCACAAATGTCGGAGTGGATCAATTGCAAAGGAAATTCTGCCCTACAAGTTTTATTAAATATTTTTCGGGTCACTTTTTTCGGTAGACAATGTTCACATGTGGGCATATCGACTTGTGAAAAGCACTTCAAATCGCTTTTCTTTTTTTTAAGTGAGAAAAAATATGGCTGGAAAAAAGGTGGCTGGAGAAAAAAGGGCTAAGCGTACTCCAAGCCAATATTTTCTTTGATGGAAAAATCCACTTTCGTCAACCAGGACAGACACATCCTTTCGAGGGCCTTCCTCTGCTCTAGTTCACCTCCGGCATAGGTATGGACTTTACCAATATGTTATTTGAATAGAGTCAAAAAGTATGAAAATCATCTCTTTTGAGAACCTTTCAAGGGCCTTATTGTCTAAAGGAGAACACTAGAGGAGCTAGTCAGTGAGGGGGTTTCCAGTAATCCTTGTATATTATAAAAAGGGGTGGAGGTGCAATCTGGGATGACCAAAGTTGGTACAACAAGGAAAAGAATAAGACGGATCGAGAATAGTGATTCAAACTAGGTGACGGGAGGATGTTCAACGTGCAGCATTCCAGTACTAAAGGTTGGAGTGCTTCGATAAGAAGGCCCATCTAATTGGAGTCTTAGGCGAATCCCTTGCCTTGCATTGAGTGCTAGTGCTAATATAATCCTTTTCTTCAATTGGGAATGCTTACAAAAGTTCTTAAAAAAAATGTTGGTAAAAGCTTTTTTAATTCAATTTGAGATATTGGAATTTTGGTGCAATATATGGTGATCCTCATCACAGGGCCAGTCAGCATATTTGGAACAAGATCAAGTTTTTCTCTTTTTCAAGGGACATGCGCCTTTTTACCACTTATCAAACCACTATAATTGGCTAGAATGAAACTCCATCCACTCCAACTTCAACTTGACCCCTAACTCTGATTTGAGAACTGTCTCAAAAGCTAGAGATTCAGAACAATCTGTCTCTAACTAATCTTGTCATTGTATCCTACCCAATGTAGCCAAGACGAGCATACCATTTAATAGAAATATTATGATCATTCTTAATAGAAGATAGCAAAAAAAAAAAATTATCATTATTATTATAATCAATATCCAAAATCATAAAACCATCTGAAATAAAATCTCTACCATAGTAAATAGTTTCAAGATGAATCTCAACTACATCATACTTAAATCTAAAAGAAAAGCCTAATTGGAGCATAGCAAGAATAGAAAATAAGTTCCGTCGAATTTTTAGAGCATAAAGTACATCATGAAGGTACAAAGTGCGACCACCTCGCATGATCAACTTGTACGTGCCAATGCCTAATACATCGACACTGGAACTGTCCCCCATGTACACTCTTCTGCTCCCAGCAGCCACACGATGGCACTCGACGAATCCCATCCGATCCCTCGCTACCTGGTCTATTGCTCCTGAGTCTACAACTCGCACAGGGAGAGATTCAACAACAAACATACTAGAAGAAATAAAAGAGCGAGAATTACGATAAAAGGGTACCTTCTTCGACTCAGTACAATTACGAGCGAAGTGTTCCAGCTGGTTACAATTCAAACGGATCATTTTTTACTTGTTCTTCTTGCCATCTCATTTGCTTCTCTTTCTTTTGATATTCTTCGCCTTCTTAGGCGCAGGTCTGTTATTGCTTTGAGGCCCAATAGTCCTCTTTCGGATGAACCTGGATGTTTTGCGAAAATTTGACTCAGTAGTATTGGCAGTTGAGGTTTGAACAGCCTCAAGGCGCTCCTCGTCCAATTCCAGATGTCGTGCAACATCCTCAAAGGTTTTAACACTTTCATTATGTGTTAAATTGACTCGCATATATTCTCATGAATTGGGAAGGGAGCGAATCATAGCTTGGACATGCTGCTTATCAGTGAAATTGCTGCCAGCCGATTTTAACTCGCGAATCATATTTGACATTATTCTCACATGTTGTTTCATGGTTTGATCAGCATGGTTCTTATAACTGTCCAACCGCATAGTCGGGCTGCGCAATCTTATGTTGGCTTAAATGGGCCAGCATCCTACCCTATGGCGGGAAGCCAGGTTAGGCCGAGTCACGTTCGAAATGGCGTGAGGCTGGGTTGGGCCAAGTCATGTTCGAAGTGGCGTGAGACTGGTTGGGCCGAGTCACGATCGAGACCCGTGGGCGCTGTGTCTGTACGCTTTAAGTGAATTGGTTGCGTATTTCTAACAGCTCGAGCTTTTGGGATTAATGGTTAGCGCCAACGATCCAACAAGTGGTACCAGAGACAGAGGTCACGGGTTCGATTCTCGCATACTGCGATTGTGTGCAGGTGCTGGATAGGGTATTGTTGGCTTAAATGGGCCAGCATCCTGCCCTGTGGTGGGAGGCCAGGTTGGGCCGAGTCACGTTCGAAATAGCGTAAGGCTGGGTTGGGCCGAGTCATGTTCGAAGTGGCGTGAGGCTGGTTGGGCCGAGTCATGATCGAGACCCGTGGGCGCTGTGTCTGTACGCTTTAAGTGAATTGGTTGCGTATTTCTAATAGCTCGAGCTAATGGTTAGCGCCAACGATCCGACACCTTATGGCCAAACTCGCACCAAATTTAGTTTTGAGAGCCTCCACATGTCATAAGCAGTCGGGTACTGCTTATATTCGCACAAGAGATCATTCTGCATACCACTCATCAACGTGATGCGAGCAATGTGATTCTTCTTAAGCCAATTATTAAAGGCTTTCATATCTCGGCGAGCCTGGGCACTATTGCCCTCTATGGGTTGGTCCATCTTATTACTCAAGTTTTTCAGGATCTCTTGCTCAGCGAAAATATATTGAATTTTACAGTGCCAAATATCATAATTGTCACCGTCCAATTTCTCGCCTTTGATCATATCAGCAATAACTTGTTTTGAGGCCATATTATTGCACTAAGTTCACACAGTGCGCAGAAAAAGATATATTAAAAATTGGAACACAATACATATATTAAATTTTGTCGCATCTCTAATTAAACAAACTAAAATTTAGATCATAGGTGTGTAAAGAAAAATTTCGCTGTACTCATAATCACATCACATACTATACGCCTAATTTTTAATAATTTAATTAAGTTGCACAAAATAATAGTATTTGGGAGTAAAATATAGAATTCACTTTACCGCAATAAAAACTCTCACTTGACTAAGCATGCATAAAAAATGTATTTTATGCCAAAAGTTACATTTATACATCATAAAGGCATAATCAAAAACATCATAATATTTAAATGCATGCATCATATGTCATCAAGGCATATTTGATCATCTAATCTGATTTTTTAAAAAATATATCTTCAAATTTTTTTATTTTCCTTTTGACTATTTTATTTTTTAAAAACAAACATTTTTACTGTGCAAGGGCCCAAGTTTGGAGGGCCATTGTAGGCCTCCTGCGGGCCTGCACTGCCTGCGGGCCTACGGGCCTGAGTGGGCCTACGGACCCCTGTGCAGCTTGCAGGCCTGCAGGCCAGTGCGAGCCTGCGCAGCCTACGGGTCTGTGGGCCTGTGCGGATCTGCGGGCCTGCGCAGTTTGCGGGCTTGCAGGCATGCACGGGCCTGCGCGGCGTGCGGAGATCCGCGCGGCTCAGCCGCGAGCACAATATATATATACATATGCATATGTATACATACATATGCATATGCATATGTATACAATAAGTTAGTTAATTCGCGAATAATTCGCGAATTATTCGCGAATTTTTGAAAAACCGAATAAAACGCCCGTATACGTATTTTTTCCAAAAATTCAGAAAAAAACGCGATTTTTTTATCAAAAATAATTACACGCGAATAATTCGGGATTGCCGAATCATTCGCCCAAAAAATCGGCGCTCGCGGCTAGTGGGCCGCGGGCCGCTGCTCGTGTGGGCCGCGGGCCGCGGATCGCCCAAAACAGAAAAAAAAGAATAACGCCAACGTGCCTCGCCCACAACAGAAAAAAAAAAAAAAACGTTCCGTTTCGCTCCCCCTCCCAAAAAAAAAAAATCACCGGATCAAAAAAGTTTTATTCGTTTTTTCAAAAATATGCATTGCTATTTTTTGTATTTAATTAGCTTAATTTTGTAGCTCTTTATTTTATATTCTTAAGAATTATGAGTATTTATGCTAATAGCATAAATTTTGAGAGAAAAAAATTTAATTTAATAGCCGAATTTTTGATCCCGAATTTTTAATTGGTGAACGTATAATATCCGTATAAATCACGTATCCGAATAATTGGCAAATCCGTTTTTAGACGTATTTTTCAACGAATTTAAAAATTAGAAAACGAATTTTATCCGAATTATATCCGAACCGTATTTTTGCCGAATCCGAATTAACTAACTATGGTATACATACATATGCATATGCATATGTATACATACATATGCATATGCATATGTATGAGAACTAGGCTAATATGCTATTAATAGCACAAAGCATTTGGTGCTACTAAGTTTTTGACCCTTGGATTAAGAAATGTGGGGTTACGATGATGTGGGCCCCTTAGGGTTAAGTGGGTGGTTGGTTGAATAGTATGATCTAATGGGTAGAAATGATCAAAGGGAGAGATCCAACGGCGAAAAACTTAATAGCACCAAGTGCTTGGTGCTATCAATAGCATAGTAGCCGGGCTCTATGCATATGTATTTATACATATGTATATGTATATATACATATGTATATATATATACAGGGTAGGGCTACTATACTCTTATGAGTATAGGACCCTTCATACTCATAAGTCGTTTTCGATGATGGAGCTTCCGAATCGACGATCCACACCGTTAAATATGATCTAGAGTATTTAAAACTTCTAGAAAATAAATTTCATAATTTTTCGAAATCGTTATAAAGTCCATCAAGTGGGCATAAAATGAATGGTCAAAATTGAACGACGTCCTAAAAATGGATGATCGGATTCTTCAATTTAAGATCCGAGTTATTGATCTTTATCTACATAGTAAATAGAATTTTTTATCGAAAATTCAACAGATTCCGTGTAGTACACTGAATTTCAGTGCATCGTACTGAACTTCTACAAATTGTAGAGTTCTAGTGAGAAAATGGCATAAGAGGCTATATGTGAGGCTTTGGCCAAGTTCGGGACTGTGCGAAGTGTTTTCGGCGCAATTGAGGCGCGAAAATGGACTTCGAGAAGTTAAAAACTGCGAACTTGGGAAGTCTGCACTGGATTCCGGTATGTGAACTCTAATACCGGAATTGGAGCTTGGTATTCCGGTATGTGAAATGGTATACCGGAATGCCATGTTGAAACCGAGAAACCCAGCTCTCGGGTTTGCGGAATTTTCTGAGGTATACCGGTATGAGAAATGGTATACCGGTATACAACGTGCGAAACAGTGAGACCAGCTCTCGGGATTCTGCAGGATTCCTGAGGTATACCGGTATGCATATGCGCATACCGGTATACAATGTCCAGATTTGGCTGGTTGGGTTGTGTTGTTTGTGGAGAGGGGCATTTTGGTCCTTTCACATGCGTGGGGGTATTTGAAAGGCTGGGAACACTCCCCTTTCGCAGAGATCATCTTCTCCACTCTCCTCTCCATCTCTCCCACTTTCTCTCTCTAGAGATCTCTCCAAAACTTGGAGAAAAGATGGATTGATCTTGGAAAAAGCTTCCAAAGGAGAAAAGAAGCTTCTTGGTGCAAGAAGGAGCTTGGGGATTTCGTGATTAAGGTTAGTACATCACGTTTTGGGTTCAAACCTTGGATTTAATCCTTTGAAATGAGGTTTTTGGGAACCCTTGGCAATCTAAACCACAAATGGTGGGTGTTTGGCCATGAAATCTAGGGTTTGGCTTGCATGCATGCAAACCCTAGGTAGAATGAGGGCTTTTGCAATGTGAGGTTCTAAAAATATTTGGACCTTCGATAATTGCAATTGAGGCTTAGGAAATCATGTTGGAGCACTTGATTTCATATATTGAGTTGATTTTAGGGTTCGTAACGAGTAACGAACCGTTTTCTTGTAGAAGCTTGGGTTGAAGCAAGAACTCTAGGCTTGGACACTTGGGAGCTTGAAGAATACCAAGATTTTGAAAGCTCTTGAGGTGGGTTTGTGTTTACCGAAGTGATTAGGTCACTTCCATGTCTAGGGTAATTATCCATTTAAAAATAAAATGGTATGTGTTGAGAACCCTAGCATTTTGCATGTTGGCAAAGGTAAAATCATGATAGGTAGAACAATGAACTCCTATTGCATGATGGATATTTCAAGTACAATTCAATTATTGATACTTGTTGCATGGTTGCATGTGAGATTTAAACCTAGTGTTATTGAACATAGGTTGGAACATGTGAGATTTAAACCTAGTGTTGTTGAACATAGGTTGGAACATGTGAGATTTAAACCTAGTGTTGTTGAACATAGGTTGGGACATGTGAGATTTAAACCTAGTGTCATTGAACATAGGTTGGACATGTGATTGGAACCTAGAGTCATGGAACCTAGGTTGGCAATGAGAAAGTAAGCCTAGTGTTATCAAACATAGGCGAGACTTAGTGACTTGAACCTAAGATCATGAGATTTAGGTTGGCAAGTAATGTGAAGAATGGGATGTGTGACGATTTTGCTATCCCGGGTATGCGACGATTTCGCTACCATGCCACGAGTTGGCGGTGCCGACATGGGATGTGTGACGATTTTGCTATCCCGGGTATGCGACGATTTCGCTACCATGCCACGAGTTGGCGGTGCCGACATGGGATAGGCGACGATTTCGCGATCCCGGGTATGCGACGATTTCGCTACCGCGCCACGTATTGGCGGTGTCGAGGGGGAGTTGTGCGACAAGGTCGCCATCCCGGGTATGCGACGATTTCGCTACCATGCCATGTGATGGCGGTGTTGAGACGGGGTATGCGACGATTTCGCTATCCCGAGTATGCGACGATTTCGCTACTCGAACTAGGAGGTGACAAGCTCACTCCTTGAATGTTGGAACAAATATGGTGAGACGGCGATTCCGAAATCATAAGTAAATGACAAGTAAAAGAACTTAGTCAATGTGGAACATAGGATGAACCTAGGAGAGAATGATAAATTATATTTCATTTGGTTGCATCCTTTATGTTTATTTACTAAGCATGTAAATAATTGTTGCATAGTTATATATGATCTAACTTATGCATATGGTGTTTCTTTGGACCTGGTGGGTCGAGCTTCTCTCTTGGGTGGCCTTACCCACTGGGAACTATGTTTATAGTTCTCACCCCACATTTTCCAGGTCCTTCCGCGAGTGAGGCGGCGGAGCGAGGCAAGGGTTTGGCTCTTTAGATAGCGGCCCTTCCATTTTGGTGATGCATAGAGTTGTACCCTATTTTGGACTATGATAGCCTAGGGGATTTTCATTCTTGTATGAATGTTGTATATTCCATAGTTTTGGAACATGATGTATGGAATGAAAGTGAAAGAAAAGAAAATTTTGGACATGTATATTGTGCCTTGTGATGTAATAGAAGTAGAACTTCTTTATGTTGATGCTTTCCTTGTGCAACTCTTGTACTCCGTTCCTAGTTGGAACATTGTGGATAAGCTTGTGTTGTGACGCCTTGGGCGGGTAGAAAGGACTCTATCCGTTCGGCGGGTCTGGGGCATGCGCCCGTGCGGTTATCCTTTCCACCTAGTTGGTGTAAAAGGGCCGGCGGGGCGTGACAGACTGAGGTGGTATCAGAGCATAGAAACGGTCTAGGTTGACCTAAGAAAACCCTAGGATGGAAAAGACCCTAGGAGTGTAGGCTCGTGAGTGACGAGATCTTTGATGTGGCGAAAGATAAGTGATTGGGTTATGTCCTTATGCCTCTAGTTGGAAATAGAGGTAGATTCGAGGTGTGTCTTATTCTTCACCAAGTGTGTTCGTGTTGGCGGCCGACAACATGAAAACCAAGTGAGGGGAATAAGGACCCTTGTGTGACTTTCGCCTAGATTGGGTTCACGTTTATTTTCGTGAAATATAATATCGCGAATGACCTTGAATGTCATGAAATGACCAAAGTCATTGTGTTTTCAGGATAATGGTACGTGGACGGCCTCCTAAGAGGGCCGGGCCCGGAGGATCGGGCGCGGCTCCCGAACAACTCGGGGAGGGCGAGAACTCAGCTCTTCGTAATGAGTTGACCGAGTTGATGGGCGTGGTTCGGCAACAGGCCGAAGCCATGCAACGACAGGAGGAGCAAATTAAAAGGCTCCAAGACGAGATGGCGCGGCAGACGGCTGCGACTAGGGAGGAGAGAACGGGAGTACCTCCGGCCTCTGCTTCGGCACCGGCCGAGGAGGCGACACCGGCGCCAGCCGTGGTGCCACCCGCGCCACCGGCTGTGGCCGAGGGGTCGGGTGCCCCTATGCCCGACTCCGAGATGGAGGATACGGAGCGAGAGCGCGCGCTTGCGGCTCTAATGAGGTTTAAAAAGTTCAACCCGCCTATCTTTAGCGGGGAGAACGTGGATCCGTGGGACGTAGAGACATGGATCGACGCTATCGAGACGCTCTTCGAGGACCTTTATACCTTGGAGAGGGACAAGGTGCACCTCGCCGTTCATTGTCTAGAGCGGTCGGCGAAGGTGTGGTGGAAGGGGGTCCGACGTGATCGACTCTCTAGCCTTCCGCCACCATCGTGGGAAGAGTTTCGGGGTATGGTATTCGCCACCTATTTCCCCGATAGCGAGAAAAGGAAGCTTCAAGAAAGGTTCCGCAAGTTGAAGCAGGGGAACCGCTCGGTGCGCGAGTACGAGAGGGAGTTCTCGTACATCATTAATTGCGTGCCGCATGTTGTCCGCGGAGAATTGGACAAGGTCGATTGTTTCGTGCGCGGACTTCGACCGGATATCTTTCGGGCGGTGCACGCCCTTAAGCTACGGACCTTTGCGGAGGTCTTGGACCGTGCTCTTTGGGTGGAGCACGGGAATGCATGTGCGCGCGAGGAGCGCGAATCGTGGGAGAAAGAAAAAAATAAAGAGAAGGGAAAGAAGCGACCGGCGGGTAGCTCGGGGGGGCAATCTAGCTCTAAGCGGCCCCCGAAGCACTCGCAGCCGCAGAATCAGTCCCGAGGGTCCCGACGGAATCGATCCGCGACCCAATGCCCGATTTGTAGCGGCCCCCACGGCCCTCAGCAGTGTGACTATCGTGAGGGCCGGTGCTACAAATGCGGACAGCAAGGGCATATGCGGTACAATTGCCCGACGGACGATAGCCGAGCACCGTCGTCGGCGTCGGCGTTTGCGCCACCGAGGCAGTTTGCGGGCATTCCACCCGCGGCGATGTCAGCGGGTCGTGCACAGCCGTCGAGACCATTGGAGGGCCAGCGGCCAGCACCCAGTGGACGAGTATTCGCCTCTCAGGTGGAGGAGCCTGCTACCCAGGATGACGTCGTGGCAGGTATTGTGTTAATTAAAGGCATTCGATGTAGAGCTTTGTTTGATAGTGGTGCATCGCATTCATTCATTGCTCGATCATTTGCTATTGCACATGGAATAGAAATCATAGATGCCACACATGCAAGAACGGTGCAAGTACCTGAACACACTTTTTGCGTACATCACGCGTGTGTAGATTGCCCCGTGAGGGTTGAAAATTGGATCATGCCAGCTGATTTGCTGGTATTAAATAGAATGAGTGAATATGATTTCATCCTAGGAATGGATTGGCTCTCTAAGTATCACGCTACTATCGATTGTGAGAGCCGGGTAGTGAAGTTTAAAGAACCCGGGCACAAAGAGTTTGTGTACCGTGGGTGTAAGAGTTCGCTCTTTGCTTCAATGGTGTCCACGTCGCAAGCAAGAAAGCTCATTGCTAGTGGTTGCATTGCCTACTTGGCGACGGTAGTGGATGACCGTAAGGAAGTGTTGGGGCTCGAGGACATTCCTATAGTCCAAGAGTTACCGGATGTGTTTCCGACGGAGTTGCCCGGAATGCCACCGGATCGGGAAATAGAATTCGTGATTGATTTGCTCCCGGGTACGGCGCCCGATCTCTAAGGCCCCGTACAGGATGGCACCCGCGGAACTGAAGGAATTGAAAGCACAATTGCAAGATTTGATGGACAAGGGTTTCGTGAAGCCAAGTGTGTCACCTTGGGGAGCCCCTGTTCTATTTGTGAGGAAAAAGGACGGTTCGCTGCGGTTGTGTGTGGATTACCGCGAGTTGAACAAAGTGACCGTCAAGAATAAGTACCCGTTACCCCGAATTGATGACTTGTTCGATCAGTTGCAAGGGTCTCGGGTGTATTCAAAGATTGATTTGCAATCCGGTTATCACCAATTGAAGATCAAACCGGAGGATGTGCATAAGACCGCGTTTAGAACGCGGTATGGACATTATGAATTCACGGTTATGCCTTTTGGGCTTACTAATGCCCCGGCAGCGTTCATGGATTTAATGAACCGTGTGTTCAAACCACTATTGGATCAATTTGTGGTTGTGTTCATAGATGATATTCTTGTCTACTCTCGGAGTGAAGAGGAACATAGGGAGCACCTGAGGATTGTGCTTCAAGTTCTTCGAGAGAACAAGTTGTTCGCAAAATTGAAAAAGTGCGAATTTTGGATCCGTGAGGTCGCTTTCTTGGGTCACGTAATTTCCGCAGGAGGAGTATCGGTGGACCCTATGAAAGTTGAGGCAGTCAAGGATTGGCCTCGCCCGACCAAGGTCACGGAAGTACGAAGCTTTTTGGGTCTTGCGGGGTACTATCGGCGGTTCGTGGAGGGATTTTTAAAAATCTCCGGTCCACTAACGCGTCTTACCCGCAAGGGAGCCAAATATATATGGAGCGAGGAATGCGACCAAAGCTTTAAGGAGCTAAAGGAAAGGTTGACTTCGGCTCCGGTACTCGCCTTGCCGATTGCGGGGGAGGGTTATGTGGTGTATAGTGATGCATCACGTCGTGGTCTTGGGTGTGTGCTTATGCAAAGAGGACAAGTAATAGCATATGCCTCTCGACAGCTGAAGAGCTATGAGCAGAATTATCCCACCCACGACTTAGAACTTGCGGCGGTGGTCTTCGCACTTAAGTTGTGGAGACACTACTTGTACGGGGAACATTGTGAGGTTTACACGGATCACAAAAGCTTAAAGTATTTATTCACTCAGAAGGAGTTGAACTTGAGGCAGCGGAGATGGTTGGAGTTGATAAAAGATTACGACTTGACCATCTTGTACCACCCCGGTAGAGCCAATGTGGTGGCCGATGCGCTCAGCAGGAAATCCGTGGAGAACTTCGCGATTGAGATGACGGGACAAATGCCGTTAATCAAAGAAATGGGCCGGTTTGACTTGGAGGTCGTGGCCCCGGGCGTCCCTGCTAAACTTATGAGTCTCGAGGTGTGGCCGACCTTGTTGGAGCAAATAAAGGAAAAGCAATCCGGTGATCCGGAGCTCCAAAAGGTGCGGGGTACTATCGGGAGCGGGCGCGCCGGTGATTATCATGTAGATTCGATGGGCGCAATTCGATTTCGAAATCGATTGTGCGTGCCGAAAGTTGAGGACATTCGTAGGAAAATCTTGAAAGAAGCTCACACTTCTCCCTATGCGATTCACCCGGGCGGCACCAAAATGTATAAGGACCTCAAAGTGCATTATTGGTGGCCGGGGATGAAACTTGATGTTGGACGCTTCGTGGCACAATGCTTAGTATGCCAACAAGTAAAGGCCGAGCGTCGCTTTCCGGCGGGAAAATTGCAAGGATTGCCCATTCCGGTTTGGAAGTGGGAGAATATCGCGATGGATTTTGTTGTGGGCTTACCTCGATCGCTAGGTGGCCACGATGCGATATGGGTGGTGGTGGATCGTTTGTCAAAGTCGGCACACTTTTTGCCAATCCACACCACTTGGTCGGGAGACAAGTTAGCCCAAGTCTACCTGGACGAGATTGTGCGGTTGCACGGGGTTCCGACCTCGATAGTTTCATATCGAGATCCCCGTTTCACATCGCATTTTTGGAAAAGCTTGCAAGAAGCTTTGGGTACACGGCTCGATTTCAGTTCAGCATTTCATCCTCAAACTGACGGTCAATCGGAAAGGACAATTCAGATTTTGGAGGATATGCTACGAGCGTGTGTGTTGGACTTCAAAGGTGCGTGGCCTACTCATTTGCCGATGGCTGAATTTGCTTACAATAATAGCTATCAAGCTAGCATCGGTATGGCACCTTTTGAGGTTTTGTATGGAAGAAAATGCCGCTCTCCTATTCATTGGAGTGAAGTCGGCGAGAGAAGGGTCTTAGGACCGGACGTGTTGCGTGAAGCGGAGGAAAAGGTCCGCTTGGCACGCGAACGCTTATCGACGGCGCAATCTAGACAAAAGAGTTATGCGGATCGGCGTCGACGAGATTTGGAGTTCGCGGTAGGAGACAGCGTCTTCTTGAAAGTATCACCCATGAAAGGGGTGAAGCGATTTGGTGTTCGGGGTAAGTTGAGTCCCCGTTACATTGGACCTTATGAGGTTTTGGAACGTGTGGGATCCGTGGCAATTCGGCTAGCCTTGCCGCCGAAACTTGCGGGGATACACAATGTGTTTCATGTATCGACCCTCCGCAAGTATGTGTACGATCCGGCGCACGTCCTCGAGTATGTGCCTATGGAGCTTCATGAGGATATGACTTATGAGGAATTTCCCTTGTGTATCATGGATCGCGAGGTGAAAAGTTTGAGGAACCGTGAAATTCCTTATGTAAAGGTACAATGGACGAATCACGGTGAGCGCGAGGCTACATGGGAATTGGAAAGCTCGATGAAAGAGCGGTTTCCTTACCTCTTCGCTGAGTCCAGCTGAGGTATGATGTTAGTTTCGCGGCCAAAACTCTCTTTAAGGGGGGTGGAATGTAGTACACTGAATTTCAGTGCATCGTACTGAACTTCTACAAATTGTAGAGTTCTAGTGAGAAAATGGCATAAGAGGCTATATGTGAGGCTTTGGCCAAGTTCGGGACTGTGCGAAGTGTTTTCGGCGCAATTGAGGCGCGAAAATGGACTTCGAGAAGTTAAAAACTGCGAACTTGGGAAGTCTGCACTGGATTCCGGTATGTGAACTCTAATACCGGAATTGGAGCTTGGTATTCCGGTATGTGAAATGGTATACCGGAATGCCATGTTGAAACCGAGAAACCCAGCTCTCGGGTTTGCGGAATTTTCTGAGGTATACCGGTATGAGAAATGGTATACCGGTATACAACGTGCGAAACAGTGAGACCAGCTCTCGGGATTCTGCAGGATTCCTGAGGTATACCGGTATGCATATGCGCATACCGGTATACAATGTCCAGATTTGGCTGGTTGGTTGTGTTGTTTGTGGAGAGGGGCATTTTGGTCCTTTCACATGCGTGGGGGTATTTGAAAGGCTGGGAACACTCCCCTTTCGCAGAGATCATCTTCTCCACTTCTCCTCTCCATCTCTCCCACTTTCTCTCTCTAGAGATCTCTCCAAAACTTGGAGAAAAGATGGATTGATCTTGGAAAAAGCTTCCAAAGGAGAAAAGAAGCTTCTTGGTGCAAGAAGGAGCTTGGGGATTTCGTGATTAAGGTTAGTACATCACGTTTTGGGTTCAAACCTTGGATTTAATCCTTTGAAATGAGGTTTTTGGGAACCCTTGGCAATCTAAACCACAAATGGTGGGTGTTTGGCCATGAAATCTAGGGTTTGGCTTGCATGCATGCAAACCCTAGGTAGAATGAGGGCTTTTGCAATGTGAGGTTCTAAAAATATTTGGACCTTCGATAATTGCAATTGAGGCTTAGGAAATCATGTTGGAGCACTTGATTTCATATATTGAGTTGATTTTAGGGTTCGTAACGAGTAACGAACCGTTTTCTTGTAGAAGCTTGGGTTGAAGCAAGAACTCTAGGCTTGGACACTTGGGAGCTTGAAGAATACCAAGATTTGAAAGCTCTTGAGGTGGGTTTGTGTTTACCGAAGTGATTAGGTCACTTCCATGTCTAGGGTAATTATCCATTTAAAAATAAAATGGTATGTGTTGAGAACCCTAGCATTTTGCATGTTGGCAAAGGTAAAATCATGATAGGTAGAACAATGAACTCCTATTGCATGATGGATATTTCAAGTATAATTCAATTATTGATACTTGTTGCATGGTTGCATGTGAGATTTAAACCTAGTGTTATTGAACATAGGTTGGAACATGTGAGATTTAAACCTAGTGTTGTTGAACATAGGTTGGAACATGTGAGATTTAAACCTAGTGTTGTTGAACATAGGTTGGGACATGTGAGATTTAAACCTAGTGTCATTGAACATAGGTTGGACATGTGATTGGAACCTAGAGTCATGGAACCTAGGTTGGCAATGAGAAAGTAAGCCTAGTGTTATCAAACATAGGCGAGACTTAGTGACTTGAACCTAAGATCATGAGATTTAGGTTGGCAAGTAATGTGAAGAATGGGATGTGTGACGATTTTGCTATCCCGGGTATGCGACGATTTCGCTACCATGCCACGAGTTGGCGGTGCCGACATGGGATGTGTGACGATTTTGCTATCCCAGGTATGCGACGATTTCGCTACCATGCCACGAGTTGGCGGTGCCGACATGGGATAGGCGACGATTTCGCGATCCCGGGTATGCGACGATTTCGCTACCGCGCCACGTATTGGCGGTGTCGAGGGGGAGTTGTGCGACAAGGTCGCCATCCCGGGTATGCGACGATTTCGCTACCATGCCATGTGATGGCGGTGTTGAGACGGGGTATGCGACGATTTCGCTATCCCGAGTATGCGACGATTTCGCTACTCGAACTAGGAGGTGACAAGCTCACTCCTTGAATGTTGGAACAAATATGGTGAGACGACGATTCCGAAACCATAAGTAAATGACAAGTAAAAGAACTTAGTCAATGTGGAACATAGGATGAACCTAGGAGAGAATGATAAATTATATTTCATTTGGTTGCATCCTTTATGTTTATTTACTAAGCATGTAAATAATTGTTGCATAGTTATATATGATCTAACTTATGCATATGGTGTTTCTTTGGACCTGGTGGGTCGAGCTTCTCTCTTGGGTGGCCTTACCCACTGGGAACTATGTTTATAGTTCTCACCCCACATTTTCCAGGTCCTTCCGCGAGTGAGGCGGCGGAGCGAGGCAAGGGTTTGGCTCTTTAGATAGCGGCCCTTCCATTTTGGTGATGCATAGAGTTGTACCATATTTTGGACTATGATAGCCTAGGGGATTTTCATTCTTGTATGAATGTTGTATATTCCATAGTTTTGGAACATGATGTATGGAATGAAAGTGAAAGAAAAGAAAATTTTGGACATGTATATTGTGCCTTGTGATGTAATAGAAGTAGAACTTCTTTATGTTGATGTTTTCCTTGTGCAACTCTTGTACTCCGTTCCTAGTTGGAACATTGTGGATAAGCTTGTGTTGTGACGCCTTGGGCGGGTAGAAAGGACTCTATCCGTTCGGCGGGTCTGGGGCATGCGCCCGTGCGGTTATCCTTTCCACCTAGTTGGTGTAAAAGGGCCGGCGAGGCGTGACATTCCGATTCTTTTACACCGTTAAACGAGCAAGTATCCCATACCGGCCGTTAAAAATTGTCTACTTTGAGATCTTTTGATCATAGGGCAAATGATGTCAAAAAATTATGAAATTTAATTTCTAGAAGTTTTAAATGCTCTAGATAATATTTAACGGCATGGATCGTCGATTCGAAAGCTCCATCATCGAGAAAAACTTATGAGTACGAATACGATCATACTCATAAGAGTATAGTAGCCGGACCCTATATATACATATGTATATATATATATATATATATATATATATATATATAGCTAGGCTACTATACTATCGGTAGCACGGAGGACTCTATGCTACCAAGTTGTTTTCAATGATGCGGCTTCCAAATCGACGATCGGCTCCGCTAGACTTGATCTACACTATTGAAAGTATTTGAAAACTAAATTTCATAATTTTTCGACATTATTTGGCTAGTGATCAAAATGTCTCAAAGTTGGCAATTTTAATGGTAGATGAGATGCGTTTGTGGATTTAACGGTGTAAAACAATCCAAGTCTAATAAAATTTTGATAGAAAATTTTTTGAACTTTTTAGAGTAAGATCAGTACCTCCGATTTTAAATTTAAGTCTTTTATCATTATTTTTTATGAAATTTTTATTTTCGGCCATTCATTTTTTTACTATTTATTTTTTATGAGATTTTTATTAAGCCGAATCGATTTTTGATTGTTATCCTAATATGGCTAGAATATATTTTAAATTAGCTTTTAAATTTAAAAGCGAGATTAAATGTAGTCAAATTAGACAACATAATAACATCAAATCAAGTTCGATCATGGGCGCACCCGATTCGGTTTATCCGAATGCCAACAACTTTTAAGCATTCTTTTAACTATTTCTCGATAGTTTTTATTTTTCTTATCAAAATAGGTCAACTATATACTTTACTATTTTAATTATTATTTTTTTAATAGAGTTGTTAGGTTTGGTTTAAAATTATAAATTTGTTATTTGTAATAAAAAAATGTATAAAAAATTTAATGTTTTTTTAAAAATAGTACATTAAAAAAATCTCAAAATGCAAGTAAGCGTAGTACAATTAGCCCTTTACAAAAGCATAAGCTCAACGCCAGGTAATGAAAAAAGGGTGCAGTGTAGAGTACATCAGCACGTATGGAAAAAAATATAGAATGCAGCAGTTATATTATTGATATAGTATTCTCAACCAATCAAATTGCTCCTTTAGAGTTTATCTATCCCATCATAATTTTTTTTAAAATATTTTTATTATACTCTTTCAAAGAAAAAATATGATTGACTGAACATAGGGCCTGTTTGGCCTAGCTTCTGGAAAAGTGATTTCTGCAGAAGTGATTTTGGTTTGGAG
This sequence comes from Puya raimondii, assembly GCA_016920855.1. Classification (NCBI taxonomy): domain Eukaryota; kingdom Viridiplantae; phylum Streptophyta; class Magnoliopsida; order Poales; family Bromeliaceae; genus Puya; species Puya raimondii. The sequence goes on from JABWPP010000050.1 coordinate 8,756,562, forward strand.
AAGTGATTTTGATGAAAAGCTGTAGAGCGTTTGGCTGAGTTTAGATAAAAGTGATTTTTCTGAAGTGATTTTCTAAAGCTGTTTGGCAAAAAATTTCTGATGTTTGCATATATTAATATTTTTACTAAATTTTATTTTAAAATAATTTAAAATTTGAATTTTAATTTTAAAATTTTAAATTTTAATTAAAATTTTAATTTTTAAATTTTAAATTTGGACAAAATAAATTTAAAATTTCAAAATTTAAAATTTGAATTTTTAAATCCTGAAATTTAAAATTAAAATTAAAATCTAAATTTTAAAATATAAATTTTGAATTTTGTAATTTGAAAATTAAAACTTGTAATTTTATATTTTATATTTTATATTTTCAAATTTTTAAATTTAAGTTTTAAAATCTAAAATGTCAAAATTTAAATTTTATCTTAAATTTAAAATTTGAAATTTTGAATTTTAAAATTTAAAGTTTGATATTTGAAACTTAAATTTAAAATTTAAAATCTAAATTTTAAATTTTAAATTTAAAAAGTTGAAATTTAAAAATATGAATATGAATTTAAAATTTCAAAATTTAAATTTAAAGTTACATTAATACTTTGAATCTAAATGAAAATAAAAATTTGAAGTTTGAGTCCAAAAGCAGAATCAGTTTTGGAGAAGCAATTTTTTTTTGCTTCTGATTCTGAAGCCTTCAAAATCAGTTTTCTGATTCTGAAAAATAGAATCAGATTTTTCAACAGTCATTGCCAAACGCTCTACTGAGCTCAGAAGTGATTTTGGGCTCAGAATCACTTCTGAAAAGCTAGGCCAAATACCCCCATATATGATATAATATAACTGTTACATTGCAGACTTTTTCCGAATCCCTGCTAACTACAGCTTTGGAGAACCACCGGGCTTTGTGTATGTTTGATCTAACTATGGAAAGTAGTACTTTTGAAAAAGTACCGTAGGAAAAAGTACGACGCTCTAAAAAAAAACTGTCAAAAAATTTGACTGCTTTTGTTAAAAGTATTGTTTATTATAAAAACTCTATTAAATTATTACAAACTAGTATAAGGTGTATTAAAAAATACTTATAATTTAGTGGTCACATTAATTAATTTTTAATAATAATTTAAATTTAATTTAAAATTTAAATTTAGAATTTGAATCCAAAATCAACTTGAAAATTAAACTTCAACATTAGAATTTAAATTTGAAATTTAAACCCACAAATTTAAATTTTAAGTTTGAATTAAAACAAATCCAACTGTGAATTTTAAAATTTAATTCAAAAATATAATTTAACTTTAGAATTTGATTTTAAGTATAAACTTAACTTTATAAATTTCAAATCGAACAAAATTAACTTCCAAAAAATAAATTGGCGACCAAAATAGAAAAAGTTGCAAACGTTTGGGACCGACATTACAATTAATCCAAATTTTCTACCGTTGAAGCTCCTTTGTCGATGCTCTTACAACGTTTAACTCGGAGGTTGTGTGTCCCTTGTGCAGTTGCAACAGGCTCCATGATTGGTAAATTTGAGATTTCAAGGTTGAATTCGAGTTGCTTTAATATTTTAGCTAAATATATTTTTAAAAAATAATAGTAAATGAAGCTGAGTAGCGAGCAATTTTTCAACCAAAAATTTTCAGCTAAATATGTTGATTATAAATGATTTAGTTTTGTTTGACAAGTATGAAAAACTGAAAAGACACACCAAGGCAAGCCCAAAAATCAATTTTAATAAATTGAAAGTAAAATAAATTGAGCAATAAACTATACAAACTTTCTTTAAAAAATTTCTATGTCCAAACCAACAATTCAAACGAAAACCAAACCAAAAATTGAAGTTTTTTCGGATCACTGGTTTGGTTTTGGTTTTGATTTTTCCAAACCAAATTACATTGGTTTTGATTTTTATTCATCTTGTAATCTGAACCAACTAGAACTATGTACCCATCTCTTACTGTTCGCTCAGGCTCAATCACAGGAGTAAGTCTACTGTGTCACGCTTGTACCACGTTATCAATAACAAGCCAATCACATCTCTCCTTTTCAAAAAAAATATAATAAAAATATTTTTTTATAATCATGATGGAACATATATTCCGAAGAGGAGGCATTTGGTTGGTTTGGGACGCCACGTCACCAATATACCCGGTGGATTCTAGAATTTTTCCAATCAATCACAGATACTCGTGAGCAGGGCAGGGCAGGGCAGGGCAGGGCAGGGCCAAGAGTGGATTCTAAAATTGTGAACGAGTTTTGAATGTATGAGAGCGGACAAGATTTGAGTCTAATTTGAGTTGGCCTACGTCATTTTCCTTCTTGAATGTTTTGAATCTTAAACATAGTTAGTTAATTCAGATTTGGCAAAAATCTGGTACAGATATAATATAAATAAAATTTGTATTCTATCTTTTAAATTCGTTGAAAAATACGGTTTAAAAAATGGGTTCGCCACTTATTCGGATACGCGATTTATACGAAAATTATACATTCACCAATTAAAAATTCGGGATAAAAAATTCGGCTATTAAATTAAATTTTTTTCTCTAGATTTATACTATTAGCATAAATAGTTATAATTTTAAAAAATATTAAAAAAGAGAGCTATAGAATAAAGTAGATTAAGTAAAAAAAGCAATAATAAAGTTTATTATCGTCTCCGTCTTCATCTTTTTCATTACCCACATATTTCGAAAGTTCATGAAGTTTTTAAATAATTCACGAATAATTCGCAAATTAACTAACTATGTTGGAGAAAGGGTTTCATCCAAAAATTATGTGCATTTTTTTGGCTGAATAGTTCGACACACGCGAATTATTCGCGAATAATAAATCTAACCCAAAAATTCGCTTTTTATTCCGATTTTTTGGAAAAAAAATCGTATATGAACTGTTTCATTCGGATTTTCAATAATTCATGAATAATTCGTAAATAATTAATGAATTAACTAATTAACTATGATCTTAAATACCCTTTAACCCCAACAAAAAATGGTATGGAAGTTATACAGATATAGCATGAAAAATTATCAAAAAACCCATTCGGGCTGGGTCAAATTTGTGTCGGGCATCATAGGTTGATCAGCATCTAATTCCGGTAACAAATACTGGCCCAACCCATTATAATGGTCCAAAGAACATGATCCAATTCTTATCATAATTTCAAGTCGGCCGTTGGCCCAATGGGCTGACCTGACCCAGTTACATCCTTTCATTCCGCGTTTGATCCTCAAACTATGAGATGGGTGATACTTTAGTTGTCAAACTTTAATTTTTTGCTCAAACTTTTAAGACTGTTGCTATCAAGTCCCACAATACAATTTAATCGAATAAATATTGAGGTATCGGTAATGTAAAAGTGATATAACATCTTAATTATAAGTTAATCATCAATCGCAGAACTGCTACGTCACTTTTACATTAGCGAGACATCAATATTTTGTCAACTAAATTAAGTTATAGGTGTGATTGCAATAATTCTGAAAGTTCAAAGCAGAAATTATAATAAATTAAAGTTAGAGGTACAAAATTGTCACCAACTTCTTCAAAGTTTTAGGACCATGTGTGCAATTTACCGTAATTTTTGTTATTGATGATTTGGCATAAATGAAATTGAAGAAATTATTTGCTATATTAGAGTCGATTTGAAAACTTATATTACTGAGTTTTTTTTGTTCCTTAACATTTGAAGAAACCCTTTAAAATTGTTTTGTATTCATGGAAAAGATTAAGAGGTGGATATATATAGGATACTACAGAAAGAAAGAAAGATAGGTAGGGAGAAAAAAAAAAAAAAAAAGGACCAAAATGAAATGGATACATATAGAAAAATGGGATTGATTTCCATTTAGCATACCGTAAATATTTATTTCTTTACTTTCCTTTCCTGACTTATAAAAGACTATATTTTGTCTCTCAAAATTTCAGAAATATTTTCAAGGGTTATGACGTTAACAGAGAGAAAGAAATAACCAAATTAGCTTACTTGTTATATAAGAAAAAAAAATATTTTTAATATATTTTTATCATTTTTACGGGCATTTTTGGTACAAATTATAAAAAAATAAATAAAATAGTGAGGAAGACTAAATGGATCAACTTGAAATTCTGATGAAATAAAATATAGATTTTTGAAAGTCGGAAAGAAAGTAAAAAAGTGAGTATTAACAGGGAGATTTTTTTTGTAGTTTAGCCTTTAGCATATAAGCATTGCGTATTTGTGATTTTTTTTTTTTTTTATTGCATTTGAGGAAGCTTTTTTAAATTGATTGCTATTTGGAAAGTTTGAAAGAAAAATTGGTTAGTACGAAAGAGACGGATGGAAACAAATAAAGAAAAGGTGAATATGAATAGAAAGAGATGATTGAGAAATCAGCTATTTTATTTTTCCCATTTATTATTCTATATATTGTGTATATGTGAAAGAGGAGGGGGAGATCATGGTAGACCCTGTGTTGCGGTCCATGATGCAATGTCCGTTGTATGCATTGAGAGAATCTGTGTGTGGTTTACCATGGACCTTGACTGTTGATACATGAACAATTAGTTATGGAGAAAATATTCTAAAAATGGAAATAACTTTGATTAAAATGGGACTCACTTTGATAGAAGATTACACATGCGTTTCTTTCTCATGTAGCCTTTAAGGACCCGTTCGGTTTACGGTTTGTAATATTTCAATAATTCTACATATTTTTTATTGAAAATATTTAAATCATTATCATTCAACTCAAATGAGATACGGGTAAAAGGTGTTAGTAAATTAGTGGAATCATTGTAGATGGTTGGAATGCTAAATTATCATGTGTTAAGGAATAATTCTCATTCCATACTTGATAAAAATCATTAGTAGTCCATTAATAAGAATATATTAATTCTCAACAATTTTCCAACTGAAATGGTTTGATAAGTTAATAACAAACTAACCATTCCATATATAATATATAAAATTTATAATATTTCGACAAACCTTGAACCAAATGACCCCTAAGTGGGACCTGTTGGCTATTTATTATTGGGTTAAAATAGGTCCAACTTCCTACCCCGTGATAATAGGCCCAGGAGACTAATAAGTTGAGTTGGGTGAGCCTAATAAGTTGAGTGGGGGTGTGATCCACAAGAGACCCAACGGCAAGAGGCCCAACAATAGACCCAACGTCCAGGTGGGTTGAGTCAGGTCGAAGCCCGCGAGCGCTATGGCTGAGCCCTTAAGTGCGATAGGTGCGCCCTTCCTATCAGCACGTGCTTTTGGTATAGTTGGTTAGCGCTTACGATCCACAGGACCCATCGTGGCACTATTCGAATGCAATCACCGTACTTCAATAAAAAAAAAAAGGTGGACTGTCACGTGCCAGGCTTGAGCGGAAGCATCCTTGGTAGTGTTCCCAAATCCGCCGTGTACATAGGGCTTCTCCATACACACGAAGCGACCAATAAAATAATTCGACTCATACAAACACACAACAGTTCGTACGAGTTGGATTGTCAGAACAAAATATTTCTATTCTATTACAACTACAAATTCCATTCCAACTTTTACAAGTTTGCTCAAATATTACAATTCTCCAAAATATTAATGTTTTACATAAGGGTTCTACCTCTAAGTAACACCAAATGTTTTACATAGGAATCTCTATGTTACACCAAAATGAAGGATCGGGGCTAACTATAGCGCGACACCCTTGCCACGATTGCCCACGGAGGAGGATGAAAACTCTAAAAAAGAAACAACAATGAGGTGCGAGAACTATATAAAGTAGTTTTCAATAGGTACAATCACTATAAGGAGCGCTCTAAACACTAGATCCACTAGAGAAATAATAATGAAGTATGAAATAACAGGTACAGAAACAACATAAACTCATAACAAGGAAAGTCTACTATCATGACTCTACAATAACGGAGTATGCCAATCATTATCTTTATGTGCATCAATTTATATAAATATAAGTTGACTACTCATTATTGAATCACTTCGACTGACATAAGGTTCAGTCAAACTTGCGCCTTGCCTAGTGGCTGTCGAACAACTGCACATGTTTTCACATTAGCACTTAATAGTTAGGATGGGGTGAACAACTGCATCCTCGCTAAGCTATACCTCCGGAGGGCCTTGGCTTTTAGGGAGCGACCCTCACACGCTAAAGTGCTCGTTGAATTCATTTTGACTCTTTTTAGCTACAATCATATATTCACACTCACTATGCCACAATTGAATACATATAAAAGTTATCTTGCTACATTGCTATTTCATCAAACACTTAGTAGGAATTTTGAAGGTTCAAATTCTCCATGTTATGTTTTCTTATCTAATTGATGTCATATTACCATAACATGCTTACTAAGTATGTTTAAACCAAGAAACATAACTCAACTACAATTACAAGGCATGCATGTATAGAGTTTCTTATATAACCTGTGACGCCCCAACTTCCCAGGGGGTCACCCATCCTAGGACTACTCCAGTCCTAGCACGCTTAACTCTCTTAACCTCTTGGGCCTAGTCACCGCCCAAAATAATTAAGCCGGGTTAATAGTTTTAGCCATATTATATCTTATATGTAGGACTACCTGGGGTCTCACAATCTCCCCCCCTTTAAGGCCCGACGCCCTCGTCAGGCTCAAACTCACAAGTACCGACGATGTGAGACTCGTCTCGCTAGCCTAAACCGATCTTGTGGTGAGCCACGCTCCACCCACAACAGTCAACAGCATGAGAGCCTCGCTCTCCCCGTTGTATAATCCTGGCTCAGCCGAGACTCATCTCACACTTCCAGCTGGTAATTGGCTCTGATACCAACTGTGACGCCCCAACTTTCCAGGGGGTCACCCATCCTAGGACTATTCACGTCCTATCACGCTTAACTCTCTTAACCTCTTGGGTCTAGCCACCGCCCAAAATGCTTAAGCCGAGTTAAGAGTTTAGCCATATTATATCTTATATATAGGACTACCTGGGGTCTCACAATCTCCCCCCCTTTAAGCCCCGACGTCCTCGTCAGGCTCAGACTGACAAGTACCAGGCGATGTGAGACTCGTCTCGCTAGCCTAAACTGACCTTGTGGTGAGCCGCGCTCCACCGACAACAGTCAACAGCATGAGAGTCTCGCTCTCCCTGCTGTATAATCCTGGCTCAGCCGAGACTCATCTCACACTTTCGGCTGGTAATTGTCTCTGATACCAACTGTGACGCCCCAACTTTCCAGGGGGTCACCCATCCTAGGACTACTCCCGTCCTAGCACGCTTAACTCTCTTAACCTCTTGGGCCTAGCCACCGCCCAAAATACTTAAGCCGAGTTAATAGTTTTAGCCCTATTATATCTTATATGTAGGACTACTTGGGGTCTCACATAACCAATCTGAAGAGTTAGGTTTTCTACTTATGTCCAAGAATCATCAACTAATATGAAATCTCTACTTTAATTAGGATCTCTCATGTAAATATTGAGTAGAAAATAAAACAAGAGAGAGAAGACATAGTGAGAGATCGTTCATTTTGGAGACTTAAACCCACCAAATCCAAAGAATGTCGATGGATATAATATATTGAAACTTAGTATAGTGCACCAAATTTCAGCCAAATTGGCAAAATAAGGCTTGAAGTCGTGCTAGATATGATTAAAATGGGTTTAGAGAAGCTTAGGCTGAGTTTGGAATGAAATGAAAATCTATTTTTCAGACTTTTCAGATAGCTAGAAAAGTAATTCGGGTGCCCGAAATCTTTTGGATCCTAGGGTCGAGCGCCCGGTTCGAGTGGACGCTCTACCCGAGAGCACAGGTTTGCGGAGGAATAAACATTTGGGCGTCTGAATTGTCCTACATGCATCTAATAAGCCTTTCAGATTGCTCCTACGGGCGCCAAATCCACTTCTGAATGCTCAACTCAAGAGGAGGGGTCACTCGGCTCGTTAAAGAGGTGCCCGGTTTGCCCTACAGGCGTCCGAAATGAGGTGTTGGTCAGTTAAGAAGGCATCCGGGACAACTTTTGGATGCTGAACCCAAAGGCTCTGGAGCTGCTGCCTAAGGCTTTCGGGTGCTTAAAAAATCAAGCGGGCGCCTAAAACCTAGCGTAGAGGCAACGGTTTGTTCTTTGCAAATATGAATGATTGGGGTCTTAGTGCAATTGTATCACTCCTAAAAGTACCCCTTCACAACCAACGCCTCTCCCACACCCTTATTTCTCCTCTCACTCTCTTTCTACTTTCTCTCTAAACGGGAGAACAGAAACCTAGAGTTACTATAGTTGGACCTTGAAGCTCCCCTTCTAGCAAGCATAGAGGAGGACAAAGCACTTGGGAGGAATTCTAGGAGGAATTCTAGGATTCGAGCACAGATTGTGAGCGACCAAATAGAAAACTTTAGTGTGGACATCTCAAGAGTACTGCGGTACAGGAACTGACTGTGCATGCCCATGGATTCAAAGCTGCGCGAGGAAATCTTGAGAGAGGCTCATTGTTCTCCTTATACCATTCATTTTGGTGGAACCAAGATGTATAAGGATTTGAAAGCTCACTTTTGCTGGAATGGAATGAAGAGGGACATTGGGAGGTATGTAGCTCAGTGTTTGACTTGTCAACAAGTGAAGGCCGAGCATCGTGCACCTGCTGGCAAGCTTCAGACCCTTCCGATTCCAAAGTAGAAATGGGACCAGATCACGATGGATTTCATTATCGGATTACCTCGAGCTCAGGGTAGATTTGATGCAGTGTGGATGATAGTGTACAGTCTGACCAAGTCTGCTCACTTCCTACCGGTGCAGACGACATAGTCTCTGGATCGACTCGCATAATTATATTTGGATGAGGTAGTGAGGTTACATAGAATACATATCTCGATAGTATCAGATCGAGACCCGAGATTTGTTTCATATTTCTAGAGGAGCTTACAAGCGGCATTGGGTACTCAGTTGCACTTCAGCACAGCCTTTCACCTACAGACAAATGGACAGTCAAAGCGGACTATTTAGATTCTAGAGGATATGTTGAAAGCTTATGTCCTGAACTTTGAAGAAGGGTAGCATTGGCACTTGAGACTGGCTGAATTTGCATACGATAACATCTATAAGCGAGTATTTAGATGGCTCCGTTTGAAGCATTATATAGACGCAAGTGTTGATCACCCCTATATTGGAGTGAAGTGGGTGAAAGAAAGACTTCGGGGCCAGACATTTAGTTGGAGACAGAGGAAAAAATCAGAGTTACACGGCGACATCTTGAGATAATCCAGAGTCGGCAAAGGAGCTATGTTGGTACTGGCGATGAGACTTAGAGTTTCAGGTTGGAGACCATGTGTTTTGAAAGTCTCGTCGTCTAGGAGGATCCGCAGATTCGAAGTTCGTGGAAAGTTAAGTCCGTATTTTATTAGTCCCTTTGAGGTACTAGAGTGGGTTGGACCGGTGTCCGACAGGATTGCTCTACCCCTGCGGTTAGCTGGTATCCACGACGCCTTTCATGTCTCAGCTTTGAGAAAATATATTTTCGATCCTTCGCACGTGATTGACTTCACCCCAGTGGAGCTGAGTGAGAACTTGAGATACGATGAGGGACCGGCGTGAATTCTTGCTCGGAAGTGAAAGAATTGCACAACCAGATCATTCTCTATGTAAAAGTAGTGTGGAGCAATCACGAAGAGCGCGAGGCGACTTGAGCCAGAGGCCGTGATGTTGGAGTCCTACCCCTACTTATTTGAGAGTTTTTCTTGACGTATGGTTTAAGTTTCGAGGACGAAACTTTTTATAGTGGGGAAGGATGTGGAGCCCCGAAAGGTTAGCTGTTAGAATAACTACAATATCAACGATCGGTCAACACATTTGTCGAGCATCGGAACGAGTCGGAATCGTTTTGGCGCGAAATACATGCAAAAACGGACTCGACCCACTCAACTAAGACAAAATTAAAGTTCTGACAGTTCTGAGAGCCCAGATGTTGGAACTGGGCACCCAGATTCGAAGTGCAATTTGGTCTTTGTTACTGGAGTCATTTCGGGCCCAGTTTCGGGAACCCAGAAGTGAGCTCGAATTGGGTTTGGCAGCCTCCCTTATGATTAACGATCGTTTTTGACACATGGCTGGCAGTTGATGGGTTTTGGGCATAGGATTAGGATCCAAACCTCTGCGATGGGCGCCCACTTCAGCTTTGGAGGCATTTCGGGCTGTTTCGAGCGCCCAGTTCTTGGTTTCGGGCACCCTAATCTGGGTTTCTCTAGCAGTAGATAGGTTAGCTTGTTTTGTTCCGAGGTCTAATTCTTCTATAAAGTAAACCCCTTCATCCCCAATTGACCCCTTTCCATATCCAACATTAGGAAACACCATTTTCACTCCTCTCCAACTCAAATTTTCATCAAATTCTTCCAATTCTTCTCCCTGCGGGCTGGAATTGATGCACCAGCAGCAGCAGCAGCAATTGGCTTGGTTTTGGAGCTGATGGGAGTCTTCTACTACTGGATTGGAGCTTACTCTTGGATTAGATGTTGAAAGAGAGCTTAGAATTGATTCCATCATTTAAATTTCATGTTAGAGTTGGGTTAAATGCTTATCGATTTGTGAGCTGAAATTGGATGTTCTTGAGATTTTCTTGCGATTTTTGAATCCGATTCTTTTTAGCAGTGAATTGGTTGAGTTCTAGTTGATTTTTCCTCCTTTCCTCGCGGTCTTGATGCTGGTTGTAGCTTGTTCAGAGATTAGTTGAGATTAATTCCATGTTAATTTGAAGTTTCGTCACCGAAATGTATTTTCATTAGATTTTTTATTCAAAATTCTATTCCAGCTGAATCCTTGCTTGGAGCTAGTCTTTCTTGATCTTTTCTACTTAATTTTTTGCTAAGAAAGGTGCTGGTAATTTGATTTGTTGTTCGGAGCAGGTATGGTTGACCAATTTTGAGAAAGTTTGAATTTTTGTTAGAAATAGTAGATTTTTAGTATGTTGCATTTTGGATCATTCAAGCATGTTGGCTGCATTTGTTGGAGTTGGGGGAGTTCATTCTACTGTGATTTGCTCCTTGAAGTTGGATTTTACTTCATTATTGGTTTAGAGGTGGGGTTGAATTCATCAAAAATATCAGACTTCGCATTATGTGTATACATAATCAACTGTTTGCATGATATTTGAATTGTAAACCTGGTAGTAGGTTAATTATGTTGAATTTTCATGAATTCCCTGCCAATATAGTTAAGGTTGTCACTTTACTCATTTTATTGCTCATGCTAGAAAGTTGATATGCTCCTAAAACACTACCTACGCTTATTTAACATGAACCTAGCGCTAGTGTGCATTGTTTCCATGTTGAGGGCGTAATGTTTGGGATTATTGAACTACAAATAGTAGGGGGTAGTGTGAACTGAATTATAACTGGGATTTGGGACTTAGTCTGATGTTGGGGCTGATTGGTTATTATCGTTTTAGCTGTGGGTTTAGACGGCAGGTTTCATTAGAGGATTATGCATCGGGTAGTGCCGAGGTTGCTTTGATAGTGGTTGGTATGATCTATTTGATCGGTTGCATCGATTATAACCTGCTTTACACTTGACCTAGTTACTTGATTCTCGAGCGGGTCGCTCCCCTCGAGTGCCACTCCGGAGACAGGCGGCTTGATTTAGCAGTACTATTTTTACGTCGGCGACCCACTGGTTTTAGTAGGGATTAGACGTGAGGCTAGTGCGGGCTTGATTGGTCTTTCGAGCCAGTCGGTAGATTGGGTATTTCGGCAGGGTTTCTAGTAGTTGATGTTCATCCTATATGACGCATGCATTTCATTTGACATCTAGTTTAGAGGTATAGTAGCAGAAGTTCTTACTGCAATTTACATATTTTTATCAGTTTAGTATTACTTTGCCTCCGGTAGACCTAGTGGGTAGGTCGTTGTCGTCGACGACGGTACCCACAGAGGACTACTGGTTTTTAGTAGTTCTCACGCCCCTATGTTGACATTTTTCTTATAGAGCCCAGTGTATCTGTACCTGCTGCATCTGACTGAGGTAAGGGATCGCTGGATAGATAGCTCTCCTACCCGTAGACCAGTTTAAAGGAGGACTGAGTACTTGCTAGTATTTGGAGAGACTTTCTGTTTTTACTTTCCTGCTGAGTTAAGGATTGTATTAGCTTTCGGGAGTTGTATATGTACAGTTTATTTCAGTTATGTTTTAGTTATTTCCAGCTCTGTTATTCTCTCTTATTGTTGCTCCTTATTCTTTGAGCAGGTTTTTGTCGCTTCCTGGGCACGGGATTTTTCGTGTATGCGGCGGATCTGTTGGCGAATCCGGATTCCGGCATAACTCGGGCGTGACATTGTTGGCACACAATGCATAGCAATTCACAAAAACAAACTATAACAAATTTCGCCGCCATAATTGCACCCAAAATCCAAGGCTAAATATCGAAAGCATGCAAGAAATACAAAACCCAATCATATAGGAAACACCATCAAACACAACCAAGGAGAAAACTAGTCCTAAACAAAGGCACCTTATTACCTTATGCCATAATCAACCCTCAGTCAGAGACAGAATGCACCCAAGCAACTTCTGCCATATTGTTGGCATCAAGCAATAATCCACAATTCACCAAACACTGCATCAAAGGAAATAAATCTACATGCATCAATCGAAAACAACCAGTTAGTTCACATTACACAAAACATCAGAACAAAATAATAAAGCAGCAAATGCAAACATGAATTTTTCAATCAGAAATAGGCCACAGCAGGATAGGTGCCGACATATTACTGCAATCAAGCAAACAAACATTTTTCATCCAGTCAATACCACACCAAAGAACATATACCCACATGCATCAAAGAAATAGCAAATAGTCAGCTAACATCAAATAAATTATGACAACAAAAATAATAAAATAGGACTTTCAAACATAAGATTTTCAGCTGCAGTAACAGTATATTAAAATCCAAGGTCAAGAAAAGAAAGTGGAGCAAGCAGTAATAAAAAAAAGAGACGAAGAGAACAGAGAAGAGGAAAGGGAATAAAAAAATAGAGTAAAGAAGTAGAGCAGTAGAGTAGAAAATAGCACACAAAATCTCCACAACCCTAGTATTTATAACCCACTATGTTAAACTTTATAAGAATTAAGATCGTACCTTCTGTCATGATTTCGATTTCCAAACCCGGATTGTAGACTGGTTCTTGCTTGTGGTTCGCCCTCGTTCACGATCTGCAAAAGAGTGGGACGTTGCGAGTCTATTCCCTTATCTGTAGTACACTGAACTTTAGCAAATTACGGAGTTCTAGTGAGAGAATAGTGCCTTATGCTATTCTGGAGTTTTGGGTTGAGTTTGGTGAGCTTCGGAGTGTTTTCGGGACTTGAAAAGTGCGAAAACGGACTCCGGAAGTCGAAATCTGCAAAAGTGCAGATTTTGCATTGCATACCGGTATCTGGTTTAGGTATACCGGAATCCAGTGAAAACTGGTTGTGCGCAGCTCTCGGGTTCTGCGGGATTCCGCAGTTGATACCGGAATACGCGGGCATTCCGGTATGTACAATTCGCATACCGGTACAGAAGTGATTAGTACCGGTATGGGGAAGTCGCATACCGGAATCCCGTTGCGCAGACTGCTTGGCCGAGGCTCGGGTTTGCGGGATTTTTGGTTGGATACCGGTATGCCCATACGCATACCGGTTTACAGTGCAGAAATTGCCTTTTGTGCAGTTTTGCAATTTTGGCTTTGTGAGGGGCCTAAGTGGATTTTGTTACTTCGGGATTAAGTACCCCTTCACCCCTTTCTCAGCCATTGTTGGATGAGACTTGGAGAAGGATGGAGGTAGGTTTTCCCCTCTCTCTCTCTCTAGAATTTCTTGCTCCCAAACACTAGAAAAGTGGTTTTGATCTCTTTTTCCTCCATTTTCTTCATGGAGGAGTGCTTCTAGGCCTTGTGGGGAGCTCGGGATGGAGGAGAGGAACTTGTTTGTGGGCTTAGCTTCAACCTAGCATTCTTGAGCTTGGTTGAGAGCTTGATTTGAGGTTAGTAAACTCTCTTACAACCTCTAATTATGATTTTTGCATGGATCCTTGCTTGTAAACCTAGTTTCTTGGAAATTAGGGTTTTGTTTAGGGTTTCTTGATTGTGAGCCCTTGAGGTGGATTTGATGGGTGTAGAATGTTATTGTAGGTTGGATTTGAAGATCTCTAACCTCAATTTGGACTTAGAATAAATTTTACTTGCTCAAGGTATTTTTCACCCATTTACCTCATAGTTTTTGGTGGTTTTCGAAATCGCTTGTTCGATGCCCCTAACCCCTTGGAAAATTATCTTAGGGTATGAGAAGCTCGGGGGACAACTTCGTTTCGAAGTACTGCGAGGTTTCGACGGGTATCCGGTGGGTTTGACCTCACCGAAATGGGTGAACTCTCCCTATGTCTCCTCTAATATTTTAGAGTTGAATTGTTGCATAATCATGCTATATTTTGACATGATAGAAATATTGGGATCATGATATATGTATAGCATATATGAGAATTGCATACTCTATATGGTAGAGTTCATGTTATGAAAGTTGTAATTGCATGAGACATATATATGTTGTGTATGCAAAAGGCATAGTACATATAGAGTGGCATTATGAGAATAACATGCATGTTAGGGTAATTGCACAAATAGTGCATTGATGCATTATGAAATGCTAATTAAGTTATGCATGTTAGAAAAGAGTGTCATAGGAGACACTATTTGGTTGTTGATCTAGTGGATCCTCTTCGCATACTAAAGTATGCTTGTATGGAGAAAAGAGAGGATATGACATATGTTGTATAAGTTGTTGCACCTCAACTAGGTGAGCAATTGTGACGGGCGTTGTCGGCCTTGGACTCGACCTTTTGGTCGTGGATTGATTCCATGTTTAAGACATGAGGAAAGAAAATTCTATTTGCATTTGATAATTATAATTGGTTAAACATGAGTTCAACTGGTCAATGGAATACTTGCATGATAGCTATATACTCTATGCAGTAGAGGTTGTTGTAGCTTATGCATGGCATGGATAGGGTTTGGTTGGCATCGTAGAATGCATTGTCATGGCATTGTAGAATGCATGAATTGTAGCATTGGAATAATGCATGAACTATAGTATTTGTTGAATGCATCGGTTTTGGTATTGGTTATAGCATTAGTATAATGCATTGGACATGGCATTGGGATAGTGCATAGTTTATGAACTTAGTAAACAAAAAGATGGACATTTACATGTTAGAGACATGGACATATTGGTAGGGACTTACCAAAGGACAATTGGAGAACAATATGATATGGTTGACCTTTAGCATATTGGCTATTGAATTTAGAAAACATAATATGACATGTTTTGACATAATGTGAAATTAAACATATGATATTATTATGGTTGATTGTTGCTTGTTAGCCACTATGCTCGTTTACACATGCTTGTGAGGGTCGCTCCCTACAAGCCGGCACTCCGGAGTTGGCCTCGCGACAGTTATTTCGCCCGTGTGTTAGAGAGAGCGCCGAAATGGAACCGCCGTGGGTAAGGCTCACCAAAGCGTGAGGTGTTGACTACCACGGAGCCATTAGGCTCGGCACAAGTGAACATCCCTCTATTGTATTCTTTTATGACTACATGGTTATGGTATTATGCAAAGGTGAACATTCATATAGTAAGAGGCTATTTTAACCGTAATCGTGACATTTGACACCCTAATTAATTGATGCATATACATGTAGTGTATGGACATAGTATTGGGTGGTGACCTTGTGGCATTGCATGTAGCGAGGCATTGACATGACTTGGCACACTAGTGGTTAGTGAACATAACATACATATAGTTTGGAGACAAGTCATACATGTAATAGTTAAACTTGACATATAGCGAGTTTATGACATCAAAGCATATGTAATCGATCATGGCATTAATTTGACATGCATGTAAACCGTGAAATTAATTGTTGAGCATATGACAATAGAGCATATTCATGTTCATGTAGATGATTTAGTCATTGGAGGCAAGATAGTTGTAGAACTACCTGTTTAGCATTAAATATGTTATATGCTTTATGTTTCAGTATACTATCTTGCCTCAGTTGACCTAGCGGTGTAATTCGCCACTCTCGGCGGCTTACCCACTGGGAACTATTGATTAATAGTTCTCACCCCCATTGTTGTTGGGTTTTTCAGAGCCTTCCACAGCAGGAGAGGCTCGGGATCGCGGCGAGGGGTTAGCAGCTAGCTAGAGCCTCTACGGTATTGTTGTAGGCATACCATGGGTTCCTTTCATTGTATTTTGAATGAAAGATGTATAGTTTTGTTGGTTGATTGAGCTATTAGTTGATAAGATGTATAATTTTATTGTATATCTTGAGATTTTAGTTGTGTGGATTTTGTTTTAGTTGTAGAACTATGTTCTCGCTCTGATCACCCTGTTTAGGAGGTATTCCTTATTCTATTGGTTTCATGTTATTGTAGACGCCTTGTGTACATCGTGTTTGCTTTGAGGTACACGGCGGGTCTGTGCACGTGCCTGGTAGGCTCCCACGAGGGCCCGGGGCGTGACATTATCCCTGGAGATGGAGCCATCACAGGAAATTAGGATTAGGGTTAGACCGGGACTCCCGTATGTTCTATATATTTATATATAACCTAATGTAAGGATGTTAAATCACGTCCATCTATCAAGGACGTGTCCAGATACATCCTAACTGTTGGATCGACCATATTTTTATAGATCGTTTTGAATAGATCGACTGTATCTTTATAGATCGCCTTGAATAAATGACGTGGGCCACATCCAGCGTTCTCCCACTTGGCCTAGTGATATATTCATTACCGTATAGGCGATACAAAACTTTATTAGGTACCAACTAAATTATACAGTCAAGATCTCCCACTCGACTAAGGAATCACATTGCTTTGATCATACGGTTATGTTCCAACAGATGAACCATGTATCAAAAGCAAGTATTCCTTAACTAAATACCTTTATGAGTCACAACTGTATGAACTTATTATAAGTTCAACTTTTTTTTCGATTAAACGGGGATATACCCTATTTTAAAATATTGACCGCGTCGGACACTGAGGTCCTAAACGCATACAAAGTCATTCAAAGACTCACAAAGCAAGGTAAAGAAGGAAAGTGAGTAGCAACACAACACAACACAAGGCACAATGTGTAGAAAGCAAAATCAACTCTGAAGCACAGATCTCCAGAGTTCCGCCGTGCGTAGCACACTTCTTCCCAAGTTTGCACTTAGGCATGTATGATCGTTAAAGATTCTTCTGTTCCGCTCGTTCCACAGCTCCCAGCAGGCCGCTGCAAAACATAGGTCGAAGTTGGATTTGGGTGGTCCAGACAGCATATTCCTTGTTCGGCTCCATCGTTCAGCTAGCTTTCCGGGTAGTAAGGGCATCAGCTGCTGTGCAAGTTGGGTATTGTGGAACAGCCATTTCCACAAGGCTGTAGCATAAGGGCAGAGAAAGAGTACATGATCCAGTGTTTCCGTGTTGGAGTTGCATAGCACACATAAAGAAGGGCCATTCCACCCTCGCTTTGCCAGAGTTTCTGCGGTGAGAACTTTATTTCTTGTGGCTAGCCACATGAAGATTTTGATTCTGATTGGCATCTTGATTTTCCAGAGAAAAGAAATTTTAGTGTCATTGATTCCATCGTATGATAGGAAGTTGTAGGCGCTTCGGACCGAAAATTTTCCTGTGTTTGTCCATCGCCAAGAAGGCGAGTCCTCGCTGGATTCCGAGAGCTCCGTGTTGTGGATCAAATCTGTAAGCTGCTGGAGCTCGTCTTGTTCCTCGGGGCATTGAGGTGGGTTGAAGCCCAAGTTGGTGCGCAAGGTGAATCCTTGGATCCACTTGTTGACAGAGAGATGTTTAAAATTCGCTGCAGCATAAAGACGAGGAAAGCGATTTCTCAGAGTATAATCTCCGCTCCATCTGGTATTCCAGAAAGACACCATTTTACCGTTGCCTACAGAGAAATTGACCGAGGTGTGGAGGGGTGCCGCAAGACTGAGAATATGTCTCCAAATTGGGCAGCAACCAGCCGGCTTCGTGGCAGCAGTCGATGGTAGCGTACGTTTGTAGTATTTTTGCAGCAAAAGTTGGACCCAGGGTGTGGATTGGGCGTTGTAGAATTTCCAAAATGTCTTCATGAGCAGAGCAGAGTTCATAGAGCGTAGGTTCCGAATCCCAATTCCACCGCTCTTTTTGGGGCGGCACACTTGTTCCCATTTTACTCGACAGTGGAAGCCATTATCTAGTATCTTTCCTCTCCAAAAGAAGCGTCGGCGAATTCTATCAATAGATTTTAAGATCCAAGTTGGTAGCTGATAGGCTGAGCAAAAGTAGGTGCGGATGGTAGAGAGCACTGAGTTGAGAAGAACGAGACGACCCCCCCTTGAGAGCATGAGTCCTTTCCAACTGGCCAGGCGATTATCAATTTTCTCTATCAATGGCAGGAAGTCAGCTTTGCGAAGCGATTTGGGGGAGAGTGGAATTCCCAAGTAATTTATCGGAAACTCCTGCGTAGAGCATCCGAAGTTGTTGGCCAATGCGGAAGTTTGATCACTCGACAGGTTGATCGGAATGATGGAGCTTTTGTTAAAGTTGATCTTGAGTCCTGAATTTTCGGAGAAGGCGTCGAGGATCAGTTTAATTACAGCGGCTGATCTGCGAGTACCATCAAAGAAAAGGAGAATATCATCATCGAACTGCAAAGTGTGAATTTTTACATCTCCAATTCCTATCGCTGGTAGTGAATGGGAGGTAATAGCCTGTTGTAACATTCTGAAGAGTACATCGACACATAGAATAAATAAGAGAGGAGAGAGAGGGTCCCCCTGTCGAAGTCCTCTTTTGCAGGAGAAAGGTATGCCCGGGACACCGTTATGTAGAACGGTCATAGCGGAGGAATTCAGCAAGCTATTTATCCAACGACACCATCGGTTGTCAAAACCTCTCGCCTGTAATATCGCCAAAAGGAAGCTCCAGTTGATGTGGTCGAAGGCTCGTTCGAAGTCTATCTTTAGGAGGGCTGCTTGTTGCTTGGAGGACTGCAGATGGTGTAAGAAGATATGTGCAGTAAAATAGTTGTAGAGTATGTGGCGACCTCTAATGAAAGCAGTTTGGTAAGGATTGATCAGCTGGTTCATGAATCTTTGGAGTCTGGTTGCAAGAACTTTTGAGATGAGTTTAGCCAAGCTGTGGACTAAGCTTATTGGTCGAATGTCTCTCGCAGAGGCAATGTCTTGTTTCTTCGGAATGGGGCATACCCAACTATTATTGATCTGAGATAGATTAAGAGGGCCGTTGTAGAAGCTGTTGAAGACCTCCATGATGCTGTCCTTTAAGAGGTTCCAAAATCGCTGGTGAAATATCATTGGGAATCCGTCCAGTCCTGGCGACTTTTCCGGCGCACTGGAGAAGATAGCCCCCTTCACTTCCTCGACAGTGAAAGGTAATTGGAGGCTTGAAAGGTCGATGATTGCATCGCCATAAATGGTAGAGAGGTTGATAGACTCGGTAGTTGCCTGTTCGACTCCTAAAAGGTTGCGGAAGAAAGAGGACAGGTGATTAGAAATAGTTCCGGGAGTAGAGTAAGTGAAGTTACCGTCAGAAATGTGAGAGAAAGAGTTTTTGCTTCGGCGGCTGTTAGCTCGAAGGTGGAAGAATTTGGTGTTCGCATCCCCTGCCTTGAGCCATTGAACTCTTGATCTTTGCTTCCATTTTAGTTCCTCTTTCAAACACAGCTCTTCGTATCTTCCTTTAAGTAGTGGTCTTAACCTGCATTCCATTGGAGAAAGGATCCTGCTTTCCTCTGCCTTGTCGAGCCAATGTATCCATCGGAGGCATAGAGTTGTCTGTTCTTTGATTGTCGAAGTGAGGCCTTTACTCCATGCATGTAGAGCCTTTTGAACATGGTCGATCTTCGAGGTAAAGCGGTTAATGGGATCGCCGTTAGACGTAGCCGAGTTCCAAGCATGCGAAATTACATCAGAGATAGCTGGATAGCGGAGCCAAAAGGACTCAAATTTGAAAATTCTGGAAGAGGGTATGTAAGTGTAGGCCAAGAGGAGCAGCGGAGAGTGATCAGATCGTGTTCGCGGCAGAGCCCTTAAAGTGGAACGGGGAAAGGAGATGTGCCAATTATGTGAAATTAAGGCACGGTCGAGGCGCTCGAGTGTTGGATTTCTCCTGCCATTGGACCAAGTGAAAGATTTATTCAGTAGTGGGAGGTCGATGAGTTCGATGTCATTCACTAGCTCCCTAAAATGCAGGATATCATTTAAGTTTGAAGGCGGCCCATTTTTGTCCTGGACGGATAGTAAGACATTAAAGTCCCCAAGAGCTGCCCACCTACCCTGTGAGTGTCGGCTGATGTGTCTGAGTTCATGGTAAAAGTCTGCTCTTAGACTCGCACAGGTAGGACCATAAATGTTAGATATCATAAAAACACTCCCACCCGTCTTGTTTTTAAGTACCACATTGAGCGAGTATGATCCGACCCAGTCTTCTATACAGTCGAAAAGAGATGGGTTCCATGTTGTTAGAAGACCTCCTCTGGTCCCAATAGCGTTTAAGGTTCGAAAATCTCTGAGATGGAAGCCACAAAAAGAGAGAAACTTATTTAGAGAGGTAGAGGAAAGTTTGGTCTCTTGAAAGCAAACCACACAATATTTACTAAAGCGAATAAAATACTTAACAACCGAACACTTATCCGAATTACTCAGGCCCCTTACATTCCATGTCAAAAAGCGAAACATTCTATTTCTAGCCATAACAGACAAGAACACTACTAGTGAGCCCAAGCCGGGCTAGACTCCCACAGAGGACTCTCCTGTGATGTTTACGCCAACTAAGGGTAGAGAGTGCAGCACGTTAGGGGTCGCAAACCCTTTTTTGTCAATTCCGCAAGCGACTAAGATCTGATGGATTTCTCCCGAGGTGAGAGGTTGAGTGTTATCTCTCGTAGGTGCTGATGCGTCGTCATTCCCTGAGGATGTCGAGGGGGGAAGAAGAGATCTGAACAGCCACCTGCAGGTTAGATGCCGAGTGGGGAGGGTCGGAGTTGGGTGAGGAGGATGTAGGTGGAGGAGGGAAGGTGCGCGCAACTTTAGAAGCAAATCTCGCCATCTTGAGTTTCTTACACATCAGGTCCTGAGCTCTTTGGAGGGAGGTCTTCTTGCTGCCTCTAATTTTAGCTGCTATGCGCGGACTACGTCGAAAGGAGAGAAGATTACCAGTGATAGAACTATCCATGCCAATGGGGTTGGGCTGGAGAGGATGGGGTAACTCAGGGGCCCGAGAAAAGCAAAATATGTTGTTATCCAAACAAGGCAGAGTCGTGGGCTTGGGTTCCCTGGGTGAAGAGGGCCCAGAATGAGTAGAGATGCACTTGTCTGTGTGTGGGGGTGGGCTGGCTTCGTTGCTTGGTTGGCTCAAAAGAATGGGCTGCACCACACCATCCACGGGCTCGGCTAGAAGCGGTTGGGTCGAAACAGGGTCAGGGGCTGGCGGACTCGCCGAGGCAGCATGAGTAACCGAAGGTCGCTGGCTCGGAACCAAAGACTCACCTACTGCACTGTCACGGATGGGATTGAGCACGGTACGCGGGACGTATGATTGCAGTGTCTAATTGACCCTCGGATTTGAATTTGAAAACGTGTCGGAAAACCGCTCGTGCTCGAGACGATGGGTCGCCGCCTGCGGCCGCCGCCCTTCGGCGGAATCTCTCGGCACATAGGACCGGGGACCCCCCTGGTTTCTCCTGGCAGGGATGGAGGAAAAATTTGTTTGCCGAATGAAGGACTCCTGAGCCTCAGCCGAGTCGAGACCCAATCGCCGGTCTAAATCTTCACCAAGAAGAATGGGGTTGGTCTTTTCCCAAGATTCCACCTCAATAGCAATCTGAAAACGCCTGTCCTCCACCATCAGGTTGAGAATCTCCGAGATGTAGAGGACGTTTTGGCAGCGGATAGAGACTCGAAAGAAGGAGACGTCGTCTCTCCTATCGCTGAGGGGGTCGACGTCCCAGAGTTCGCCAAAATCGAAAATGGCTGCTTTGACATCTTCGTTGTTCCAGCAGAGAATCGGCTAGTGGTGAAGTCGAATCCAGGCCTTATGATGAAGGTGGCCTCTCTCGAGCTCCCCCGCTTCAGCCCAATTAGAGAACTGGAAATCAATGTTTTCGAATCTAAGCAGACTGCGATCAATGGCGGACTCGCGCACCACCCAGTTGGGAAAGAAGATCGCCATCGAAGAAGCATCGAAGGACGCCACCTTGTAATCCCGGCAGGACCCCCCGAACCTTGCTGCCAGTCCGCGGGAGAGAACATCCTTAATGTAAGAAGAAAAATGGCCCAGAGCTTTCACCTTAGCCACGCAACCAGACAATGAAGGCTGCCCTGCCGGGGGAGGTCTGGGAGGAAGGAAGGCAGCGGCGGACCGCGGGCCACCGGAGGAGGGACCGGGCTCCATGGAGTGGCGAGGTGCGGATCGCGAGTTGGTGCAGCGGAGAGCGGGGTGGCCAATTTTCATGCAAAGGAGACAACGCCGCGGCTCTCTACACTGAGCTGCACGGTGGCCCCTCTCGAAGCACCTGAAGCACCGATTCTTGAGAGAGGGGTTGAGAAGAAATTTGGGTGGGTGAGAAGGTAATGCTGGGTTGGTGGCACGAGTTCTGGAAGTAGCAGAGGGGGTGAAGTGGAGAAGAGGAGGGGTTAAAATAGCATCTTTAAATGAAAAGTTGGGGCGGACACGTGAGTGCCCATGTGAAAGAAAATAATGGCTGGTAGGTGGTAGGATTGGAACGGAGCGTCGGAAAAAGGTGGCGGGGTCACGACCGCCGTGTGTGAAACCTTGTCGGGGTCCGAGTGGGCGGCAGGATCCCATTGGGCGACGGGGGCTCCGTGGGCGGTGGGGGCTTCGTGGACCCCGTGGACCCATATCATGTTTATCACATTGTTTATTAGGACATGATCATATAAGTTCAACTTAGAATCCCACTTTAGTGCACAACTAGTGTAGAAACCCGCGCGATGCAGAGGATAAAAATACTTTAGTGAAAATTAACAGACTACAGATCTAAAAATCAAATAAAAATGTTAAAAAGAAACATAAGAAATATTTAAACACTTTCCAAATCACCAACTCTCTCTAACATTATCTTTGTAGAGCTCATAGCATGGGGCTCTTGAACCAGCACCCGGCACGGAACCAAGCGCGCTCCGATGCCGCCGCCGCCGCCAGAGGGGGCTCCGGAGCCCGCGAGCTCGCTAGCGCAGAGATGGAGGGATCTTGTCGCGGATCGGGGTGGCGGTGGCGGAGACGTCGAGGGTGAAGAAATCGGCGGCGGGGGCCATGATGCCACTCGCCTTGCCCCAGTTGCGAGCGCGCGCGAGCCGGGCGAGGAGGCGGCCGAGGCGGCAGCAGTTCATGCCCGAGCGGGGGCTCCGGCGTGGACCGGCCCATTGTAGCTTATAGTTCAAACGTGACCTCAGGTGCTTATACCGGCCACGGCTCGACTTCGCAGGATGATACTTCTCGAAGGAGACAACGTTCTTCGCATGTTCTTCTTCTTCTTCTTCTTCTTCTTCTTCTTCTTCTTCTTCTTCTTCATCCTCATCATCTTTGTTAACACAATGAGAAAGAGAAAGATGAGTGTGGGGTGGGAAATTAGATGATGAAAAATAAAAGGTCATAAAGAGAGGGAGAATTAATTGAGGAGGGGAGTGAATTGGAGCTACAAAGCCCACACTTATCGGTGGAATATGGTGCATTTAATTAAATATTGCATGGATTAATTAATTTAAAAATGGTCACTTAGGGTAATCTATCATATTTTTTCCTCATAATTTTAAAAAACTGGGGATATGAAGGGTTGGACGTTGAGAATAGGAGAAAGAAGAAAAATAAACGTTAATATAGATTACCATTAATTATGATTAATTACCATTAGTTGATAGTTGATGAAATGTTAATATAGATTAGTTATGATTAATTAGCATTAGTTGATAGTGAATGAAACGTTAATGGAACATATACTATACGGCTAAGAATGAAGAGGTTTGGCTTAAAAAGAGGCTATGAGAATGAAGGATATGTTGACACGTGGCAAAAGTTATCGAGGCTTCATATAGGTTTATAGATAATACTTTAATGTACAAAAGATAACTTTATGCGCATATGTGCAAAAACCAAAATGTGTTCTTATTCAAATAAGAATAGTCATTTAAGTCTTTACACAAGAAGAAAACACTTAAACTTTAAATGAACTCGAGATACCCATACGATCAACATGATTTTTGAACTTGTTTGCCGACAATGCTTTAGTCACAGGATCAGCAATCATCATCTCAGTCCCAATGTGTTGGATATCCACCTCCTTCTTGTTGTATTCTTTTATAGAAAGATACTTTATATCGATATGTTTGCTGCGATCCGTAATTCAATAATTTTTAGCAAAGAATACTGCAGTAGAGTTGTCACAATAAATCTTAATTGGCCTTGCGATAAAGTCAACTACTCTTAATTCTGAGATAAAATTTCTCAGCCATAAAGCATGTGACAAAGCTCATAGCAAGCAATGAACTCTGTCTTCATAGTGGATATAGCAACTGTATCTTGCTTAGTGCTCCTTCAAGATATAGCACCCTGAGTAAGGAAGAAAATATATCATGATATGGACTTTCTAGAATCTATACATTCAGCAAAATTAGAGTCCGAATATCCAACCATCTCAAGACTGTCAGAATGCCTGAAGGTGAGCATATAGTCCTTTATTCTTTATAAGTATCTCATGACCTTCTTCGCAGCTTTCCAATGATCTAGGCCAGGGTTGCTTTGGTATTACCCAGCACCCCCACTACATGAGCTATATCAGGTCTGGTACATGGTATGCTCTTCATATGCTCTCGCTCTAAATCATTCTGTGGGCACTGTTTCTGATTGAATCTGTCACTTTTCACAATATGTACAGTTGTAGATGCATAATTTGCCATATTAAACCTTTCTAGAACTCTTTCGATGTAGGCTTTCTAAGATAAACCTAAAATCCTTTGAGATATATTTCTGTGAATCTTTATGTCGATGACATAAGAAGTTTCATCCATATCCTTCATCTCAAAATTTTTTAGAAAGAAAATTTTAGGTCTCCTTTAGCAAACTTAAATTACTACTTGCAAACAGAATATCATCCATATATAGGACTAAGAAAATACTTACTCTTACTAACCTTAAGGTATATGCACTGGTCCATAATATTTTTTACGGAACCAAATGTAGTAATTACATTATGGAACTTGATATACCATTGGCGGGAGGCCTGTTTAAGTTCGTATATAGACTTCTTTAGTCTGCAAACAAGGTGACTGTTCTTATCTGTGCTAAAACCTTCGGACTATTGCATGTAGACTATCTCCTCTATATCCCTATTTAGGAATGTCGTTTTCACATCCATCTGATGTAGCTCTAAATCAAAATGAGCTATCAAAGCGATAATAATTCTTTGTGAATCCTTCTTCGATACCGAAGAGAAGGTTTCAAGATAATCAATGCCTTCCTTCTGAGTAAAACCTTTAGCAATAAGTCTGACCTTATATCATTCTATGTTATCTAAAGAATCTCTTTTGGTCTTGAAGACCCATTTACAGTCAACGGCTTTAACTCCTTGTGGTAACTCAACGAGATCCCAAACTTTATTATCCGCCATAAATTTCATCTCTTCCTTCATGGCATCATACCAAAAGGAGGATTTATCTCCCTACATGGCCTCTGAAAACGTCCATGGGTCTTCATAATACCTAATATCATAGTCGGACTCCTAGAGATAGACTACATAATCATCAGAAATTGCCGATCTCTTTTGCCTTGAGGATCTTCTTAAGCCAACCACTTCCTGCAGATTTTCATCATTCTGTGCAGCTGTCTCTATAATTGTCTGTTCCTCTTGGAAAGGCTCTTCATGGGGAGGTTCAACTGGTTCAGCATTTTCATACTCCAGAATTAGTTGGTTTTCAATATGGTCAAATTGATCTCTTGGAAGAGCAACTAAATTATTTTCTGTTGATGGATAACCAGTTGAATCCTTTATTTTCTCAAAATTCATCTTTTGAGGAATAACACTCCCACTAGCTTCAAAATCCTCAATAAATTTGGCATTCCTGGCCTCAACTATCTTGGATGAGTGATTTGGACAATAAAATCTGAATCCTTTGGAGTTTACCACATAGCCAATGTAATATTCACTGACTGTTCGGGAATCCAACTTCTTTATATGTGGGTTATAAATCCTCACCTCAGCTGGACATCTCCATACACATAGGTGATTTAAATTAGGTTTCCACCCTTTCCATAACTCAAAGGGAGTTTTGGAAACAACTTTTGATAGAATCCTATTTAAAACATACACCGCTGTCTTTAGTGCTTCACTCTAAAGGAAAGATGAAAGACAAGAGTTACTAATCATGCTCCTTAACATGTCCGTAAGTATCTATTCCTCCTTTCGGCAATGCCATTTTGTTGGGCGTGCCAGGCATCGTATACTGAGCAATGATGCCTTCACCTGGGGGGAATTGAGCAAATGGACCGGCCATTTGACATTTATTCGTATGTCTTCCATAGTACTCGCCCCTCCTATCAAACCTCACAATCTTGATTTTCCTATCCAATTGTTTCTCTACCTCGACCTTGTAAGCTTTGAAAGTATCGAGCGCCTCAGCTTTTTCAAATAAGAGAGAGATACATGTATCTGGAATGGTCATCAATGAAGGAGATAAAATATCTCTAACCATTGAAACAATGAAGGAAAAGGTCCACAGATATCTGTAAGTATGATATCAAGAATTTCAGAACTCATTTTGGCACCTTTAGTGGTATTTGTGTTGGTATGCTTTTCCTTTATGCATTCCACACAAGTACCAAAATCGGTAAAGTCAAGATCTTGTAAGATCTTTTCTTTCACCAATCTTTTTATTCTCTCTAAGGCGATATGAGCTAAACGCTTGTGCCATAAATAAGCAGAGTTTTCTTTAAGAATATTTTTTTTAACACCAATATTACGATCAACATTAAAGTTATTCTCAAAAGAATTGACTCAAATTAAATTTGTACAAATCATCTACTAAATAACTATTGCCAACAATAACATTATCGGAGAAGATAGTAAAAGATTCATTTTCAAATAAAAACTTAAAACCTTTATTTCTCAGTTTAGAAATGGAAACTAAATTTTTAGAAAATTTGGGAACATGAAAGTATCCTCAAGTTTAAGTACAAAACCAGTACTAAGTTCTAAAATTAAGTTTCCTACGACTACAACTTGAGATTTATTTCCTTCTCCAGTAATTAAAATCTCTTTATTTAGCTTCAACATCTTTAGGTTGTAAAAGCCCTGTATGGTATTTGAGATATGTATAGTAGTACCAAAATCAATCCACCATATATTTTTAGAAATATTAACTAAATGAGATTCATAACAAATATAGATAGTTTCAATACCTTTCTTCTCGAGCCAAATTTTATACTTCAAGCAGTCCCTTTTCATGTGCCCTTTTTTTATACAAAAGTAGCATTGATCCTTCTTGCCAGAATTCTTTATTGGCAACTGTGCTGACTTCTTGTAATTGGAGGCACTCTTACTCTTTTCCCTTCTACGCTGAGTCACCAGATTAACAGATTCTGTTATAATTTTCGGCTTTTCCTGCTTAAGTCTCTCTTCTTCTTGAACACATATGTTCAATAATTCATTTTAATTATTGACCATTCATCCTTATGTGTGTTATAGGAGATCTTAAAAGGGTCAAACTCAGACGGTAATGAGTTTAGAATTAGATGGACTAAGAAAGCGTCGGAGATCTCAACTTTTAAAGCCTTTAGTTGTTGAGCCGCTATGTTCAGCATCTCCATGATACGCTTGCGCACACCCTTGGCTCGATTGTATTTGATGCCCAACAGTCGCTTCATCAGCGTGCTCGCCAAAGCTTTATCGGAGCTGACAAACTGCTCCTTGATGGCCTTTAGGTAATCTTTGGCTTTATCATATTTCAGAATTGACCCCCTTATACTTTTTGATACTCTAGACTTTATGAGCATTAAGCTTAAGTGGTTTGATTGCTCCAACTTTTCCTGCGCAGATTCCTGCTGTGGAGTCATTGGCCCAACTACCTTAGGCGGTTGCTCAACGCGCAGAGCCAAGTCAAAATCCATATAACCCAAAGTAAAAAAAAAATACTTTCTTTCCAATCAGAATAGTTGTCCCCAATAAGTATAGGGATACAAGAAGCATCATTAAGAAATGAATAGAGGAAGAAGCTGCAAGAACAAAGAAAATATAAAACTTTATCGCTTACTATAAGAAATAATCTTTAAATTAGATAAATTCTACCTTCCTGTGGGTAGAGGAGCTACGCGCATAGAATTTATCTACTTTAATAATAAGACTAGTGAAAAACTAATTTCTAGACAATGAGATTTCTGTACTTGTGGGCATAAAAAATTTGCTATCTACAAATTCAATCCACTATCTTATTCCAGTCAAAAAATAGAAAATTATCATTAAATACTCAAACTTTAATTCAATGTCAGTAAATCCTTATACATTCTTCATTATCTATAGGATGCTGTGGCTATTCCTAAATATAATAAAAAATGCAAATAACATTATTTGACATTGAATGACTATTAAAATTAAACTAGGAATTCGTACAAATTTTGGGTTAACTTTAGTTCAATATCATCTTATAAAAATATCGTAAGTGATCATATACTATTACTAGGATGCTGTGGCTACTCCCAGACATAATTGATCTCACAAATCTTTATATGATATTGAATGACCCAAAATTTCATGTTATTTCAAAACGCTCCAAAATAATTTTCTTAACAACCTTATGTGACTCAAATTTATAAACTGTATGAAATCTATATACTTTACTCTAAATTTTCATGATCACCTTATGTATGTTTAGAATAATAACGTAAAAAAAATCATACTACAAAATCTAAACTAAACACACTATTTTATAGTCATGAATAAATAAGCAAACGAGTAGTACAAAAATCATATATAGGAAAAATCAAATGTTATACATGATTTTTATATATAGACTTCTTCAAGAATAAGTCACGTTACAAAAAAAATTATAAAACAAAATTATATATATATATATATATATATATATATATATATATATATATATATATATATATATATATATATATATATATATATATAAAGAGAGAGAGAGAGAGAGAGAAAGAGAGAGAGAGAGTAGAACTAGTGTGCTATTAGGACCACGGAGGTCTCCGTGCTCCTAAGTCGTTGTCGATGATGAAACTTTTGAATTGATGATCGGCTCCATGAAACTTGATCTAATGTATTTGAAGTACCTAGAAAATAAATTTTGTAATTTTTTGATATAATTTACCTATTGATCGAAAGGGTTCAAAATCAACTACTTTTAATGGTTGATGTGTACCGTTTACATGTTTAACGGTGTAGAAGTATTTAAATCAGATAAGATTTTGATAGAAAATTTTTTATACTATCTACAACAAGATCAATATCTCAGATCAAAAATTTTGGTGCTACATCATAACTTTTTATAAGATTTTTATTTTTAACCGTCTATTTTTAGTCCCTTCGATCACTAGGTAAATGATATCGAAAAATTATAAAATTTATTTTTTAAATACTTCAAATACGCTAGATCAAGTCTAACGGAGCCGATAGTTGATTCGAAAGTTCCATCATCGAAAACGGCTTAGGAGTACGGAGGCCTCCGTGCTCCTAATAGCACACAAGTCCTACTCTCTCTATATAATCCTTTTTCATTAAAAATAAATAAATAAATATATTTTTTTTATTGATTTGACCGCACCCCATGGGGCTACCTCGTACGGCCCCATGGGGATGCCTTGTATGGCGACTAATGGGGTCGTATTATGTGGCCCCTTGTGGGCCCCGCCTAGCGCGGCCGGGATGGCGGCACAATTCCGTCGAACGTCGATTTCGATTGCGGCCGGCCATCGTCACCATTAACGCAAATCAATCGATGAATTTATTTATTTATTTTTCTTGTAATGAAAAAGAAACCAAACAAATTATCCAAAACAAAGCAAAAATCCGGCAAAAGCTGCGGCTCTCATACCACATGTTAAACTTTATAAAAATTAAGATCATACCTTCTACCATAATTTCGATTTTCAAACCCGGATTGTAGATGGTGGTTCTTGCTTGCGGTTCGTTCTCGTTCATGATGTGCAAAAGAGCGGGACGTTTCGAGTCTATTCCCTTCTCCCCGGAGATGGAGCCGTCACAGAAAATTAGGATTAGGGTTAGATCGGGACTCCCGTATGTTACATGTATTTATATATAACATAATGTAAGAATGTTAAATCACGTCTGTCCATCAAGGACGTGTTCAGATACATCCTAACCGTTGGATCGATCATATCTTTATAGATCATCTTGAATAGATCGACTGTATCTTTATAGATTGCCTTGAATAAATCACATGAGCCATATCCAACACACTAGACATCACGTTTAGGAGGAGAGTACATAGTGAAAGAGGAAGGAAGTAAGGAGGAGGGCATATGACCAAATCGGGAGGCCATACAGGACGTCAGCCTCCGCCATGTCTTCCCAACTGTGTACATCAGTAGCAGCGATCTATGTTGGTTCGCAAGTTGTGGGAGGACGCGTCGTTGAGGAGGACAACAATACCGCACAATATCTTGAGCGGCGAGAGGAACTCAATGACCCAAGGTAGTTAAAATTGTTAAGAAAAATATAAAAAAAAGAGAGAAGGAGAGGCCGTACAAAATTTTTCATCGATCCACATAGATGACAGTGACAACCGCACCCCGCCCCACCTCAGATGAGCTATGTGCTCATTAATTCGGGACTGAGATGGCGCACTCAAAAGTAACCTATAAATATCGAGGTAACGACACACTATCATGACAGAGACAGAGAAGGAGAAAGAAAAGCTGCAACGACGAAAAAATTACTTTCGAAAAGCCCTAAACGGGATCAAACTGCATTAATAAGTGAATAGACAAAACAAAGAAGAGCTAATTCATATTAAATAAAAATGCAGGCTCCATAATCCGTCAGTTGCAGAGAGCGCTTGAAGGCTGCTAGGGATTTTCAATTCATACTAGTATAGTAATCTGTGCGATACGACGGATAGATAATTACAGAAAAAATAGAAAACGACGACAAAGGAAGAAAAAACAACGATGGAAGAAGCGACGATAAGGGGTGGGAATCATCTTGCTGATGAAGGAAGGTAACAGCCGAAGGAAGTGGAAGGGGAACAGTTCGGCCCAATGCAGAGGTGTAACCTGGTTCGGTTCAAGCAAAAAAAGAGAAAAATTCGTTTGGTTCAAGCAAAGAAAGAGAAAAACCCGTGAAGGACTTGAGTCGGTTTGAGAGAGCCCACAATCAACAATGATTGATTCGGTTCAAGTAAAAAAAGAAAAAAATTCGGTTCGGTTTAAGCAAAGAAAGAGAAAAATATGTGGATGACTTGATCTGGTTCGGAGTTGAGTCCACATTCTACAATGAAGGGAATATTGTCATGCGACAAATTTAGGAAGAATAATGTATAGGTATAGATAGATATTGAAAAAAATCATTTGATTTAGTAGAAAGTTTGAGGGACTAGATCACACTTTTGTGAAAAATACAGTGCCATCGGTCTATTTTACCATTCTCTCTCTCTCTCTCATTCCCACCTTGAAACGCAAGAAACCGGGTGACGGTGGGGGCTGAAACGCGCCCCCTCTCCCACCCCTTCGTCCTCTTCAAAAAAATCGTCCGATCGGAGATGCTGCCGCAGCGGCTTCGGGGTCCTGGGCGGGCGCTCTTCCGAGCCGTCAGCCCGAGAGCGTCGCCGGGCTGCGAGGCTGGCGGCAGCGGCGGCTCCGTTTGGGAGAGCGTCAGCCTCCCCAGCCTGAGGAGGAAGGCTTCCAACACCTTGTCTGCGGTCCAAGACACCTTCCTCTCCACCAAGGTTGGCTTCATTTTAGTCACCGACCACCTCAAACCCTTATAACTGTAAAAAACAACAAAGTTGATGATGCTTTCGACTATCAACTAGGGTTTTAGTTTGGGACTGCGTTCTCCAAACACTAGCGCCCGCTTTGATGTTTTAAAGGGCGTCCATAAATCGTAAATCGCTTTGGAGCTCCGTACCTCTGAGATACTGCAGAGTGGTGGTGGGAGCCTCCGTAGGAGAAGCGTATGGGGTTGACATTTCAACCTTCATATTTTTGAATTGCTCTGAAACATCCCAGATCTCTTTTTTGATTTTATAAGAGTTCTAGGCCTAGTTTGGGAACGCGGTCTCCAGATGCATTTTCTTTCATGCTCTAGAGCTCTGAAAATCTGGAAAGCACCTCCTTCAATGAACTGAAATGATGATGAAATGTTTAATAGTTAAAGAAATTCAGATTTTGATTCTAAAGTTCTCTATCTTTTCTATTGTATTATACAGGAAATTTTCGAGAAACACAGGGTCGTGTTCACTGTGGGCACTTCTGTTGCATCTGTTCTAACAGCATGGGCAGGTCAGTCATTTTCTCGCATTTATTGGTTTTCGTGCTTTGCTAATGTTGTTAATTGGGTATTTTCTTGCATTTGACTAATACATAACCAGTGGAATGGTGCATAATGGCTTCTTAAAACTTTGTTAGAACAGTGTATCACCTTTAAGGAAATGCTTTGCTGGTGTTGTTCGCTAATGAATGACCTCGATAAACTAATTAATGCTTATTACACTTTGTAAAAGATTTGGACTTGCCGCTTCGATAATTGCATGATGGCCAAAATTCTGTATATCAACTATGCACACAAAATTAGTGCCTTAATTTTTCAAATTGGTTGAAAACCATGGCTTGGAAATGAGATTGGGAAATATGTAGTACGCTATTCACATGGAAATAATAATTTTCTTATTGAAAGATCGAAACAGAAAAAAGTTCTATTCTGATGTGGACATGCTGCATATCTAGCCACGTCATATAGGTTATGTCCAATACTATCCACTCGGTGGAAGCAATGAAAATCTTTAATTCATTTTCAACTTCCTCCACAACTGATTGCAACACTTGGAAGCTTGAAGCAAATCTTGTAGCACAAGGATGCTTTAATTCCGTTTGATATGTTGCTTCTTGCATTATTGACAAGATTATTATGTTTTAAATATAATCAACAATCTGCACCCAATCAACTTCATTATATATATATATATATATATATATAGTACCAAGCTCTTGGTACTATTGAGTTTTCTGCCGTTAGATCTATCCTTTGATCATTTCCACCCGTTAGATTATACTATTCAACCAACCACCCACTCAACCCTAGGGGATCACTATCATCCTAACCGCACATCCTTTCATCCAACGGCCGAAAATTCGATAGCACCAAGCGCTTGGTACTATCGATAGTATAGTAGCATAATTCTATATATATATATATTTTGAAAGCAATTATATGGACATGAGTGGCACACAGAATCTTGTAAATTCTAGTGTACTATCTGACAAGCATATCATCTGCCCTTAAAAATTTAGAACCATTTTCAGTGATAATTTGCAGAACATGTTTTAGTCCAATATCTTCAAACTATGACATGTCTTTAAGGCATAGTGTAGTCTTTCTATCTTTTGACCATTCAAATGAGTTTATAAAGTATACCACTCTGGGTAAATAAGCAGTTCCATTCGTGTGATACTTTTGTTTCAAGTTAGCCTGCATATATGACATAACTGTGCTGCCGCTTAAAGGTCACGACTTGTTTACATTTCCTACATACTTCTCGACTTTGAATTTGGAACTAATTTTGTCTGAAGGGTTGAATAAAATGGTAGTTAACCAAGGCCATAATTGACAACATCTTTGACAATATTAACAATTGCCAATGCTTGAACATCATTGAGGAAAACTTTATTCAAAGCTGCATGCTTAGCAAGAGACTTGCCAATATCCTCTTTACTCCTCTTCTTCAAACTCTGAGCATTGTTGTTTGATAAGTTCCTCATAAACATCTCAATCCAAAAGTTGTACTACTATCCAAGGACTCATCAACGCTAGTTGAACTTCCTACACTTCACTTTTTGGATGGCATTGCCACCAGTATCTAACAATGCTTTTTTTTAATAGCACTTTCTTGCATATTTCAATACGTCAACCTTTAATTCCAGATAGGTGAGATTTCAGTCTTTCGAAACACTCGAGTAAACATGTAAAAATTATTTGCATCTGAATTTACTGTTCAATTTTACGACATGATTCTGAAACCTATCCTTTTTCGGCACCATTTATCTGCATGTCTCATATAACAAGTTAAAACTTACTGAAGACTAATTAAAACTTAATTAGAGCGATCGTTAAAATACTACTTTGACGATATGATTCAAGATATGATAGGGATAAAATGTCGTTGCCTAGTAAGAGATTGGAAATATAATATGGGAAGTCTTATTGCAGGGTCGTGTGATATATTGTTGACAAAAAGGTTTTGATTGTCCACTGAGCAACTGCATCAAGGAAGTATTTCTAATAAGAAGCCAAATAACAATAATAAACCATTAACTTTGGCCCTGCAACAACAATCAATGACTCGAAATGCCTAACTTATATCTACAAAGAATATGATGACACCAAAGGATAGTGATTCTAATTTGTTATGTATGGGAAAGCTAAAATATTATTGGTGCATAAACACTACAGGGCGACAAGGGTAAGTGATAGTCTTCAAGGAAATCCTAATCTTTACAGATATTTACTAAAAAAAATGTCACAAAAGGTACAATTTCCCACCTTTTCCGGATTCTCACCTTTGTTGTGCGCTGCACATCCCCGTTGTGCCCAGTGCCCACCACCGAGCCCGCGAAGAGTGCCATGGGTGGCTGCTGCTAGTTTGATGATTCCTTTGTGCTCTGACACGGGTTTGCGGATTGCGACTCACCCATGTCATGCTGCCCTTCAGTCCCTTCCTACTGGTCTGCTCCTGGTGTTGCATGATAGCTACAATGTAAGTCAGTTACGGCGACAGCGAAAAGTGACTAAGCCCTGTTGAGGACGAGTCTCCTCACAGGTTGTGACTTTCTGTGAGAATTACAAAAGTGGTGTGAAACAATGAATAGAACGATGATTTAGTGTTTCTCTAGATTCTTTTTTCTTTTCTAAATTCACTAAATGCTAAAATTTGTTTAATAATTAATCTATTGTCTAGATTCCCCACACAAACTAATTAAGGGCCTGCTTGAATTTAAATTTCATGAAGTGGGGATTCAAAGTTTGGTTAGCAAGAGGTGTTGATCTATCAAGCACAATGAATTGAATGGGAAATTATTAATCGGACGCGAATAAAGTGAGTTTTATTTAGTAACTCAAGAATCTGTGTTCTTTTGGGTACTTTTTGGAATAGGTTGGAAGCATGACTGCATAACTTGTTTATTCGTACTTTCACGAATAATTCACAAATAATGCATGAATTTACTAATACTTTCATACTATAGTGCTTGTGCATATATATATATATATATTTTTGAGAGAGAGAAAGTGCTTGTGCATGTTTATTGAACATTTTAATCAAGGTATGTTTTCTTGAATGGCTGTTCTATTTAAATAATAGATAAACCAAACTTTGTTGATTTACTGGAATATACATGGGATGATTTCTTGGCAACTTTTCGGCTCAATGTTATTAGATGAGTCAGGCAATCTTTGTTACAGCTGCAATTAATTATGCATAACTGCATATTTTCCATATCGTAGGATAGCAGGACAAAAGTTCAACACATTTATCAGATATATGCAAAGTTTCATGATGGATTTGCATTATTGTTAATTTGTGAAATAGTTTCTCTTTCCATTTTCAATTCTTTTTCTTCTTAGTTCCTTCCCCTTTTCTTCACAGGGAATAGTTTCTAATTATGTCATATAAACAGGCTATTCTTTACGTCAGCTTCATCAGTCAAAACTTGAGAAAAGGCTAGAGTCAATTGAGCAAACTGTAAGTGTTGTCTAATTTTCTGCTAAGTTGTGCCCAATTTTTTCCCTTTTTTTCTTTTTGCGTACTCTAGTTCTGTGAACTTAAATATTGTTGATTGATGAATGCATTAATGTGATTACTGTGACGGCTAAATAGCTTGGTAGTTGTCCCCAAGATATCTTCCGTTTTAAGTGATTCCCATAAAACAGCTTCAAATAAAGTGTATAAATATACCAGAAATTTAAACAGAAAATAGTTGGTTCCAAGATATCTTCTGTTTTTAAGTGATTCCTACAAAAACAGCTTCAAATCAAAGTGTAACTATACCAGAAATTTAAACAGAAAAAAATTAATGTGTTAATTTTTGTTGATTAGAAATATTTTATTGGTTACATAGGCATGAAATTGTTCTCAACTTATATGATTATGGACATGTAGACTTAGAAAATGTTGATTATGAGGGGCTAGAAGAAGAAATGGAAAGAAATTAGTGGTGCCTTTTTATGAACCATGCTCAATTAATCAGTTCAAAGAGAAGAAATGAAAAAGAATTTGTCATGCTCGTTTGTCAAAAGAAGTTATTAAATCACGATACAATATGAAACAACACCCATCCTAGGAGCTACACAAATTAATTAAAAGACAAACTAATAAATTTATATAATTTTTATAGTTGGTCATCATCCAATTTCAGGAGTTCTCTGATTGATATAAGAACAAATGAATGTTTCATCTAGCTTAACGGCTACTACTAAACGAGAAAATCAAATTTGAACCAACTTGTGATTTGTCTTAAAGTTATTAATATGCTCATGTTTGGCAGACGGCTAGCTTAAAATGTATTTTTAGACCTTATAGTTTTACAAAACAAAACTTGGGGCATATAAAGTTAGAAAATGAAGTGTGGAATACTACTTACATCGTGCTCATGTTCACTCCAAAAGATGATTCGTATTCTCATATATGAAGCAAGTCCATTTCGCATCTTTTTTATTCCAAATTCGATTTTTATTCATTTCTGTCATAAGTCCAATTCCTATTGTGTGTCTGTCCAAAACCCAGTTAGTATCCATATCCGTTTTGATCAATATTGTTGCGCTTCCATTTATTATTTGTTCCTTATTCTTATCCACATATTAAATATGGGTATTGAATATGATTTCTAACAATATCCGACCATATTTGAGTGCTTTCAGACCTGGCTATCAATGATACATAATAATAACATAGCAATATATGATTTGCACTAAAAGGTTGGTAAGATATGATTAGCATTTCTTTGAGATTTAGGAAGATCTCATACCTGGTAGCAATACAAGTTGGATTTTCAAGGGAAACTTTTAGAAATGGGTTGTCACTTTTCATATATCACTACCAATTGTTTTCTGGAGTAGCATATCCATTTGCTAACTTACTTCTTATTGGCATAAGGGAACCCTCTACCATCATATCTGGCAATGATTTAATTTATGAGGGAATCATGCTGTTTAAATTAGCATGCCTAACCTTTCACTTTATTGTTGCACAAGTGATCCTTGAGAAAAGAAACAACACAATCACTAACTTGTTAAATAATAGATACCTTGATCGACAATATGGGAGAACTCAAAATTATTATGGTACACCGAACATGTCTATGATATACATAAATTTGTTTTTGAAAAATAAGATTTGTACTGTTACTATTGTGAATTCATTGATAGTCAGGGTTCAGGTATATCAAAAGTAAAGAGATTGACCACTGTCAATTCTATATAGGCGTTATACAATTATTTAAACTAACATTCCATGTCTAAAATAAAGTGTCAATAAGAATCCAACAGCTCAGGAATCATAAAGTGCAATATCATATATGCAATGTATAATTGTTTTTTTAAATCTATATAAGTTGCTTTCCAGGAAAACTATAATAACATAGTAAATGCAATTTCAACCAACTTGACTTGAGAATGGTTCAGTCAATTAAACCAAAATGTCAATCTAAGCCTCATGTCATAGGCAGCTTCTAAAGCTGAAAAGGAAAAGCATGCACTATTCTGTTTTTGAAGTAGTGCATGTCATAAAGTATTGGTTGCAGTTTGAGGAATTTGCTACACATACTACTTGATTTGTTTACACAAAATTTCTCTTGCATACTTTAAATGGATTTTGTTGCCTTTGCCAGATTTTTTTTTTTTTTTGAGTAAAAAATGTTAGATGTTGCTGTTTCTACGGATATCACAAATTCTATAAAATATGTTTTGGTTATGATTGTGTTGGTTATGGTCTTTTCAGTAATCTCTAAATGCATCTTTGCAATAAGATATCCAAATTTGTCAAAATATATAACATCTCTTTTCTTTCTTTCTTTTTCAAATAGTTTTGTAATTTGTGTAGAGATTATGCTTGCTTTCCATCCCTATGTGTAATGCTGGTTTTTCTTTTTGGAGGAAAGTAATGTCAGTTTATTTGGAGTAATTGCTATATTGATAGCTTAAACCATTATTCGATTTTTCTATGCTTGTTTTGGTTGTTAAGAGCTATCTTGGTAGTTTGCCTTTACTTTCTTCATTCTTTTGCTTCCAACAAATAAAATTGTAAGTTCTTTTCTGGAAGTTTTCCTGACCTAATTCTATAGTTTTCTTCTGTGCACAGTTAAAAAGTAATTATGATGTTGAACATGAAGAGATTAAAAAGATTGTTAGTTCAGGAAGTGTCAGCACTGCAGCTTGCTTCGCAACAGCATGGACTTCTTTGCTTCTTGGGTATGTTACTCGCTACATTGATCTCTTAATTATCTAGACACTTAGATTTGTTTTGGTTGTGACGTAAAAATGATTAAAGAATAGCTAGTGTAGGCTAGGTTATTAAGTAAATCCTTTCTACAAGTGGAGTTGGTTATTTAGTAATGAACTGATTCTATTACTTGCACAGAAAAAGGATGTTTCCTTAGGCGAGCAATCTCAATTTTTAAGATGTGTATTTGAGCCAGTTAACTGGGTGGTGCTTTTGCTCT
The DNA here is from genome assembly GCA_016920855.1 of Puya raimondii. Classification (NCBI taxonomy): domain Eukaryota; kingdom Viridiplantae; phylum Streptophyta; class Magnoliopsida; order Poales; family Bromeliaceae; genus Puya; species Puya raimondii. The sequence goes on from JABWPP010000050.1 coordinate 8,795,532, forward strand.
CAATTTGATATTTGAAAGGGAAGTTGCATTAACCTTGAATTGCTTTTATATTTATGTGCTGAATAGATGCATTATACTCTTCGTTAGAATGTGGTACTTTACGCTCCACTCATAACCACATTGTTGGTAGTACTTTTAAGATCATCCTATCATAGGCATGTAGAATAAAGGATATACATAAAGGATATACATCACAAATGGACATATCTCTTGAGCATGACATGATGTGGTGCAGTTCTCTGCCGCTTTTTAATTCTTCCATGATTCTTCAAAGTTCTGATTTTTGAATGATGCTTGTTGCAACTTGTTGTAACATTTTCAAAAGTGCCATTTCCTGATATTAGTTATCTCTATCTATTGAGACCATGAAGATTTGATCATGGTTACCTAGTTCGTAAAATGCCCTTCGAATTTCAAAGTGGAACGCGCAATCCGATTTGTGGATCACTAGCGAATTGGAACGGCAAAACAAGCCATCCTATCTTAAATCCTTAACCTATTTACTCTAATATTGGACTCAAATCGGGAGCAATATATATGCATATATTTATATATGTTAGTATATAAATGTATGTATATATGTGTTTTAATATATATCTAATATTTTTATTTATTTACATTTTTGTGTTTCAAGTAGATATTTTCTATTCCTGTAATACGTGTCAATGAAGACTACCCCCATCTTACCATGTTTTAGAGCAAGTGGCGTCCTCGGTCCTGCTCCGGTTCCGCAAACCATATCGATCCGCGTTTTAGATAACCTATTATTTCCTTTGTCACCTTAGCCTTCAGGTATTAGGCTCCATTTGGTTTTGGAATGAACTGGGGACAAAAAAAAATTATCCCCGCTATTCCATCAAACGGTGTAAAAAAAAGGCAAGAATAGCTATTTCGGTCAAATCGGGTTATTCTAGGCAATTCTAGAATAACTTGGGAACAACTATTCTACTTTTAAGAGAAATAGAGCTATTCTCATGCTATACTTAGCTTATTAATTATAATTAAAGTAATATATTGTTATACTATATATATTATTTTTAGATATATTAACTTTTTATAATATAGTAATGATAATTTTATAATAATAATATAATATTAAAATATCTTATTATTATGGTGATGATGATTAGTATTGCAACAACTACTAGTGCTACTATTATATTATCTTTATTATTTTAATAAATTTATATTATATGTTATCCTATAATATATCATATAATATAAAATAAAAATATATATATAATATAATAAATATATTAAATATACAATGCTTAATTATTTATTTTTTGAAGTATGTTTGCTTATTTATTTATATTATGTTTGAAATATATATTATTTTCTAAATCTCTATACTAAGAGTTTCTAGGTATTCTCAAATCTAAATACTGGAGGTGTCGAAGGCTATTAGGATCTATGGTGCTAGTCTAGAAAGGAATGGGCTCTGATACCAAAATAAGAGAGGGGGGCCTAGAAAAACATTACTTAAGAGTCAAAAGTTTTTCTAGGTTATAGGTTTCTAACAGTTGGATTATTTTTTATTATTTATTTATTTATTTATTTTTATAACGGAAAGGGGGAGGTGATTAGCAAGGTTCTAAAAGTAAGATGTAAACTATTTGGACTTTGATTCAGTAGAGGCCACTGGAGACAGCTATTGATGCACAAGACCCTTCTGGTGTACGGTTTTCGGGGAAGTAGGTCTACCGGCCTGGCGCCTAATACTAAGGCAAATTGGCCAACAAAGACAAACAACCCCTATGAAATCGACCAGACTTATATGCTTTATAGCTGCTCAAGATGAAACTTCTACCTAAGGGAAACCCTAGTCAGTGAATAGTTTAATTCTTACAATAGAAACTAACTAAGAAAAGATATAAAAAAAGAAGGATAGAAACTTACAAACAAACTGTTCTTCTTTTATAACCTTGATGCAAAATACACAAAGGGTAGTATGGTATAGAAAGGAGACAAAGGGATCATACAAGGGAGATGGATAAGATTTTTACAAGGATTAATACAAGGATGAAAGATGGGATGAGGGATACAGATGAAGAATGTTGTTACAAAAGGAAAATTCTAATTATCTAGCTTTTGCTGGTAGCTATTTGGCTGCTATTCTTAGCTCTTGCTTCTTGGTTTTTTTTCCTACCTTGCTCTTGTTGGTCGGAGAATGCATTCTATTTATAGTGGTTGGAGAGCAACTGGGTGAGCCTCCGAGAGTTTTCATGAAATAACAGCTGTAAAGTAGATTCCTTTTGGAGAAGGTAGTGGAAAAGTATAGAAGATGTCTCTGGTAGTCCTTGTATGAGAAAGTAGTGGAAGGGTGTCAAAGATGCTTCTAGAGATGCCTCTAGTAGTGCTTGTACGGGAGTTCCTGAAAGATGCTCTAGGGATAAGATGCTTTGGCTAGTGCTTGTACGGATGATTCTTCTTCTGGATAGTGCGTGTACTGATGATTCTTTTTTTGGATAGTGCTTGTACGGATGCTTGTGAGAATGGTGGCTGAGATGCTGAGATGCTCAAGATAAGGTAAGCATTTTTTCTTTTAGGTCTCTAGATTATGTAACATAATACTCCGCCTCCAGTCTGCCTCCGTCTGGATTATCTGGGAATATAGAACCAAAGATCTCGGGATCACAATCAGAGGGATCTTGGTTTTGGTGTGACGTGTCTTGTTCTATTATTTTAAGTTATGGTATAGGTCGCAAGCGAAGGAGAACCTGACTTATTATTTTTTCTATTTTTTTTTCTTTTTCTTTTTGTGTTCGACTTTTCCTTTCTTTTTTTATCTGGTTGTCCTTCAGGAATAGTGGAGCTTGTAGATGCTGTAGTGGCGGAGCCAGTTACTATTTGCCGTGGTTGTAGAGGAACTGTTTGTTGTGGTAGAGGAACTGTTTGATGCTCTTGTAAAGAAAGAGTTGCTAACCTTTCTTCTAATTTTTTTATATGTTCTTTAAAAGCTTGTTTCTCCTTGATGAGAGCGTGGCTGCTAAAATTGAGTTTCTGTACTGTTCGTTCAAGGGTCTCACAATGGTCACAGAAATTTATCTTAGAGGTGTCACGGGCAATTGTATAATTAGGAGGTGGTTCTTGCGAAGTTCGGATGGAAGGAGAGACAAAGAAATGAGGGCCAAGAAAATGACGTGCAGTATCTAGGGCTTCAAGAAGTGTATTGAAGCCTTTGAATTGAGGTCCGCTTATACCATGGATAGAATTCAGAACTTCTAACCAAGCACGAAAGAATCTTGTTTGTCTACCACGAAATACAACATAAAACTGAAAATTATTTGTTTTAATGGTATAGAAGTATGCTATGAGGGAATTGATGCAGGCAACAAAGTATTTTTTGTCTGGATCTTTATGTCCAGGGGTTTTGTGATAGCAGATTCATAGGTTATCTATAAGGCATTTCTGTTCTTCGGTTAAGGGTCTAGAATTGTCTTTTGGTCGGAAAACCATGTTATTATTTTGATGGAAGGAAATAAGACTTTCTTTACCAAAGGAGAATCGTTTGGAATAGGCAAGTTTTCTTGGTCTGATCTGTGTTCTTGAAGTACTCTGTTCTTCTTTGAACTGTGCTTGAGGTCTTGGTGTAATCGAAAATGAGGGGTTACTGGTTCTAGAAAATAATTCATAAAGTTATTTTCATTATGAAAGATATCTCTACTAAGTTTATCGGGGGAAAAATTATCTTTTCCTTTAATGTGTTCAAATATAATTTTGACTAAAGAGATCCTATCCGTAAAATTAAGCCATCTTCTCTTGGAACTACTTTTATCGTTTCTTTTATTGTAGAATTTTACTATTGCTTCACAGTCCGTTCATACTGTTATTTCACTTTTATTTATAATGCTAAGTTTAAAGGCGTCTAGAGCATAAATAACTACTAAGATCTTTGCATCTATGCTACTTATATTTCCTTTTTCTTTAAATTTGCCGCTAGCATATCGCAATTTTTTTCTTCTTCGATTATAGAGCTATATTTGTGTGGTCTAAATGTAAGGACGGCTCCCCATCCAATGACACATCCATCGGTTTCAATTACGATATAATCAGTATCGAGGGATTGATTTAAATCTGGAAGAGTTTTTACCAGTTCTTTAATTTTTTGTACTAATTTTATGTCTTCTTGATTAAAATGCTTTTGACCTTTTTTGGATATTTTTGCATAAAGTGGACAGGCTATTTTGCTTAAATCTTTTACAAAATTTCGAGCATAATTCACTAAACCAAGGAATGCTTGGAGGTCCTTTAGATTACTTAAATTATCAGGCATTTCTAAAACCTTTTTTGCAATATGGGGCTGTAATATAATTTTTTCTTCTCCTAGAGTTACGCCTAGGACATTGATATACTTTTCACACAATTTTATTTTTTTCTTACTAATGATAATCCCGTGTTTAATGAATTCATTAAAAACTATTTGTAAATGTCCTAAGTGTTCTTGGATATTTTTACTAAAAACTAGGATGTCATCTATATATAACAAGACGAAATTCTTATATTTTCCAAAGATACCATCCATTTTCCTTTGGAAGATGGACGGTGCGTTCTTTAGTCCAAAGGGCATTACTGGCCATTCATAATGTCTCTCGGGGTAGGTAAAGGCTGTCCATTCTATACTGTCAGGGTGCATTTTAACTTGCCAAAAACTTGATTTACGAAATCCCCAGACCAACTAGGCGGAATAACTATAAATAGAGACTGTTCAATTTCAAAAAAGGGTAATACAAACACTTGTACGAACGAAACGGATATTAACAACAATAGAAGACGAATTCCAGAACGACCTCTCAAGAAAAATAATTGCTGCGATAATTGTATAAAAGGACAACCATGTTGTAGTGAAAAATTAGAAATCGAAGACCAAGACTATAATGAAGAAGATCTAATAGAAATAGAAACAGACTACGTTAATTGGGAAAAAATGTTGTTAAACATAGGTAACCTTCATAAGCTAGATAAAATAGAAATCATGGGAGAAAACCCCATAAAATATTGGGACAAAGACAAAATATTTTGTAAACTAGATATCATAAACCCTGAATACACAGTAAGAACATCAAATATAGAAGCAACAAATCAAGATAAAGAAGACTTTAAAATGCATATAGATGAATTAACAAAATTAGGAGTTATACAAAAATCCCAATCCAGACATAGGTCAGCTGCCTTCATAGTTCGAAAACATTTAGAAATAGTTCGTGGTAAAAGTAGAATGGTAATCAATTATAAAAAACTTAATGATAATACTAGAGCCGATGCTTATGATATACCTGATAAAACACAAATGATAAATAGCATCCAAAACAGAAATATTTTTAGTAAATTTGATTTTAAATCAAGTTTTTAGCAAGTTAAAATGCACCCTGACAATATAGAATGAACAGCCTTTACCTGCCCCGAGGGACATTATGAATGGCTAGTAATGCCCTTTGGACTAAAGAACGCACCGTCCATCTTCCAAAGGAAAATGGATGGTATCTTTGGAAAATATAAGAATTTCGTCTTGATATATATAGTGACATCCTAGTCTTTAGTAAAAATATCCAAGAACACTTAGGACATTTACAAATAGTTTTTAATGAATTCATTAAACACGAGATTATCATTAGTAAGAAAAAAATAGAATTGTGTAAAAAGTATATCAATTTCCTAGGCGTAACTCTAGGAGAAGGAAAAATTAAATTACAGCCCCATATTGCGAAAAAGGTCGTAGAAATGCCTGATAATTTAAGTAATCTAAAGGACCTCCAAGCATTCCTTGGTTTAGTGAATTATGCTCGAAATTTTATAAAAGATTTAGGCAAAATAACCTGTCCACTTTATGCAAAAACATCCAATAAAGGTCAAAGACATTTTAATCAAGAAGACATAAAATTAGTACAAAAAATTAAAGAACTGGTAAAAACTCTTCCAGATTTAAATCTACCCCTCGATACTGATTATATCGTAATTGAAACCGATGGATCTGTCCTTGGATGGGGAGCCGTCCTTACATCTAGACCCCACAAATATAGCTCTATAACCGAAGAAAAAAAAATTGCGGATATGCTAGCGGCAAATTTAAAGAAAAGGGAAATATAAGTAGCATAGATACAGAGATCTTAACAGTTATTTATGCTCTAGATGCCTTTAAACTTAGCATTATAAATAAAAGTGAAATCATAGTAAAAACGGACTGTGAAGCAATAGTAAAATTCTACATTAAAAGAAATGAGAAAAGTAGTTCCAAGAGAAGATGGCTTAATTTTACGGATAGGATCTCTTTAGTCAAAATTGTATTTGAACACATTAAAGGAAAAGATATTCTTTTTTCTCGATAAACTTAGTAGAGACATCTTGCATAATGAAAATAACTTTATGAATTATTTTCCAGAACCAGCTATGAATAACTCCCCATATTCGGTTACACCAAGGCCTCAAGCACAGTTCAAAGAAGAACAAAGTACTTCAAGAACACAGATAAGACCTAGAGGACTTGCTTATTCGAAGCGATTCTCCTTTGATAAAGAAATTTTTATTTCCGTCCATCAAGATAATAACATGGCTTCCGACCAAAAGACAATTCTAGACCCTTAACCGAAGAACAGAAATGCCTTATAGATAACCTATGGATCTGCTATCACAAAACCCCTGGAAATAAAGATCCAGATAAAAAATACTTTGTTGACTACATCAATTCCCTCATAGAATACCTCTATACCTTTAGAACAAATAATTTTCAGTTTTATGTTGTATTTGCTGGTAGACAAACAGGATTCTTTCACGCTTGGTTAGAAGTTTTAAATTCTACCCATGGTATAAACGGACCTCAATTCAAAGGCTTCAATACACTTTCTGAAGTCTTAGATACTGCACGTCATTTTCTTGGCCCTCATTTCTTTGTCTCTCCTTCCATCCGAACTTTGCAAGAACCACCTCCTAATTATACAATTGCCCATGACACCTCTAAGATAATTTTCTGTGACCACTATGAGACCCTTGCACGAACAGTACAAAAACTCAATTTCAGCATCCAAGCTCTCATCAAGGAGAAACAAGCTTTGCAAGAACAAATAAGAAAATTAAAAGAAAGGTTAGCAGCTCCTTTACAAAAGCAAATAGTACTTGGCTCCACCATTACAGCATCTACAAGCTCCACTATTCCTGAAGGACAGCCAGATAAAAAAAGAAAGAAAATTCAAACACAAAAAGAAAAAGAAATAAGAAATAGAAAAAATAATAAATCAGGTTCTCCTTCGCTTGCGGCCTACACCATAACTAAAAATAATAGAACAAAACACGTCACACCAAGACCAAGATCCCTCCGATAGTGATCCCGAGATCTCTTGTTCTATATTCCCAAATGATTCAGATGGAGGCGAACTCTCAGATGATAGTATTATGTTACATAATCTAGAGACATTAAAAAAATGTTTACCTTATCTTGAGCATCTCAGCATCTCAACCACCATCCTCACAAGCATCCGTACAAGCACTATTCAGAAAAAGAATCATCCGTACAAGTACTCTCCAGAAAAAGAATCATCTGCATAAGTAGTAGCCAAAGCATCTTATCCCCAGGGCATCTTCTAGGAACTCCCGTACAAGCACTACTAGAGGCTCCCGTACAAGCACTACTAGAGGCATCTCTAAAAGCATTTTTGACACCTTTCCACTATTTTCTCGTACAAGGACTATCAGAGGCATCTTCTACACTCTCCCACTACCTTCTCAAAAAGGAATCTACTTTACAGCTGTTATTTCATAAAGGTTCTCGGAGGTTCACCCAGTTGCTCTCCAACTATTATAAATTGAAGGCATTCTCCGATCAACAAGAGCAAGGTAGGAAAGAATCAAGAAGTAAGAGCTAAGAATAGCAGCCAAGTAGCCACCAGCAAGAGCTAGATGTGCATAAAAAATTTGAATAAGTTATGGGATTTGGTGGGAAATGTGGAGCAACAGTAGCATTTGCAAGGAAAAGGAAATAAATACAGGATCATTGAAGTTTAGTATCAATAGTTAGGTCGTTAAAGCACAAAATATGCAAGCAGGCAACTTGTTAAGTGAGCTACTCAAATAATTCAATAGCAGATAGTTTTAGCAGTCCAAGTTCCAATGGAGCTTTCTTGTCTTGTTAACCTTACCTTCTGTGCATGTACACTCAGTTGTTACTCTATGTTTGTAATATGTATCAAATGAGTTTTAATCATGTCAAACTGTTATATTTTTTGTGTTGTATCACATTGTAAGGTGCCATATCAAATTTGTTTTCTCCTGAACTTATTATTCATGGTGTGATTGATCCTGCAGAATTATGTTTATTTAATCCATCTTGATCTTTCTAGCTGCATCTAATTGAGTCTAGTTCAATTTAGCTGAATTTGACCATGACGTGTTGATGCCAGCTAAATTGTATAAAAACCTATGTTTCGTTAAGTACTTTAAGATTCGCCAGAATCTCATAGGTTGATTTTCTGCTCAGTTGGTTACAGATAAATTGCTACATAAGCACCAGTCTGCTACCTTCCCATATTTCCACTCCCTATCACTCCTCGTAGGACTCTTTTTCCTTTTTAATGCCTCAAGAATGTGGGAGAGGGGCTGAGATGAGAGATCGTACATTATTACTTGGAGAGTAGGAGGTAGAGAGACAAGGTAGAGATTAACTTTTTAATCTTGAAGGAGGTAGTTTAGATCAATTCATTTCTTCCTCTTGATCATCTCAACTTCTTTTTTGATAGTTTGTGATATGAATTCTCATGTAGTTATCATTCTCGTTGCTTTTTCTTGTTTGGATCTCTAGGAACTGAACTCGATAAATACTTGGAGAAGGATCAGACTTTAAATTATGAGACTTTTCGTTCTATGGATAAATATTAAATACCATACTTGGTCTTGCCTTAGTTGCCTTAATAGCCTTTTTTTCCCCCCTTATTCTTGGCGGTCATTATATCTTAGTGTTAAATGTTAATTTTGATGATCATACTTCATGAATATGGTGTGTCATGGGTGATTTGTCATCCTTTTGTTTTGAACTGGTTGGGCCGAAAAAGGTGTGTGAGGCCGGTCCTTTTATGCCTATAAATTGAGAGGGATGCTTGACACATTGCAAATTGTTTGATCTGCCGGGTCAACCTCTAAATTGGTGAGCCGATCCCGAATATTTTGAACTGCCAGTTTTCGCATGATCACATCTTACCACAACATCGAAACCAAAGTAAGAGGCTGAAGATTGTTAGACAGTGAAGAAGATTTTAACATAATTAGACAATGTATTGTTCATGGAACTGGTAAGAGAGCATTATTCTGCATCAAAATCAAAATACCCATTTAGGAACTTTGAAGAAACTATTAAAGATGAAGTTAACATTTCGCTACTCAAACATATTTGGTGATACTTTTTTGTTCGTTCTGCATGTGTACAACGACTGTTATGCACCTTGCATCAATTTTGTTTTATTTTTACGATAAATTTGACTATCGAGTACAAATTGGCAACAGTGGGCATCTGTTTATTTTGGAGTCATGTTTTTCGCATACATTGAGGCACTTGATTTTCTCGTACCAATGCAGGTATGGTCTTGGTTGGCGCAGTGGAGCTTGGTACGCTAACAGGAAGTTCCGGAGAGAGCAGCTGAAATTGATGGGTCAGATCAAGCCTTACAGATGGCAATTGCTGAGAAAACCTTATGCAATATTCAGAAGGACTCGAGCCACAAACAAAACTACCGAAAAAGCTTCCGTGGCCGAGGCTGACTCACTAATCTCTCAGCATGTACAGAAGTCTTGCTAACTATGAGACGAGCAATTTTGGTCCAGTGTAGATAGTTTCAAAGGCGAGATAGAGGTATTATACAATTATACATGGTTTTTAGAGTTTCATAGTTGAAATCGGCATGTTAAGTTCCTCAGAATCAAAATGATGACTCATTTGATGTGGTTGATTACCTATTTACAAGCACTTAATCCAAGTGTTCATTCATCGACAGTTCAATTATAGTATGTCTATGAAGGGTTGAAGCACTAAAGCCCTGTTTGGTTCGGGAATAATGAACATTGGGATATATATTTTTTGTATTCCAGGGATAGCTTACTATTCCGGGATAGTCAGGAATAAAAGTAAAATTGTATTTGCTTTGTAATGCTCCTATTCTCAGGAATAACTGAAACTATGTTTGGCTAATTTTATAGAATAGTAAAGGATAGTGAAAAAAAGTGATGGTTGAATTTGATATAAAATATAAATTTAATAAAAATAATTTGTTGTAAAAATAGTTTATTGTAAAAATAATTTATTATTATATTTAGTGAAGATTATTTATTACTAATTATGATTAAATAAAAATAATTTTTTTATAAAAATATTTTTCTTTCAAATTCTACTTATACTTAAATTTAATAAAAATAATTTATTATAATATTAAAGTATAATGTATTATAATATTTAAATATAAATAATATGTATTAATATAGTATAATTAATAATAATAATTTTATAATAAAAATAATTTATTATAATATATAAGATATTATGTCTATATAATTCAGTTTTAATTTAGTTTATAATCTTAATAAAGCTTGGAATTAAGTCTTGGAATTGCACCATTTCACCAACACGGTGGAATAGTTTATTCCAAACTATTCCGGAATAATCGAGAATAGTAATATATGGCCGAAAAAAATTATTCCGGCCAAAAAATATTCTGTTTGGCGAAATAGCAGAGATAATTTTCATTATTTTTGCTTTATTTTCGAACCAAACGGGGCTTTAGGGTATATTCGGTTTTGCTGTAGGATGTAGTATGGTTTGACTAAGTACAATTGAGTGGTGCTGTTAGAAGCTTTTGAGGAACCTTTCCCTCAATTGCTTCTCTCTGCAGGAGAATCAAAACCACCGGGCTTATGAAATTTTGGCCTCAATGTCACTATCTGCTTTTTACTACCACAAAAGCTTCAGATTTTTTTTTTTTATTGTCACTCTATTACATGGAAACTGCAATTAAAAGTAGAAGCAAGAATACCAAGGATACACTTCATTCTAGTTAATGAGGATAAATATACCTATATGTTAGTGATGTTACTGTTGGTTCACATAACTAATAACTAGAAAAAAAAAATTTCGGACAAGAAAGGTTTCTTGTGTGCTGTCATTTACATATTTTGAAATGTTAGTGTGTATCTTTTGTCACGCTCCGAATTACAGCGGAAGCACTCGGGCACGTCAATAGATCCGCCATATGTACAAAAATTCCTACACATGCGAAACGTCCAGAATCATCTGTCTCAATAAACAATCCTAGGAGTCCACAACTAAACATTAATCCTAGGAGGCTACAACTAACATAACAGGTATCATAGTCTGTAAAACAACTATACAAATATAACTACACTGTATATGTATATCCAACATCCATACAAACCCAAAACAATAATATACATATACCTTTGGCACCGCCAGTACCATATGTATAGTGTGCTATATAAAAATCCAACTCGGGTCCTCTAGTTTAGGTAAAAAGGTAGGAGATACTATCTAGCTCACTATCCCCTTATCTCGGTCAGATGCAGGTATTGATAACTCTAAAATAGAGACACAACAAAGGAGGGCATGAGAACTACTGAACAATAGTTTCCAGTGGGTAACAGCCGCCAACCACGACGACCTACACCACTAGATCTATTAGAGGCAAAAATAGTAAATAACCGAGCTGTAAGAAAAGCAAAATAAAACAGCTGAAAGGAAACTACCACTACCATGCCTCTAAATCAATAACTGGAAACTCGAAACAGGTAAATAGAGAACAGTAAACTGTAAGTATGCTGATACTGAGACCTATCAATATCATGTCACCCAATCTCTCAGACTGACTTCGTTGTTCTGTCTAGCCTGCGCCACCTCGTGTAGCCACCACCACCCCCAGGGTTTGAGGCTCGCTACACGTAGGCAACTGTCACTATCTGTCTGTCTGGCCCATGCCATTGGCTTTGCTCAACCTCCGAGTGGCACTCGCGGGGCGCTACCCTAACTTAGTATAGCGTATATCAATATCACTGTCACTATCAAGCTCAATATGGCCCTGCAGGCTATAGTCATATGCAATAATAAAAAAGATCGCAGTAGTACTGTCACAGTGCCCCAGGCATAATCATAATACCTCACTATCCATCACTGTCTGCTAACCCCCAAGGCAATATCACATAATATAAAATAGTGAAAATATGTATATCTCATCATACTCTACAGATAGGTGTCAAAATACTATTATCATCTCAACTATGTCAACAAATTACCTCACGAACCTAATGCAATATAGATATAGGATAACCATATATAATACAATCAGCTCAACACATCCATACCAAGGATGGAGATCTACCGTTATACTAACAATCTCTACTATGTTAATGAAGCATCTCACATGCTAACAAATATGGAACAGACATAGGTGTTAGTCCGTCGGTTTCGGCGACTAGAAACCCACATGGATATGCTATCCCAAAAGAAGGAGAAGAAGAAGAAACTACAATGCTAAAGTCCCATAGAACTCTCGCACAAGATTAACTCCTCTAAAATCACGCGAGAAAGTAGACGCGTGTGGAAGTCCAAAATCATCACCCAAAATCACCTCTAGAACCAACTCACTCTCTCTCTAATCCTTTCTCTCTCTCTGGCTGTGGAGATGAAATAAAATGAAAAAGAGAGTGAAATAGCCTCAGCCAAATAAATAAAGGGTCCTCAGCCAAACACGGGTTTTCGAGCGCTCGGAACCACTCCCGGGCATCCTAAACTTGATGACTCAGCAGTTGAGTCACCAGCTTGCCGTCTCTGTTACATCACTCACCAACTCACTTTCCGGCGCAGATTCGGGCGCCCGAATCTGCCGGATGCACTTTCAGGGCATCCGAAATAAGGATCCAAAAGAATTTTGGGCTGCTACAGTAACTTTAGGGTACTCAGTTCATGCATTCAGAAATCCACCAGCAGCTCAGATTCATCCAGAATCTGATTTCTAAGCCCGTTTTCGCGTTAATTTCGCGCCAAAACAGTTCTAAGTTACTCCAGAACCCTCTAAAGGTGCTGACTAATATCTCATACTCCAGGACCCTCCTGAATCCTTGCATTTTTCAAGTAGAAAATTGATTGCAGGTGAATTATTTCCATTTTGAAATAATTTCAAAATTTAAAGTTCACTAGATGTGACAATGTCACGCCCCGCCGGTCCTTTAACACCAACTAGGTGGAAAGGATAACCGCACGGGCGCATGCCCCAGACCCGCCGAACGGATAGAGTCCTTTCTACCCGCCCAAGGCGTCACAACACAAGCTTATCCACAAAGTTCCAACTAGGAACGGAGTACAAGAGTTGCACAAGGAAAGCATCAACATAAAGAAGTTCTACTTCTATTACATCACAAGGCACAATATACATGTCCAAATTTTTCTTTTCTTTCACTTTCATTCCATACATCATGTTCCAAAACTATAGAATATACAACATTCATACAAGAATGAAAATCCCCTATGCTATCATAGTCCAAAATAGGGGTACAACTCTATGTATCACCAAAATGGAAGGGCCGCTATCTAAAGAGCCAAATCCTTGCCTCGCTCCGCCGCCTCACTCGCGGAAGGACCTGGAAAATGGGGGGTGAGAACTATAAACATAGTTCCCAGTGGGTAAGGCCACCCAAGAGAGAAGCTCGACCCACCAGGTCCAAAGAAACACCACATGCATAAGTTAGATCATATATAACTATGCAACAATTATTTACATGCTTAGTAAATAAACATAAAGGATGCAACCAAATGAAATATAATTTATCATTCTCTCCTAGGTTCATCCTATGTTCCACATTGACTAAGTTCTTTTACTTGTCATTTAATTATGGTTTCGGAATCGCCGTCTCACCATATTTGTTCCAACATTCAAGGAGGGAGCATGTCACCTCCTAGTTCGAGTAGCGAAATCGTCGCATACTCGGGATAGCGAAATCGTCGCATACCCCGTCTCAACACCGCCATCACATGGCATGGTAGCGAAATCGTCGTATACCCGGGATGGCGACCTTGTCGCACAACTCCCCTTCGACACCGCCAACACGTGGCGCGGTAGCGAAATCGTCGCATACCCGGGATCGCAAAATCGTCGCCTATCCCATGTCGGCACCGCCAACTCGTGGCATGGTAGCGAAATCGTCGCATACCCGGGATAGCAAAATCGTCGCACATCCCGTCTCAATACGGCCAACTCATGGCATGGTAGCGAAATCGTCGCCTACCCGGGATAGCAAAATCGTCGCACATCCCGTTGTTCACATTTCTCACTTGCCAACCTAAATCTCATGATCTTAGGTTCAAGTCACTAAGTCTCGCCTATGTCCGATAACACTAGGCTTACTTTCTCATTGCCAACCTAGGTTCCATGACTCTAGGTTCCAAATCACATGTCCAACCTATGTTCAACAACACTAGGTTTAAATCTCACATGTTTTCCAACCTATGTTCAACAACACTAGGTTTAAATCTCACATGTTCCAACCTATGTTCAATAACACTAGGTTTAAATCTCACATGCAACCATGCAACAAGTATCAATAATTGAATTGTACTTGAAATATACATCATGCAATAGGAGTTCATTGTTCTACCTATCATGATTTTACCTTTGCCAACATGCAAAATGCTAGGGTTCTCAACACATACCATTTTATTTTTAAATGGATAATTACCCTAGACATGGAAGTGACCTAATCACTTCGGTAAACACAAACCCACCTCAAGAGCTTTCAAATCTTGGTATTCTTCAAGCTCCTAAGTGTCCAAGCCTAGAGTTCTTGCTTCAACCCAAGCTTCTACAAGAAAACGGTTCGTTACTCGTTACGAACCCTCAAATCAACTCAATATGTGAAATCAAGTGTTCCAACATGATTTCCTATGCCTCAATTGCAATTATCGAAGGTCCAAATATTTTTAGAACCTCACATTGCAAAAGCCCTCATTCTACCTAGGGTTTGCATGCATGCAAGCCAAACCCTAGATTTCATGGCCAAACACCCACCATTTGTGGTTTAGGTTGCCAAGGGTTCCCAAAAACTTCATTTCAAAGGATTAAATCCAAGGTTTGAACCCAAAACGTGAGGTACTAACCTTAATCACGAAATCCCCAAGCTCCTTCTTGCACCAAGAAGCCTCTTTTCTCCTTTGGAAGCTTTTTCCAAGATCAATCCACCTTTTCTCCAAGTTTTGGAGAGATCTCTAGAGAGAGAAAGTGGGAGAGATGGAGAGGAGAAGTGGAGAAGATGATCTCTGAGAAAGGGGAGTGTTCCCAGCCTTTCTAATACCCCCACGCATGTGAAAAGACCAAAAGGCCCCTCTCCACAAACAACACAACAACCAGCCAAAATCTGGACATTGTATACCGGTATGTGCATTTGCATACCGGTATACGGGTGCTGATTCCGGTATACCTCAGGGATTCCGCAGAACCCGAGAGCTAGGTTCACTGTTTCGACCAACGTATACCGGTATACCATTTCACATACCGGTATACCCCGAAAAATCCCGCAAACCCGAGAGCTGGGTTTCTCGGTTTAACACAGCATTCCGGTATACCATTTCACATACCGGTATACCAAGCTCCAATTCCGGTATTGGGGTTCACATACCGGAATCCAGTGCAGACTTCCCAAGTTCGCAGTTTTTTTAACTTCTCGAAGTCCATTTTCGCGCCTCAATTGTGCCGAAAACACTTCGCACAGTCCCGAACTTGGCCAAAGCCTCACATATAGCCTCTTACGCCATTTTCTCACTAGAACTCTACAATTTGTAGAAGTTCAGTACGATGCACTGAAATTCAGTGTACTACATTCCACCCCCCTTAGGCCGCGAAACTAAAATCATACCTCAGCTGGACTCAGCGAAGAGGTAAGGAAACCGCTCTTTCATCGAGCTTTCCAATTCCCATGTAGCCTCGCGCTCACCGTGATTCGTCCATTGTACCTTTACATAAGGAATTTCACGGTTCCTCAAACTTTTCACCTCGCGATCCATGATACACAAGGGAAACTCCTCATAAGTCATATCCTCATGAAGCTCTATAGGCACATACTCGAGGACGTGCGCCGGATCATACATATACTTGCGGAGGGTCGATACATGGAACACATTGTGTATCCCCGCAAGTTTTGGCGGCAAAGCTAGCCGATATGCCACGGATCCCACACGCTCCAAAATCTCATAGGGTCCAATGTAACGGGGACTCAATTTACCCCGAACACCAAATCGCTTCACCCCTCTCATGGGTGATACTTTCAAGAAGACGCGATCTCCTACCGCGAATTCCAAATCTCGTCGACGTCGATCCGCATAACTCTTTTGTCTAGATTGCGCCGTCGATAAGCGTTCGCGTGCCAAGCGGACCTTTTCCTCCGCTTCACGCAACACGTCCGGTCCTAAGACCCTTCTCTCGCCGACTTCACTCCAATGAATAGGAGAGCGGCATTTTCTTCCATACAAAACCTCAAAAGGTGCCATACCGATGCTAGCTTGATAGCTATTATTGTAAGCAAATTCAGCCATCGGCAAATGAGTAGGCCACGCACCTTTGAAGTCCAACACACACGCTCGTAGCATATCCTCCAAAATCTGAATTGTCCTTTCCGATTGACCGTCAGTTTGAGGATAAAATGCTGAACTGAAATCGAGTCGTGTACCCAAAGCTTCTTGCAAGCTTTTCCAAAAATGCGATGTGAAACGGGGGTCTCGATCTGAAACTATCGAGGTCGGGACCCCGTGCAACCGCACAATCTCGTCCAGGTAGACTTGCGCTAACTTGTCTCCCGACCAAGTGGTGTGGATTGGCAAAAAGTGTGCCGACTTTGACAAACGATCCACCACCACCCAAATCGCGTCGTGGCCACCAAGCGATCGAGGTAAGCCCACAACAAAGTCCATCGCGATATTTTCCCACTTCCAAACCGGAATGGGCAATCCTTGCAATTTTCCTGCCGGAAAGCGACGCTCGACCTTCACTTGTTGGCACACTAAGCATTGTGCCACAAAGCGTCCCACATCAAGTTTCATCCCCGGCCACCAATAATGCAATTTGAGGTCCTTATACATTTTGGTGCCGCCCGGGTGAATCGCATAGGGAGAAGTGTGAGCTTCTTTCAAGATCTCCCTACGAATGTCCTCAACTTTCGGCACGCACAATCGATTTCGAAATCGAATTGCGCCCATCGAATCTACATGATAATCACCGGCGCGCCCGCTCTCGATAGTACCCCGCACCTTTTGGAGCTCCGGATCACCGGATTGCTTTTCCTTTATTTGCTCCAACAAGGTCGGCCACACCTCGAGACTCATAAGTTTAGCGGGGACGCCCGGGGCCACGACCTCCAAGTCAAACCGGCCCATTTTCTTGATTAACGACATTTGTCCCGTCATCTCAATCGCGAAGTTCTCCACGGATTTTCTACTGAGCGCATCGGCCACCACATTGGCTCTACCGGGGTGGTACAAGATGGTCAAGTCGTAATCTTTTATCAACTCCAACCACCTCCGCTGCCTCAAATTCAACTCCTTCTGAGTGAATAGATACTTTAAGCTTTTGTGATCCGTGTAAACTTCACAATGCTCCCCGTATAAGTAGTGTCTCCACAACTTGAGTGCGAAAACCACCGCCGCAAGCTCTAAGTCGTGGGTGGGGTAATTCTGCTCATAGCTCTTCAGCTGTCGAGAGGCATATGCTATTACTTGTCCTCGTTGCATAAGCACACACCCAAGACCACGATGTGATGCATCGCTATACACCACAAAACCCTCCCCCGCAATCGGCAAGGCGAGTACCGGAGCCGAAGTCAACCTTTCCTTTAGCTCCTTAAAGCTTTGGTCGCATTCCTCGCTCCAAACATATTTGGCTCCCTTGCGGGTAAGACGCGTTAGTGGACCGGAGATTTTTGAAAATCCCTCAACGAACCGCCGATAGTACCCCGCAAGACCCAAAAAGCTTCGTATTTTCGTGACATTGGTCGGGCGAGGCCAATCCTTGACTGCCTCTACTTTCATAGGGTCCACAGATACTCCTCCTGCGGAAATTACGTGACCCAAGAAAGCGACCTCACGGATCCAGAATTCGCACTTTTTCAATTTGGCGAATAACTTGTTCTCTCGAAGAACTTGAAGCACAATCCTTAGGTGCTCATTATGTTCCTCTTCACTCCGAGAGTAGACAAGAATGTCATCAATGAACACAACCACAAATTGATCCAATAGTGGTTTGAACACATGGTTCATTAAATCCATGAACGCTGCCGGGGCATTGGTAAGCCCAAAAGGCATAACCGTGAATTCATAATGTCCATACCGCGTTCTAAACGCGGTCTTATGCACATCCTCCGGTTTGATCTTCAATTGGTGATAACCGGATTGCAAATCAATCTTTGAGTACACCCGAGACCCTTGCAATTGATCGAACAAGTCATCAATTCGGGGTAACGGGTACTTATTCTTGACGGTCACTTTGTTCAACTCGCGGTAATCCACACACAACCGCAGCGAACCGTCCTTCTTCCTCACGAATAGAACAGGGGCTCCCCAAGGTGACACACTTGGCTTCACGAAACCCTTGTCCATCAAATCTTGCAATTGTGCTTTCAATTCCTTCAGTTCCGCGGGTGCCATCCTGTACGGGGCCTTAGAGATCGGCGCCGTACCCGGGAGCAAATCTATCACAAATTCTATTTCCCGGTCCGGTGGCATTCCGGGCAACTCCGCCGGAAACACATCCGAAAACTCTTGGACTATAGGAATGTCCTCAAGTCCCAACACTTCCTTTCGGTCATCCACTACCGTCGCCAAGTAGGCAATGCATCCACTAGCAATAAGCTTCCTTGCTTGCGACGTTGACACCATTGAAGCAAAGAGCGAACTCTTACACCCACGGTACACAAACTCTTTGTGCCCGGGTTCTCTAAACCTCACTATCCGGCTCTTGCAATCGATAGTAGCATGATACCTCGAGAGCCAATCCATTCCTAGGATCAAATCATATTCATTCATTCGATTTAATACCAGCAAATCGGCTGGCATGATCCAGTTCTTAACCCTCACAGGGCAATCCATACACACATGATGTATACAAAAAGTGTGCTCAAGTACTTGCACAGTTCTTGCATGTGTGGCATCTATAATTTCTATTCCATGTGCAATAGCAAAAGATCGAGCAATGAATGAATGCGATGCACCAGTATCAAACAAAGCTCTACATCGAATGCCTTTAATTAACACAATACCTGCCACGACGTCATCCTGGGCAGAAGGCTCCTCCACCTGAGAGGCGAATACCCGACCACTGGGCGCTGGTCGCTGGCCCTCCACTGGTCTCGGCAGCTGTGCACGGCCTGCCGACATCGCCGCGGGTGGGATGCCTGCAAGCTGCCTCGGCGATGCAAATGCCGATGCCGATGACGGTGCTCGGCCATCATCCATCGGACAGTTGTACCGCATGTGCCCTTGCTGTCCGCACTTGTAGCACCGGCCCTCACGATAGTCACATTGTTGAGGGCCGTGGGGGCCGCTACAAATCGGGCATTGGGTCGCGGATCGATTCCGTCGGGACCCTCGGGATTGATTTTGCGGCTGCGAGTGCTTCGGGGGCCGCTTAGAGCTAGATTGCCCCCCCGAGCCACTCGCCGGTCGCTTCTTTCCCTTCTCTTTATCTTTTTCTTTCTCCCAAAACTCGCGCTCCTCGCGCGCACATGCATTCCCGTGCTCCACCCAAAGAGCATGGTCTAAGACCTCCGCAAAGGTCCGTAGCTTAAGGGCGTGCACCGCCCGAAAGATATCCGGTCGAAGTCCGCGCACGAAACAATCGACCTTGTCCAACTCTCCGCGGACAATGTGCGGCACGCAATTAATGATGTACGAGAACTCCCTCTCGTACTCGCGCACCGAGCGGTTCCCTGCTTCAACTTGCGGAACCTTTCTTGAAGCTTCCTTTTCTCGCTATCGGGAAAGTAGGTGGCGAACACCATACCCCGAAACTCTTCCCACGACGGTGGCGGAAGGCTAGAGAGTCGATCACGTCGGACCCCCTTCCACCACACCTTCGCCGACCGCTTTAGACAATGAACGGCGAGGTGCACCTTGTCCCTCTCCAAGGTATAAAGGTCCTCGAAGAGCGTCTCGATAGCGTCGATCCATGTCTCTACGTCCCACGGATCCACGTTCTCCCCGCTAAAGATGGGCGGGTTGAACTTTTTGAACCTCATTAGCGCCGCAAGCGCGCGCTCTCGCTCCGTATCCTCCATCTCGGAGTTGGGCATAGGGGCACCCGACCCCTCGGCCACAACCGGTGCCGCAGGTGGCACCACGGTCGGTGCCGGTGTCGCCTCCTCGGCTGGTGCCGAAGCAGAGGCCGGAGGTACTCCCGTCCTCTCCTCCCGAATCGCAGTCGCCTGCTGCGCCATCATATCTTGGAGCCTTTTAATTTGCTCCTCCTGTCGCTGCATGGCTTCGGCCTGCTGCCGAACCACGCCCATTAGCTCGGTCAACTCATTGCGAAGAGCCGAGTTCTCGCCCTCCCCGAGTTGTTCGGGAGCCGCGCCCGATCCTCCGGGCCCGGTCTTCGTAGGAGGCCGACCACGTACCATTATCTCCTGAAAACACAAGGACTTTGGTCATTTCATGACATTCAAAGTCATTTGCGACATAACATTTCACGAAAATAAACGTGAACCCAATCTAGGCGAAAGTCACACAAGGGTCCTTATTCCCCTCACTTGGTTTTCATGTTGTCGGCCGCCAACATGAACACACTTGGTGAAGAATAAGACACACCTCGAATCTACCTCTATTTCCAACTAGAGGCATAAGGACATAACCCAATCTCTTATCTTTCGCCACATCAAAGATCTCGTCACTCACGAGCCTACACTCCTAGGTCATTTCCATCCTAGGGTTTCTTAGGTCAACCTAGACCGTTTCTATGCTCTGATACCACCTCAGTCTGTCACGCCCCGCCGGTCCTTTAACACCAACTAGGTGGAAAGGATAACCGCACGGGCGCATGCCCCAGACCCGCCGAACGGATAGAGTCCTTTCTACCCGCCCAAGGCGTCACAACACAAGCTTATCCACAAAGTTCCAACTAGGAACGGAGTACAAGAGTTGCACAAGGAAAGTATCAACATAAAGAAGTTCTACTTCTATTACATCACAAGGCACAATATACATGTCCAAATTTTTCTTTTCTTTCACTTTCATTCCATACATCATGTTCCAAAACTATGGAATATACAACATTCATACAAGAATGAAAATCCCCTATGCTATCATAGTCCAAAATAGGGGTACAACTCTATGTATCACCAAAATGGAAGGGCCGCTATCTAAAGAGCCAAACCCTTGCCTCGCTCCGCCGCCTCACTCGCGGAAGGACCTGGAAAATGGGGGGTGAGAACTATAAACATAGTTCCCAGTGGGTAAGGCCACCCAAGAGAGAAGCTCGACCCACCAGGTCCAAAGAAACACCACATGCATAAGTTAGATCATATATAACTATGCAACAATTATTTACATGCTTAGTAAATAAACATAAAGGATGCAACCAAATGAAATATAATTTATCATTCTCTCCTAGGTTCATCCTATGTTCCACATTGACTAAGTTCTTTTACTTGTCATTTAATTATGGTTTCGGAATCGCCGTCTCACCATATTTGTTCCAACATTCAAGGAGGGAGCATGTCACCTCCTAGTTCGAGTAGCGAAATCGTCGCATACTCGGGATAGCGAAATCGTCGCATACTCGAGATAGCGAAATCGTCGCATATCCCGTCTCAACACCGCCATCACATGGCATGGTAGCGAAATCGTCGCATACCCGGGATGGCGACCTTGTCGCACAACTCCCCTTCGACACCGCCAACACGTGGCGCGGTAGCGAAATCGTCGCATACCCGGGATCGCGAAATCGTCGCCTATCTCATGTCGGCACCGCCAACTCGTGGCATGGTAGCGAAATCGTCGCATACCCGGGATAGCAAAATCGTCGCACATCCCGTCTCAATACGGCCAACTCATGGCATGGTAGCGAAATCGTCGCCTACCCGGGATAGCAAAATCGTCGCACATCCCGTTGTTCACATTTCTCACTTGCCAACCTAAATCTCATGATCTTAGGTTCAAGTCACTAAGTCTCGCCTATGTCCGATAACACTAGGCTTACTTTCTCATTGCCAACCTAGGTTCCATGACTCTAGGTTCCAAATCACATGTCCAACCTATGTTCAACAACACTAGGTTTAAATCTCACATGTTCCAACCTATGTTCAACAACACTAGGTTTAAATCTCACATGTTCCAACCTATGTTCAATAACACTAGGTTTAAATCTCACATGCAACCATGCAACAAGTATCAATAATTGAATTGTACTTGAAATATACATCATGCAATAGGAGTTCATTGTTCTACCTATCATGATTTTACCTTTGCCAACATGCAAAATGCTAGGGTTCTCAACACATACCATTTTATTTTTAAATGGATAATTACCCTAGACATGGAAGTGACCTAATCACTTCGGTAAACACAAACCCACCTCAAGAGCTTTCAAATCTTGGTATTCTTCAAGCTCCTAAGTGTCCAAGCCTAGAGTTCTTGCTTCAACCCAAGCTTCTACAAGAAAACGGTTCGTTACTCGTTACGAACCCTCAAATCAACTCAATATGTGAAATCAAGTGTTCCAACATGATTTCCTATGCCTCAATTGCAATTATCGAAGGTCCAAATATTTTTAGAACCTCACATTGCAAAAGCCCTCATTCTACCTAGGGTTTGCATGCATGCAAGCCAAACCCTAGATTTCATGGCCAAACACCCACCATTTGTGGTTTAGGTTGCCAAGGGTTTCCAAAAACCTCATTTCAAAGGATTAAATCCAAGGTTTGAACCCAAAACGTGAGGTACTAACCTTAATCACGAAATCCCCAAGCTCCTTCTTGCACCAAGAAGCCTCTTTTCTCCTTTGGAAGCTTTTTCCAAGATCAATCCACCTTTTCTCCAAGTTTTGGAGAGATCTCTAGAGAGAGAAAGTGGGAGAGATGGAGAGGAGAAGTGGAGAAGATGATCTCTGAGAAAGGGGAGTGTTCCCAGCCTTTCTAATACCCCCACGCATGTGAAAAGACCAAAAGGCCCCCTCTCCAAAAACAACACAACAACCAGCCAAAATCTGGACATTGTATACCGGTATGTGCATTTGCATACCGGTATACGGGTGCTGATTCCGGTATACCTCAGGGATTCCGCAGAACCCGAGAGCTAGGTTCACTGTTTCGACCAACGTATACCGGTATACCATTTCACATACCGGTATACCCCGAAAAATCCCGCAAACCTGAGAGCTGGGTTTCTCGGTTTAACACAGCATTCCGGTATACCATTTCACATACCGGTATACCAAGCTCCAATTCCGGTATTGGGGTTCACATACCGGAATCCAGTGCAGACTTCCCAAGTTCGCAGTTTTTTTAACTTCTCGAAGTCCATTTTCGCGCCTCAATTGCGCCGAAAACACTTCGCACAGTCCCGAACTTGGCCAAAGCCTCACATATAGCCTCTTACGCCATTTTCTCACTAGAACTCTACAATTTGTAGAAGTTCAGTACGATGCACTGAAATTCAGTGTACTACAGACAATGGGACTGGAACTAAAGAATATATGAACCTTGACCTTGTCTGTATATACCTAACAGAACATGACTTTTCAAAACGGAGGATTTACTCAAAAATAAGCAAAATGAATGTAACATCCAACAGCTACTACCCTGTGAGAGGCGACTAGGAGGAGGAGCAAGGAGGAAAGGCGGCAGAGGAGTTAGGGTTAAGAAGTGGATTCTAGTGGAATCTAAGTGGGAAGTGGAGAATCCTCTTGAGTAGT
The DNA here is from genome assembly GCA_016920855.1 of Puya raimondii. Taxonomy (NCBI): domain Eukaryota; kingdom Viridiplantae; phylum Streptophyta; class Magnoliopsida; order Poales; family Bromeliaceae; genus Puya; species Puya raimondii. Next base: position 8,819,459 of record JABWPP010000050.1, read on the forward strand.
AAATAATGCTAGTTAGGTGGAGCGGGTGACAAGAGGATGGAGCGGGTAGCACCAAAGGAGGCTCGCCTGATAGCGGGAGAACGGATCCGGAGAGAGAAGCCCATTCTCGGACCAGCCCATACTTAGTTTTGGCCTATGATAGCCCAATATACTATTACTCTAGTATTAGTTCCTTTATAGTGTAGTCCTTTATTTTTACACATTTTGCAAGTTAGTACTATGTAATAGGGGATATATGGAACATTGTAAGGGAGAAAAGGTCAAGCAATGAAACAGTAACTTCATCCCCAATTCTCTTCTCTTCTCTTCCTCCCTAGATTCCCTACATCTCCTCTCTACTTTCCCATTCTCCTCCCCCAATTCCCCAATTCTCTCTAATCCGTACCTTATTCTCTCCAATTCCTCATCATTCTACCATAATTGAGCTCCCATCATCCTCGCCACCATCCGCGTCTCAGAGAATTCTCATCCTCGATGGGTTGCGACGAGTCCGGATATTACAAATTGGTATCAGAGCACGTTCGATCCCCAGAGAAGCAGCAGTTGACATCAGATTCCGCTGGATTGGGCATACCGGATTGAACCTTTCATCAAACACTTGGCAAGCGAGGTAACTGACACTATCTGCTCACCCAGGTTTTGTTCCACCAACATCAGTAGTATTACATTAACCAGAAGTGTACCAAGGTGGGTAATCAAGTCGTTGATTCATTGATTGAATCAACCACTTGGCCTCAACCTAGCATCATCAGCAACCTTGATTAACTGCTAAAAAAAATAGGGGCGAAGAAAGGAAATCGTGTCACGCCACGGGACCGCCATTTTGGTCGGTTCGGGCACGTACACAACCCGCCGAACGGACAGAGTTTTTTCTATCCACCCAAGGCGTAAACAAAATAAGTACATTGAATTTCACCCAGAAAAAATAACATAATACAGTTCTGCACGAGGGCATATCACAAGAGCGAGAATTTAAACCTAACTATTACAATATTGGAACAATCACATTTTACATACATTTTCCAACTTTATACATAATACATATATTTTCCTCAAAATACAACTTTCGCTCTCTATTACACTTCTTTTCTCAAAATACTTTTATATTGGGTGACCTACACTTGGTGACCCTGCTATCTAGGGCATAACGCTCACGTCCCGGTCCGGTGCCACTCTGCTCGCGGTTGGATCTGCAAAACGGGGGGGGTGCGAACTAAACGAAGTTCCCAGTGGGTTCGGCCGCCGACCTCGCCGATTTTTCCACTAGGTCTATCAAGGCATAAGTAGATAAAAGAATAGAAAATTAGTATAACAACTATATTATGCATAAGTTGAAATGAACACAAACACTACTATGCCTTTACAACATGAAATAGGTTCCAAGGCCCAATATGCTCAACTTGGCTATCTATTTATTCATGACCCAATCAGGGCTCGCCATAAGGCCAAGCCCCACTCACCCCTCTCAGCCACGTGGGGAGGCGCTATGCGACCCCATCACCCACCTTGGGCTATCTGTTGAGGAGGCATAATCGACCCGTCACCAAATATGTGATACTACTACAATACTCCACAAGGTAACCAAGGACATGACCTGCTATACTCAGCTGTCTTCCTCTTTCACTTCATGACCCAATCATACCGGCTCATCCAAAGGTCGAGCCCACTCACATACCAAGGCCCACGGAGAGATAGCCGCTCAACCAATCTAGGGCAGTCTGCTGGGGAGATAGCCGCTCAACCCATACGTGACAACTCCGGAGCTCACCGCTTGTGGTGTCGCGACCACCACAAGCCGGACAGACTATGTGTGAGTACTATCCAGTCCTCTCATCTCGAGGACACACTACTAACCAGGGTAGCAACATCCGGGCATCTATCAATCCCTAACATGCTCATCTCAAATCCTGTGCAACTACGATAACAAACTCACTAGTACAATCTTGACACACAATGTCCATGTTCTCTACTTGTACAATAGGATACCCAATCCATATTTTCATCACTAAGTTCATGTTTAACACTCGCAATGATGCCTAGTGTTTCACTATGTTTTCCATGTCCATACAACGAGTTTGTCCTACTAGTTCTTGTATCACAAGAATTCACATGGCACTATACTCATGCATCCTAAGTATAAAGTTCTCAATCACAATTGTCTACTTATTAACTTGGGAAGCATGCAATTCACACAAAAAAAGAATAACTTGAACCCTAAAAAACACAATCTCACATATACACATATATGCACAAAAAGTGGAGTTAGACATAGGAAGAAATCCAACCATTTTGGAGAGCACCACCCACCTTATATATTTTACCAATTGCTAGGATTTCCAAACAATTGAGTTTCTGGCGACGTTTCGGCACACCTCGGTGCTAACGAATTCGAAACCTCCAAAATTGGCCCGATTCTTCAATCGACCATTGTAATCTTGTTGTTTCCCAATCAAAGTTGCCCCACGTGTTTCTCTAACCTTCAATTAGAGAATTGCAGCATCAATTCGGTTCCAGCACCTCAAAACCCAAAAACCCCAAACCTAACCCTAGATTCCAATTTTTCCAAAAATACCCCGAAATCCATTGAGAATCTTTGATTAAACTAGTGTGGAATCATCTAGGGAACTCAAGAATCTCAGTTTTTGAGGATAAAAAACCCTAAACATCAATCCGAAGAACTCACCTCGGATCGCAAGCTTCCCGAGCCGCTACATGCGCTAGGGCTCGATTCTCCACTCCTCCAAGCTTCCTGAGCCCGATCTCCACCAAAATCTCCAAGTTTGGAGAAGAAAAAGAAGAGAGTGAAAGAGAGGAGCTTCTCTCTCTCTCTCTCTCTCTCTCTCTCTCTCTCTCTCTCTCTCTCTCTCTCTCTCTCTCTCCGTATGTGTGCGTTTACAAAGAAAAGGGGAGAGGGTTCCCCTTTTTTATAAAGCCCCACCACAAATTACTAAAATACCCTTCAAAACCGCATTCTGCAGAATTGCGTACCGGTACTCGAATTTGCGTATCGATACACGGGCATTTAGTTTCGGTACCCAATATCTAGTTCCTCAGAACCCGAACGTTGGATTCTCAGCTTTTCTATTGTGTTTCGGTACTCAGTTTTTCAGTACCAGCACACAGTGTTTCAGTACCGGTACTAAGGTTCAGTTCCTCAGAACCCGAGAGCTAGTTCCTCTCTATTTTGTATTGCGTACCGGTATCCAGATTTCAGTACCGGTACTCAATACAAAATCTGCAGCTTTGACAGATTTGACATTTCGGAGTCCATTTTCGCGTCCGGTTTGTGCCGAAAATATTCGAATACTCCCCAAACTTCGCCGAAACTATTTAAATAGTCTTTTGGCTACTTTCCACTAGAACTCCACAATTTGTAAAAGTTCGGTGCACTACAAATTGATTCAAATACAGTAGTAAGAAACTCATAGAGGAGGCAGAAATGGCAGAAGGCACTAGACTGAGGTAGATAAATGAACATATCAGCACCCAAGAAAAGAGAATGCAACAACTCACAGTGGAATATAGTGACAAGATCGAAGAGAAGCTACAACTATTTAGTGAAGACTGTAGTAAAAAAAATTAGAATTCTGGCGCAACAATTGGACGAGATACAACAAGATAGCAAGCAGAGGAATGAGGCCCTACAGATTGAGGCTGCCAGGCGATACGAGACCATGCTCCAAGAAAATGCCCACAGACATGAACAGTTGCTCAAGCTATTTGTGACACAACCTCAGTCATCAAGCCCACAATCTGCCGGTAACTCATCGGCAAGTAATGCTTCTTTAGTAATCAAGGAAGGGAAACAACCAGCTAATGTCCACCAAGGAGGCGGCACCTCTAGGACACAAGGAGAAGATAGAGGCAAGGGAATACTCCCAATCCCTTATAGATATCAGGAGGGGATGGAGGAACAACCAGGTAGACTTAACCACCACATACCATATCCGAAACTAGAGTTCCCAACATTCAATGGAGAAGAACTAGAGAATGGAGCAGTAAATGTGAACAGTACTACAGGATTTACCAAATTCCTGAGCCACAATGGGTGGGGATAGCTACAATGCATTTTACTGGAAGAGCCCACAGATGGAAGGAGGGATATCTTATGGACAAACCCGACATCAGCTGGGATGAACTTGTAGAGGCAGCATGTAGGAGGTTCGAAGGCCCTGACATAAGCAAATCGATAAAGGGAGTTTAATAAGTTGGTGCAGACAAGCACAGTGGAGAAGTACCAAGAGAAATTTGAAGACCTGAGAGCTAGGATGCTAAATATCAACCCCACACTCAGTGAACGACACTTCATAGAGAGCTACATCAACGGATTAAAAGAGGAGTTGGTCCCATTCATTGATTTATCTCGGCCGACTACACTTGAAGGGGTACATGAGCAAGCCAAATAGCATGAGCAGGCCTTAACCATTATGATGAGAAAGAGTAAAATATCATACAAACCGCTGGGAGCCCAATATCAAGGGAGCAGTGTGACCAAGGCAGTTGCACCAGGAGAAGGAACTAAATCCAGCTACCAGAACCCGGCCTATCAGCCACAAGGAGTTACCGTCAGTTAATTGAGCAAAGAAGGGCATCGGGGCTATGTTTTAGATGTGGAGAGAAGTACCACCCCGGCCACTAGTGTAAAAATAAGACCCTGCACAACATCAATGCTTGCCTGGAGTCGGTAGAAGTATTCGATGAACAATTACTGCAGCATGAGAGTGATGAAGAAGAATTGGTTACCGCATTGGAAGAAGATGAAGAAATAAGCCTCTCGATACATGCACTCAGCAGGCAGAATCAGTATGATACAATTAAGGTGCAAGGAGAAGTGGGCAACAAAATCGTCACTATTCTAATAGACACTAGAAGCACCCATAGCTTCATCGACTTTCAAGTGGCCAAAGAGGTGAAGACTAACATGACAGCCGCCACTCCCCTCATAGTGCCTGTAGCAAATGGCCACAAGGTTATGAGCAAACTCAAATGCCCCAACTTTTAGTGGACGATGCAAGGAGAACCATACCAATCTGAATTGAGAGTAACCAGGTTGGATGGGTCGAGTATTATTTTGGGCATTGATTGGCTAAAGGCATATGGAAAGGTTACCTTTGACTATAGCAACAATTCAGTGACCTACATGAAGAAAGAAAGGCAAATGGTCCTCAAGGGGATAGCAGAAGGGTCAAGGGTGAAGGCCACTATTGCAGAATTGAAGATCATAACTGCTATTCAATGGTATAAGGCCAGTTTGGGGGGAAACAGCTATGCAATTGGCCACTACTAAGAGATCAAGGAGAAAGAAAAGATCCTCCAGAGATACAAGAGGTGCTGGAACAGTATAAAGATGTCTTTTAGGAACCAAAGGTATTACCCCCCAACCGACCACAAGATCACAAGATTCCCTTGCAGACTGAAACCAAACCAGTCAACTTGAGGCCTTACAGATACACACATAAGCAAAAAGATGAGAAAGAGAAAAAAATAAAAAAAATGTTGCAAAACTCCATCATCAGACCTAGTACTAGCCCCTATGCATCGCCTGTGCTTTTGGTCAAGAAGAATGATGGAAGTTGGAGGCAACTAAATAATGCGACTGTGAAGGACAAATATTCGATACCCTTGATTGATGACCTATTGGATGAATTAGAGGGATCCCAATATTTCTCCAAAATAGATTTGAGATCGGGATATCACCAAGTGAGGATGAGCCTTTAGGACATACATAAGACAGCCTTCAAGACCCACCGTGGCCACTACGAGTTTCTTGTAATGCCTTTTGGGTTAACAAATGCTCCGGCAACGTTCCAAGCCATCATGAACGATGTGTTCGAGCCCTATCTCAGAAAGTTCTGTCGGATCATTGGCGCTAACCATTAATCCCAAAAGCTCGAGCTGTTAGAAATACGCAACCAATTCACTTAAAGCGTACAGATATAGCGCCCACGGGTCTCGATTGTTACTCGGCCCAACCAGCCTCACGCCACTTCGAACATGACTCGGCCCACCCTAGCCTCCCGCCATTTCGGGCGTGACTCGGCCCAACCTGGTATCCCGCCACAGGGTAGGATACTGGCCTATTTAAGCCAACAATCCTCCCTCCAGCACCTGCACATATTCGCAGCATGTGGGAATCGAACCCGTGACCACTGGCTCTGATACCACTTGTCAGATCGTTGGCGCTAACCATTAATCCCAAAAGCTCGAGCTGTTAGAAATACACAACCAATTCACTTAAAGCGTACAAATACAGCGCCCATGGGTCTCGATTGTGACTCGGCCCAACCAGCCTCACGTCACTTCGAACATAACTCGGCCCACCCTGGCCTCCCGCCATTTCGAGCGTGACTCGGCCAACCTGGCTTCCCGCCACATGGCAGGATGCTGGCCCATTTAAGCCAACAAGTTCGTATTAGTGTTTTTCGACGATATGCTAGTGTACAGTAAGAAGCTGAAGGATCACGCAGAACATCTAGCTAAGGTACTCGATGTGTTGAGGAAGAATCAACAGTATGCCAAGAGAAATAAGTACTTCTTTGGGCAGGGACAAGTGGAGTACTTGGGACACTTAATATCGAAGGAAGGAATGGCCACCGATCCAGCGAAGGTAGAAGCCATGAGGAAGTGGCCTACACCTGCCAATATTAAGGAATTGAGGGGGTTCTTGGGACTCACTGGTTATTACAGGAGATTTATAAGGGGTACGGAGGGATCAGCAAGCTGCTCACGGAGCTATTAAAGAAGGACAATTTTGCATGAAGTGAGGAGGCACAAAGGGCATTTGAGAGATTGAAGGAGGTGATGTCCACAACACCAGTCCTAGCCATGCCAAATTACGCTAAGCCATTTACTATAGAGGTGGACGCTTACGGAAATGGGATAGGGGCGGTGATTACTCAAGAAGGGAGACCCATAACCTATCTCAGCAAGGCGATAAGTCCAAAGAACATGGAATTATCGACATATGAAAAGGAGTTCCTGGCCATATTGCTTGCCGTTCCAAAGTGGAAACACTACCTCGGAGCCAAGCCCTTCATCATCAAGACTGATCACGAGAGCCTAAAGTATCTATTAGAGCCAAAAATAACCACTGCAATTCAGCAAAAAAGGATAATCAAATTGATGGGGTTAGACTATACCATCCAATACAAGAAAGGAAGGGAGAACGTGGCTGCCGTTGCCCTCTCAAGAAGAAGAGAAGAAGAGGGTCATAGCCAAGCCATCACTGCCATTATCCCTACTTGGGTCCATAAGGTGGCCGAGAGTTATGAAGAAAATCATCAGGTACAACAGCTTATAGCCGAATTGCTGTTGAGCCCTGAGTCTCAGACTAACTACTCTTACAGGCAAGGAGTACTCAAGTACAAGGGCAGAATCTATATCGGGAGCACAAGGGACTTGAGACAGAAACTGAATGAGCAAATGCATGCATCTTCCTTGGGGGGACATTCCGGTATGAATCACACATATAGAAGAGCCAAGCAACTATTTTACTGGTCATGAATGAAACAAGATATAGAGAAAAGAATTAGGGAGTGTGAGATATGCATCAGGAACAAGGTGGATGGGACACCCTACGCTGGATTACTGCAACCATTGCAAATTCCCTCACAAGCTTGGCAGGAAATGAGCATGGGTTTTATAGAAGCACTCCCAAAATCTGAAGGCAAGGATACACTATTGGTGGTGGTGGACCGACTCACCAAATATGCTCCCTTCATACCTTTGACTCACCCTTACATCGCGCAAGAAGTAGTCAGAGCATTCCTAGATACGGTTTACCGACTGCATGGGCTACCCAGGGGAATAGTGTCAAACAGAGACAAGATACTCACCAGTCAAATTTGGCAAGACCTGTTCAAGCTACTGGGAGTCAAATGACAAATGAGCACAGCCTATCACCCGCAATCCGATGGCCAGATCGAGAGGGTCAACAGATGTGTGGAGACTTATCTGCGCTACATGAGTTTTTAATATCCACACAGGTGGCACAAGTGGTTAGCCCTGGCTGAGTGGTGGTTAGTCTTGTGGTACAATACTAACCACCACTCATCTCTAGAGATGACCCCTTTTCAAGCTTTATATGGATACCTACCCCTGACACTCGCAGTGGTGAACTTGGGAATGAGTACAGGGCCGAATATAGAAGAATGGAGTCGAGAAAGAGAACGAGTAATACAGGTACTGCGCGAAAGGCTAAGGAAAGCACAGAACAGGATGAAGTAGAACGCCGACCGAAAGAGGGTGGACAAGGAGTATAGAGAAAGGGAGATGGTATACCTGAAGCTCCAGCCATACCGCCAAAACAGCATCGCCTTAAGACGCAACCTCAAACTTACCTCACGATACTACGGGCCGTTCAAGATCATTTCTAGAATCGGTCATGTAGCCTACTGGTTGCAGCTTCCTGAAGGATCAAGGATACATCCTATATTCCATGTTTCGCTTCTCAAGCGGGGAACGCCCTCAACCACCCAGATCTCACCCACCGTGCCTCTAGTAGGAGAGGAAGGCCAACTGTTGGCGCAGCCGGAGAAGATTTTGGACCGTCGCATGGTCCGATGGGGCAATAGAGCTGCGACGCAGATCCTTGTTAAATGGAGCAACTTGGGGGAAAACGAAGCCACTTGGGAAGACTACTGGACACTCAAGGGCCAGTTTCCGGACTTCGACCCTTGAGGACAAGGGTCATCTCGAGGGGGAGGGAGTTGTAACATCTGACAGCTACTACCTTGAGAGAGGCGACTCGGAGGAGGAGCAAAGAGGAAAAGGCGGCAGAGGAGTTAGGGTTAAGAAGTGGATTCTAGTGGAATTTAAGGGGGAAGTGGAGAATCCTCTTGAGTAGTAAATAATGCTAGTTAGGTGGAGCGGGTTAGAAGAGGATGGAGCGGGTAGCACCAGAGAAGGCTCGCCCGATAGCGGGAGAATGGATCCGGAGAGAGAAGCCCATTCTCGGACTAGCCCATGCTTAGTTTTGGCCCACGATAGCCCAATATACTATTACTCTAGTATTAGTTCTTTTACAGTATAGTCCTTTATTTTTATACATTTTGCAAGTGAGTACTATGTAATAGGGGATATATGGAACATTGTAAGGGAGAAAAGGTCAAGCAATGAAACAGTAACTTCATCCCCAATTCTCTTCTCTTCCTCTCTAGCTTCCCTGCATCTCTTCTCTACTTCCCCATTATCCTCCCCCAATTCCCAAATTCTCTCTAATCCTTACCTTATTCTCTCCAATTCTTCATCATTCTACCATAATTGAGCTCCCATCATCCTCGCCGCCGTCCGCGTCTCCGAGAATTCTCATCCTCGACGTGTTGCGGTGAGTCTCGATATTACAATGAATAAGTAAACAAACAATATTAAAAGTATGGGACCTGATACGTGCTTGTAAAATGAGGGTAGTATTTTCTATTTTTGTTGTTCTCTATTATGACCAGACTACAGATGAGAAAATAATTTATGCTTTTTCTTAAGAAAAGAAAATAATCTTTGTCACGAAGGGTGTCACGCCCCGGGCCAGTTTTAGAAGCGAAAATACGTGTCATTTTTTTTTTTGAAAGCCTAGCCCGCGCCACGTACAGACCCGCCACAAATACAGGGCCCACTGTCCAAACGGACAGAGCCTCCCCTGTATTTGCACGGCGTATACAACATACAAACAGGATCACAACCACCATTCATTCATCACACAAACCACAACAACACAATAAGGTTTATACAGCTACCAGTCCTTAAACCTGTATGAATTTAAGCAAGTCCTTAGGCGAAGGATGGTGCGATGCACAAACAACAGATCATTCTATAAAACTGCTCCTTATCCAGAAGCTTTATTTGAAACCCTAATCTCAATCATGTAAAAATCCTTTGAAAACCGTTCTCCACACGAGAACTCTCTTTTGAAATCCCAAAAGCCGATCGATCGAAAATCAATTCGAAAACCGTTTCCCACACGGAAACCTCAGTTTTGGAAAACCATTACCACGAGGGGTAGAAATCCAAGATACACAATATTAGGCCATAATTAAACCAGAATAGAGATCTAGTAAGCAAAGTCATCCATAATGTCTAAGCATGCAATCAACACATAAAAACTGAACCAAATCTACGAGATCCAAACATGCAAGACAAAACAACCAAAGTGTAACTGAACCACATCCACAACTAACTGATAAAGGGATAAATACGATAACCAATCTGAAGGGAGGAACCTCACAAGTCGGAACCTCTAGTACCACTATCTAGGCGTGCCTCGCTGCGTCCCGACTCCCACCACCCTGCTCACCTGAAAACAACAACGATGGCGGGGGGTGAGAACATGTAAACATGTCTCCCCTCCCAGTGGGTACCGCAAGCCGACGAAGGCGAGGTGTACACACCGACACGAGGGTCAACAAAGAGATAGATAAGGTAAACAGTAGCACAAATAAGTATGAGGCTGACATACAACTGAACAACTATGCTACTGCAAGCAACTAGTATATGCATCGACAGTGATAACCACAAATGTATACCCAATCCATAGGCCACCGGGACGGATCTCTGGCACTGTCACTATCTGCTCAACCATCGGCACAAAACCTTCCAGACGCACATGCGTCGAGGCTCACGGGTCGCATACACACGACCCTTTTTCGGAAAAGACGATCCAAACGGTGGATCAGACCACTGGCATACGTGAGGTACTAGAAGAGCTGTGACGATCGATGCGAATGCTCAATCCACAGAACGGCAACGAGCCGTGAAGCAACTGATAAACCGAAATACGAGGATCGCTCGGAACAACAGGCGATCACCACCGACCAATGAGGTCGTCTCAATAATCATGCAAACCACAACTACTCTACTAAGGCAAGCACACATAAGTAGAGTCAACAGGAGTCAAGTGAACTAATAACGAAATGCAAGAGAAGGGATAGAAAGGTATCACCGTAGTCCACTGAACCGACTCCGGATCGAAGTACCCACCTGTAGAAACGATAGAGCCTAACATCGACGGCTCTCGGGAACCACGACAGGACCTACGAAAGATTCACAGGGTCAAGATCCACCAAGGCGACACTAAACACAAAGCGCTCACAACCCGAAACTAACGGATCGTCCGAAAAATCCACCGGGACGATCCCGAAACCACACCAAGCCCCAGAGGGGTACCAACAACCAAACCAAGTCCTCCGCTGTCCCCAAACACACAAAACAAGGTGACAGGACAGCGAGCACAAGCTCGGGGTGCCACGAACACAAATGCACCCGAAACGACTTTTTGGGTTTCCGAAAAATGCCGATTTGGCACCGGAACCCTTCGTCACTCATCCGCTGTCCTTGAAACTTCGGGACAGCGACGAGGAACAGCCAATGAGGCTAAACGACAAAGATAAGTCACTCACGAAACCAGCAAGTGAGTCGCACGACTAAAACGCGCGTTCCGCCGACTATTTCATCGAAAAACGCACCGAAATTCAATCCGGATCTCCGCGAAGGGCGAAGGGGTTGGACAACCAGTCCACAGGGCCTCAAGGGTCATGCCCTTTCTGCCCGCAGCATCACAACGCTGCCACAAACACTAAAGCCCTAAAACGAGCAACATACACACAATAATAAGCCTAAAGAAGGCCGTTTGAGCACTCCGTTCGTCCGCAAGACCTTCCGCAAGCACCAGCGGATAGGAAATGACGTAACGGAGGCTGTGCTCACAGCCCCACTGCGACAGGAACAGTCGCAGGCTCAAACAACCCATAAAAATAGCACTCACATGCGATAATAAAGCCGATAAAAGCTAAACAGCGAAACGGCGCGCCAAAACAGTAAAATAAGGTGAGCACGGTGATCAGCGCCGTCGCCGCGATCATTGTGTTCACCTTCCCGAGTTTCGGGAGGCAACAGGAAGCTCCAAGCCATGCATGCGGCCCAACCAAGCCAAAAACAGCCTTGGCCGGAGCAAGCTTGCTCCGGCCGGCTGCCGGCCGACATGCAGTGCGCGCGGCGGCCAGGGTCGGACGCGGGGGAGGTGAGGAAGGGGGAGCTCACCTCAACTGGCGGCAGGAAGCGGCGGCGGTGGCGCGGGGAGAGCGCGAGCTCTCGGTTAGCTAGGGCACGGCGGCGCCGGCAACAAACGACGGCGGCGGCGGTTGGGACGACGAGCACCGGCAATAGGGGCTCGCCGGACGTCGGAAGGGAGGTGACCGCGATAGAAAAGGCCGGTGGCGGCGGCGGCGCAAGGTGCTCGGCCGCGGCTGCCCTAGTAGCCCAAGCAGCAACAGCGGCGGCTGCGGCGGCGCACCGGCGGCACGGGGGCGGCCGGGGAGGAAGGTGACGGCAGTGGAGGTCCTCCCGGAGCTGGCCGGAGGTCGCTGCGCCGGCGGGAGGCGGCGGCGGCTCGGGACCAACTCCCACGGCTCGCAGCAGCTCCAGCAGCAGCTAGCTGCGGCGCGACGGCGCTCGGCGGTGGCTCCCGACGGCGGGGCAGGTTGCCGGCAGCTGTGCCACCTCAGGGGGACCTAGGGCATGGGTCCACCCTGGGTGCACACTGCAGGGAGAAGAAGAAGGAAGAAGAAGAAGAAAAAGAGAGAAAGAAAGGGAGAGAGTGTTGCCGGAGCTCCCCGCAGGCCAGGGGAGGTCGGCGGCTGTCGGCGGCGCACTGGGAGGTGGCAGGGGAGCTGAGGAGGGGGTGGCACCCTGCTGGGGAGCTGAGGGAGAAGAGAAAGCAACAACCACCCATCTCTCCACTCACACACACTTAAACCAAAAGTACAATTGCGAAAAACCCCTCGCAACATGGGAAATTAGTCCCGAGTCCCTCACAGCATGCATAAAATGCACAGACACCCCTCCACACTCGATCTCACGCAAAACGGTGCGTGAAACATGGTCCAATTCGCGAAACGATCAAACATGCACTACGACCTCTCAGTGAAGAACTCACGATATCTCACGATCCGACCGTCGCATGTGTGAACGGATCGTGCCATCGCGTTCAGCACTGCCGAGACATCGAATCTACCAGTTTGGATCGTCAGAAACGGACTCCGAATTGCGACACAACCCATCATCTCTCCTCCAACACAACTCAAAAACCAAAAAGATACAATAAATACATATATATACGTATATATATACACCTATACATATATATATACATATGCAAATGCAAAAGCACACAAATTCAAAGTAGAGGGAGAGAAAATACTGAATTCAAATTCAAAATTCCAAAAAAATAATCGAATTCTCACAAAGGGAAACGATAAGGGATGCATTTCTGGTATGAGGAGGAGCCAAACCTTATGGATATATTTTCTGGGATCAATAATTTAGTTGATGTTCCGTAGCTTGATAATGAAGGAGCTAAAATAGTACTTTCAGAAAGTTAGTGTCGATTGTTTAGTTTCTAGAAGGTAGCAGCAAGGTGGATTGCAAATGTGAATTATAACTATGTTTTTTTTTTTTTTTTTCTCATCTCCGCTCAAAATTGTTGGTTTTTTTTAGTTCAAAGCGTTTGTTGATTTATATATGACTTCAAGTTTTAGCTTCAAATTATAATTTAGATTTAATTTTTATTTCTAAATTTAATCTTAGTTATGAGTGTCAACTTGAAACTTGCATTCAAATTATGAGCCAAATTGTAAACTGAATTTAAATTGTAAATTTTGACTTTAATTTCAAATTCAAACTTTATGTCCGTATACTTTGTTTTCGAATTCAAACTTTATGTTCAAATTATGAATTCAAATTTGAACTCATAATTGTAGAATCAAATTGTAAATTCAATTTTGAATTAAACTTAAATTCAAGAATTTTAAATCTGAAATCAAACTTTAGTTTGATTTCTGAATTTTATTTCAATTATGACTTTTAAATTGAATTGAGAATTCAATTGTATAATTTGAATTTGTTTGGTGAATTTAAATATTAATATAAATTCAATATCAAATTAAATTTTTGTTTAAACTCGTGAATATATTTGGAATTCGGATTTGTTTTTTAATTGCATTTCAAATTGCTACTTTCAAATTTGAATTCCAGGTTTGAAACTATATATTTTTGTGTTTCACTTCAAATTAACCAAACTAAACAACTGAACTCAAATTTCACTTTCTAAAAGTGACTTTTTTTAAAATGACTTTTTTTTAACTCAGCAACTTACGAGCAACCAAACAAAGCCCGTCAGGTTGAAGATGGAAATTTGCGGTTAGTGGACAATCATCATATAAGTTAGTTCAAATATTATAAGAGCAATGCAATTTGAGCACCTATCTAGGTTTAATTTATCTATTCACTTGTCTTATCAACTCTTATTTTGTTTTTATGATAAATTACACTTTTAGTTCTCAAATTATATGGCGCCTGATACTTTAGTTCTCAAATTTTAATTCGTTGTAATTTTTTGAAACTTTTTGAATTATTATAATTAAGTCTCGCAATCTAATTTTTTTTACTAAATGTTGATAAATTAATTACTCATGTCGAAGTAATGTAACAATGGCGTAATTGATGATGCAGCATTAATTAGATGCTACATCATTTCTACAGTAGTAATTCATCAACATTTACTTAAAAAAAATTAAATTGTGAGACTTGATTGCAACAATTTAGAAAGTTCAGAGTCAGATATTACAATGAATTAAAGTTTGAGTACTAAAGTGTCACGTGCCCCATAATTTGAGGACAAAGTGTAATTTACCCTTGTTTTTAATACTAAAAATCTAAAGAGATTTATAAATCATCCGATGCAAAGAGTGTAAGATGTACAATATATTCGTAGTGTGCAAGTAGCATTTTTCATATTATATCAATTTAGATCGCTTCGCTTGTAACATGACCATTTATATGGAGCAGTTCTAAGTTATAAACTGTATAATCTTTTTATTGGAGTTTCTTCATATTTTATAAAATCATTGGCTTAGTTTTTTGGATTAATTTAAACTTTCAAAGTTCTTTTCAACCCACTTTATGAAAACTTTTTTTTAAATTTAGAGAGCATTCTTGAACTTATGCCTTGCCCATTCTATAAAACATTATTGGCTTATTTTTTATTTATTTTAAGAGCTAGTTTCATTGGAAAATTTTAAGTCTGAATTGGAATCGGAACAAGTGATCACTATTATTTGATTTGAAAGAATCTCGTTTCGATTTCTAATAGAATGGCACAAAGTTTTTTCACATCAAAAATTCAAATTTAATTTTAAACTTTAAGTTTAGCATATAAACGCAAATTTGAATCCTATTTTTCATTTAAATTTTGTGTTTTAAATTTAAAGTTAAACCTTAAACTTTAAGTTTAATTTTGAAACATCTATGATTGGATTTTAATGTGTAAGGGGATTCATATCATTAATAATTTCGAACATATATGTAAATACGCAAAAATATTGCAACAAAGGAAACAAGATTAATGCTACACATTTAAAGTTTTAAATCAAAATTAGTAGTGTAAATCCAATGTAACAAAGTATAATTAAGAATCCCTAATGGGTCAAATAGTTTGGAACTTCTATTGATGATATTTTATTATAAACTAGAGTAGTCAATGACTCTGTTCTCATTCACGGTACATCATCTATAGATTTTTTTGTTTTTTTTTGTTTTTGTTTTTGTTTTTGTTTTTTTGTTTTAAGCTTCGCGCATGCAGATATACGTGCCATCTTATCCCGTCTTATTTATTAATAACTGAAATGACACTGTTCCATTACGGCACAATTGTATTGAACACAATTAAATTCAATAAGAAAATAATCTTTAAGTACTATGCTACCCGCTTCGCTTATTTTTTTAGAAATAAACTTAGCTGAACATGCGAAACAACTAGACTTCGAACCTGAGACCTCGGATACCAACCACCAAGTCCTTGCCACTTGCGCTAGGGACGGTCGGTGGGCTGATCAATTTCATTGTTGGAAAATTTTGCTCGTGTCCATGTTAAGGGTGTGTTTGGTTCCATATAAAACTATCCCGAAACTTTTTTTTCGGTTTAAAAGTAGAATTCCGGTGTTAGGTTGCTCGTAAAAAATTTTCTCAAAAAATTTCTTTTACAGATTCAGAGAAAACGAAATGTTTTCATTTTCCGCTCTAATAGAGCGGAAACGAAAACCCAGTGCCGGAAAAAACGTGGCGTAGCGAGGGGAGGGGGGCAGCGGGCATGCGGTCCACAAGGTACACTCATTCCTAAAGAACAGCCATCAGTTTCTAAGATGATATAATCGGAGTCTACAAGGAGATTTAGGTCAGGAATATTTTGGACTAATTGTTTAATATTTTATACTAGTTTAATGTCTTCTTGGTTAAAATGCCTATGTCCTGTTTTATCAGTTTTAGAATATAAAGGACCAGCTATTTTTCCTAAATATTTTATAAATGTTCTAGCATAATTTACAAGCCCTAGAAATGATTGTAATTTTTTAAATATTTCTAATTTATTAGGCATATCTAGAATCTTTTTGGTTATATGAGGTTGAAGCTTAATGTTTCCTTCTCCTATGGTTACCCCTAAGTTCTGTATCTTTATCTATATCTACTAACATTTCTAATTGCATTCCACTAGTTCTAGGAGTATTTCGTTGAAATATTCTATTAACAATATCTATTGAATTTTTTGTAGGTTTTTTTATGATTGTTTTGGAGCTACTTGGTAAAAACTCCATGCTTGGATTTTTCGAGGTGTTGGTTTTTCTCCTATTTTAAGGGAATCAAATTGTTTTGTCAATTCGTCTATAATAATAGTCTTAGAAGAAGCTTGTTGGTTGATTAATACATCGTATGCGTCTAATTTTCGATGTAAGTCAAGTAATAATTGTATGATTGTATCCTCTCTCTCCCCCCTCTTTATTTTATATATATATATATATATATATATATATATATATATATATATATATATATATATATATATATATATATATATATATATATATATATATATATATATATATATATATATATATATATATATATATATATATATATATATATATATATATATATATATATATATATATATATATATATATATATATATATATATATATATATAATATATATTTATATTAAAGATAGTATTTTTATGGCTTTTTTGCATAAAAAATTTACTAGTTTTGGGCTTTTACAAAATTGGGTCGCTATTTTCTATTTTGCAGATTCGGTCCGAATTTTCAGTAAACTGACCAAAATACCATTGTTACTTTTTCTCTCTACTCTTTTTTTTTCTCGCTCTTTTTTTTTCTTCTCTCCGAAGAAGGCCCCTGCGCCCGCGTCCGCTTGGGCCGGCGTCGCTCGGGACGGGACGGCGGCGACGAGCGGCGGGGCCCGCGGCGCCGGCGCCGGGCCCCGTCGCTCGCCCCGCTGCGGGCCCCGCCGCCGCCGTCTTGAGCCACGCGGGGCCTCTGCCGGCATCGCTCGCCCTGCCACGGGCCCCGTCGTCGTCCTCATCCTCCTCCTTTGAGGCCTCCTCCTCGTCGTCGTCGTGCTCCTCCTCCCTGCCTCTCCCCGATTCCGAGCGCTTCCTCGAGATCCGCCCCGCGCCGCGCGCCCCGGAGAGGGAGGTGACTGAATCCGAGTTTGGTTCGGAAGAAATGGTGCAACAAGGAGAAATGATGCAACGAGAATAAATGGTGCAACGAGGAAGAAGAAGAGAAAAAGAAATGGTGTAATTTTCATCCAAACAGTGTAACATTATTTTAACAGGGCAAATTACACTCTTTGAGATAAAAATTATACTTTTTAGACCAAAGTTGCACTCTTTGGATGAAAATTATACCATTTCTTTTTCTCTTCTTCTTCCTCGTTGCACCATTTCTTCTCGTTGTACCATTTCTCCTTGTTGCACCATTTCTCCCCAACCAAACTTGGATCCGATCACCTCCCTCTCCGGGGCGCGCGGCGCGGGGCGGATCTCGAGGAAGCGCTCGGAATCGGGGGGAGGTGGGGAGGAGGAGCACGACGACGACGACGAGGAGGAGGCCTTAGAGGAGGAGGCGGAATACGAGGACGACGACGGGGCCCGTGGCGGGGCGAGCGACGCCGGCAGAGGCCCCGCGTGGCTCGGGACGGCGGCGGCGGGGCCCGCGGCGGGGCGAGCGGTGGGGCCCGCGGCGGGGCGAGCGGTGGGGCCCGGCCGGCGCCGGCGCTGCGGGCCCCGCCGCTCGCCGCCGCCGTCCCGAGCGACGCCGGCCCAAGCGGGCGCGGGCGCAGGGGCGCAGGGGGCGCGGGCGCGGGGGGCCGCCTTTTTCGGAGAGAAAAAAAAGAGGGAGAGAAAAAAAAAGAAGAGAGAGAAAAAGTAACAAGGGTATTTTGGTCAGTTTACTGAAAATCCGGACCGAATCTGCAAAATCGAAAATAGCGACCCAATTTTGCAAAAGCCCAAAACTAGTGGATTTTTTAATGCAAAAAGGCCTATTTTTATTTTTAATATAAATATATTATTATATAATATTTTATTTATAAATATTATTTATAAATATATAGTAATTTATTTTATAGTATTAAATATATACTATTATATATTATATTACATACTTAATTATTATATAATATATTTTAAATATATTTTATTTATAAATATAAACTATAATACTAATAAATGTAATATGATAATTATTATATATCAATGATATATAATATATAGAATAAGAGAAAATATATATAGTTTTCTATTTATAACTTCTTCTTTTTTTTCTTTCAACCGAACAACCGTAACGAAAAATTATTTTTCTTTCCTACAAACCAAACACTAGAGAGCGTAAAATTTATTTTCGTCTGAAAATTTTTTTTCCACCGAAAACTATTTTTCATAGTTTTATGTGGAACCAAACACACCCTTAATGTAAGACGTGCCTATCTATATTGATGACCTAAACTATTTGTCTATTATTAATTATTTAGAGTAGGGATCAAATTATACACTTTTTAAGTTATACTTTTCTGACACAAACTAAGATTCAAACATAAAAAATTTAAATAAAGATCTAGAATATTAAAAATATTTTACAACATAAAAAAAGACATTTATACAAAAATTTAGAATTTTTAAATATCTATATCTTGAGTTTTCAATATTATTCTTTCTTGAAAATTCTGAATCGTCGATTTTAAAATTGCTTGATATATAGGAATCG
This sequence comes from Puya raimondii, assembly GCA_016920855.1. Taxonomy (NCBI): domain Eukaryota; kingdom Viridiplantae; phylum Streptophyta; class Magnoliopsida; order Poales; family Bromeliaceae; genus Puya; species Puya raimondii. Next base: position 8,838,565 of record JABWPP010000050.1, read on the forward strand.
ACTTTTAAAATTTGTGAAATTTTATAAGTATGCATTTAAAATACTCTTGATCATATTTAATACTTCAGATCTTAGTTTTATGTCATCTAAATTTAAATTATATTTGTGCAAAAATTTGTGTTCTTTACACGCACATATATATAGTTGAGCTAGTATACTATTGATAGTATATAAATAGTGTTTACTATCAACTTTTTCACCCTTAGATTATTACTACTCCGCCAACCTCCCTAATGACTCTCGCTTTCGACGACTAGGGTTAAGCATCCAATAGGCAAAAGTTGATAGTATATAAACACTATTTTTATACTATTAGTTATTGTGTATGTGCGATGCACGTCACATTTAATTAAATTAAATTTAAATTTAAAATTTTAATTTATAATTTAAATTTAAATTATTATTGGTGGTATGTCTATTTATTATTTCTAACTTAATTTATCTTCAAATAAGTTTTATATATTTTCAATTTACTAATACTGTAAATATTTTTCATATGTGTTTCGTAACATACAAATTTTCTTTTAATGTGTATCCAAATTTAAAATTTGAATTAATTTAAAATTTTAAATTAATAAATTTAGATTTAAATTTATTAATAAAATTCAAAATTTGAAGTTTATTTTGAATCAATAATTTGAATATAAGTAGTTATTTGAGACATAGATCTATTTATCAACCAATTTATTTTTCAAACTTAATTTATTTGCAAAATTAGTTAATTATTTTCAGTTTGAAACAATCTGTTGATATACCCAAAATTTAAAATTTAAAATTAATTTTAAATTTTGAATTATATTATCGATTCACGTTTGAAATAACCAAACTTAAAATTTAAGTTGATAGTCTTACCAAACTTAAAATTTAAAATCGAGTTGATATTCCTTACTTTAAATCATTCTATTTTTAAACATAATTTATTTTTAATTATTTAATTGAGAGATATTGAATACTTATTAATTATTTACTTGAGAGATGTTGAATACTTTCTATGTGTGTTTGTGCATGTAAAGAGTATCCTCTAGTTGGCAAAAATTTAGATAGACATGAGTTCTTTTTCCATTTCTGCAAAAGGAAAGCAATATTTTTTCAGCTAAATAATAACCTGTCAATAATTATTTTAATAGTTATTTCAAATCAACATAAATTTTAATAGTTATTTCAAATCAACATAAATTTTAATAGTTATTTCAAATCAACATAAAATGTGTGTCATATCCTAATTCAAATTCAAATAGTTGCCGCTGGAAAAAATTATATAGTTCTATTTTTTATTTTTATATACATTAAATATTGTTACTATATTTTTCGATTTCTGATGAATGTAAAATTTAAATATATGTTTTAAACTAAAAGTATCAAAATTTTTATTCATATTTAATCAAATTTTATAATTTAATTTTGATACACTTTAATTAACATTTTTTTAACTATTAATTCAAATTTAATATCCAAAATTATATTTAATTCACGATTTAAACTCAAATTTTAATTTTAATTTAAAAATTCATAAATTTAAATTTAAATTATATAATTAAATTTCAACTCTGAATTTCAGATGAAACAAAAATTTTAAATCAAATAAAATTAAAATTTAGAAAAATATTTAAATTTAAACTTAAATTTGATTATTGGTTGCAATCAATAAAAAGTTAATATAGCAACTACATTTAGTAAATAGAATTGAAATAATCTTTAAATATTTACCTTAAAAAAATATTGAATGATATAAAAATATTTAATAAAAAAATAAAATATTCTCTGTGTAGAACTTTGAATTTTGGTGCGCTATACCGAATTTTACCGAATTGGATGAAGTTCGGAGAAAGCCGATAATGACTAGTGTGGAATTGGGTTCTGAGGGTTCCAGAACGTTTGGGTGCGAGTTAGAGCCCCGAAAATAAAAAAATTAGAATTTTTGAAAAAACCAAACTGGAGCTAAGTTGCTCTCAGGGTCCGGACCCGAGACTTGGGGTCCGGATAATGAAACCCTTGAAACAGCTAGTGTCTGGACCCGGACACCCAGGTCCGGACCCGACCTGTTTTTTGAGCTGAGTTGCTCACGGGTTCCGGACCCGGCTGTGGGGTCCGGACCCGGCCTGCGTAGTCTGTAGGGTGGAAGCTGGCTCCGGATCCAGACCCTGCTTGTGAGATCCGGACCCAGCTGAAGCAGAATGCCCAGTAAGGGCAGTTTGGTAATTTTGCGTGGTGGGGAGTTATGTAATGAGGGCTGAAGCTCTCCCCCTCATTTCTCTTCATCTTCTTCACTTCCCTCTCCCTCTCCCTCACTTTCTCTCTCTAGAGATCTCTCCAAAGCTTGGAGAAGTGAAGGATTTGACCTTGGAAAAAGCTTCTAAGGTGGATTAGGAGCTTCTTGGTGTAAGAAGAAGCTAGGGAGCCTGGGTGTTGAGGTGAGTTCTTGTGATTTAGTTTAAACCTTGGATTTAATACTTTGTTATGAGATTTTTGGAAATCCTAGGTAATCTTGACTACAAATGGTGGAAAATTGGTCATGAAATCTAGGGTTTGGCTTGCATGCATGCAATTCCTAGGTAGATTTGGGGCTTGTGCCATGGGAGGTTCTAAAAATATTTAGACCTTCGGGATTTGTAATTGAGGCCTTGGAAATCATGTGGGAACACTTGATTTCATGAAACGGAATGATATTAGGGTTCGTAATGAGTAACGAACCATTTTTCTTGTAGAAGCTTGGGTTGAAGCAAGAACTCAAGACTTGGTGACCTAGGAGCTCAAAGAACACAACGATTAGGAAGCTCTTGAGGTGGGTTTGTGTTGCACCGAAGTGATTAGGTCACTTCTATGTCTAGGATAAAATAACCATTATGGTGACTGACATAGTTGTATGAAACTCTAGAATTGTATGGTGCATGTTAGCAAGAATGCTTATTTGAATGAATTGAGCCTTGGGCTTATCATGCATGTAGGTGATTTCAATTCCTTTATGATTCTATATACCTTGAATTATGAAAACATGCAATGTAGAACCTAGTGTTGTTGAACATAGGCTGGAAATGATAAGGTAGAACCTAGTGTTGTTGAATATAGGTTGGCAATGACAATATGGAACCTAGTTTGTTGAACATAGGTTGGAAATGGCAATATGAACCTAGTGTTGTTTAACATAGGTTGGACATGGCAATATGAACCTAGTGTTATTGAACATAGGTTGGACATGGCAATATGAACCTAGTGTTGTTGAACATAGGTTGGACATGGCAATATGAACCTAGTGTCATTGAATATAGGTTGGGCTTGGTAATATGAACCTAGTGTTGTTGAACATAGGTTTACAATTGTGACATGATCAAGAAACCATAACGTGATAAGTGCAATGATAGTAAATACTCCATGAAGTTAGAATATTGGGACCAAGATGGGGATAGCGATTCTATTGCCCGGTGCCCAGCATTATGCGGAAATTCCGCAAGCCTCGAGAAATGGGTTGGTGGTCAGCGATTCTGACACCAATGCCAAGTGTTCGAGATATGGGTTGGTGGACAGCGATTCTGACATCAATGTCAATGGTTCGAGAAATGGGTTGGTGGTAAGCGATTCTGACACCAATGCCAATTGTTCGAGAAATGGGTTGGTGGTCAGCGATTCTGACACCAATGCCAATTATTCGAGAAATGGGTTGGTGGTCAGCGATTCTGACACCAATGCCAATTGTTCGAGAAATGGGTTGGTGGTCAGCGATTCTGACACCAATGCCAATGGTACGAGATATGGGTTGGTGGTCAGCGATTCTGACACCAATGCCAGTAGTTCGAGATATGAGTTGGTGGTGCAGGGAATCTGACCCCAATGCCAAACTAATAATTTAAATGAAAATGAACTTGTGTGATGAACCTAAGAGGAAATGAAATAGATCATTTATATAGGTTGCATCCTTTCATGTTTAAATTTAACATGTAAATGTAATATGTATGGTTAATTGTGAACTAACCTTTGCTTGAGTTGCTTTCTTTAGACCTGGTGGGTCGAGCTTCCCTCTTGGGTGGCCTTACCCACTGGAAACTATGTTTATAGTTCTCACCCCACGTTTTTTAGGTCCTTCCGCTAGCGGCGCGTCGGAGAGAGGCAAGGGCGTAGCTTGAATAGTTAGCGGCCTCCCATTTTGGTTCATGTATAGATGTACCCCAAGTCTTGGACAGAAATAGTATAGGGGTTGAAAATCAAATGTAAATTCCATAGTTTTGGACTTTATCGAATGGAATTGATGTAATGAAAGAATAGTGAAAAATTTGGCATGCAAATGTACAAATGTGATGTAATAGTAGTAGTTACTTCTTATTGTGATGCTTCCCTTGTGCAACTCATGTACTCGGTTCCTAGTTGGAACATTGTGTGAATGCTTATGTTGTGACGCCTTGGGCGGATAGGGGAGACTCTGTCCGTTCGGCGGGTCTGGCGCACGCGCCCGTGCGGATTGTCCTCTCACCTAGTTGGTGTTAAGGCACGGCGGGGCGTCACAGACTAAGGTGGTATCAGAGCATAGAAACGGTTTAGGTGGACCTATGAAAACCCTAGGATGGAAAAGATCCTAGAAGTGTAGGCTCGTGAGTGACGAGACCTTTGTTGGTGGCGAAAGATGAATCGATTGGGTCAAGTTATATGCACCTCTAATTGAGTACTAGAGGTCAATTCAAGGTGTGTCTTATTTTTCACCGAGGGTGTTCATGTTGGCGTCCGACAACATGAAACCAAATGAGGGGAATAGGAGCCCTTGCGTAACTTTTGCCTAGATTGAGTTCACGTTGATTTTCGTGAAATGCTATGTTATGAATGACTTTGAATGTCATGTATTGATCAAGGTCGTTATGCTTTCAGAAAGCAATGGTGCGTGAAAAGCCTCCGACTAGGGCTAGGCTCGAGGAGTCGAGCACGGCCCCCGAGCAACTCGGGGAGGGCGAGGACGTGCGTCTTCGCGAGCAATTGACTGAATTGATGGGTGTGGTTCAGCGGCAGGCCGAAACCATGCAACGTCAAGAGGAGCAGATCAAGAAGCTCCAGGAATCGATGCCGCAGCAAGCGGCTGCGGCTAGTGAGGAACAACAGCGGGCACCCCCGGCTCCTGTTTTGGGTACGGCGGAAGGGGTGGCAGCGGCGCTGGCTATGGTACAACCCGCACCACCGACTGTGGCTGCGGAGTCGGGTGCTGTTATGCCCGATCCCGCTGCGGTGGATGCGGAGAGGGAGCGCGCACTCGCGGCCCTCATGACGTTCAAGAAGTTCAACCCGCCTATTTTCTGTCACGCCCCGACACCGCCACTTTGGTCGATTCGGGCATGCGCACAGACCGCCGAACGGACAGAGTTTCCCCTGTCCACCCAAGGCGTAAACAAAACAGGTACAATAATTTTCACCCAGAAAAAAACAACATCATACAGTTCTGCACGAGGGCATATCACAAGGGAGCAGAATTTAAACTAACTATTACAACATTCCATCATTCACATTTTACATACATGCCATTTTTTCAATTTACAATTTCGTTCTTTCCTTACAAAATGCATCATTTACAACATACATTTACAATTTTTTATCTATACACGGATGACCTACACTTGGTGACCCTGCTATCTAGGGCGCAACGCCCACGTCTCGGTCCGGTGCTGCTCCGCTAATGGTGGCTCTGCAACAACATGGGGTGAGAACTAAAAGAAGTTCCTAGTGGGTTCGGCCGCCGACCTCGCCGACTTTCCCACTAGGTCCAACAAGGCATAGTAATACAAAAGGAGATAGCAATACAATATATAAGCAGCTGAATATGTAGTCTACAACTACAAAACATACAACATGCAACAATGAGCACTACTATGCCTTACAATAAGGAATGAATGTCATGGTCTAATATGTTCAACGGTGTCCCTCACACACTCTTGACCCAATTCATTCTTGACCCAATCAGGGCTTCTCACAAGACCAAGCCCAACTCACAAAAATATCATGATCGACCCCACACACAACATGTAATCTCATTATGCTCACTCTCTACATAAGATGCAACAACGCAAGTAGCATAGGGTACAATATGGTCAATCAACCTGTCTCTTTCCTCATTGACCCAATCATAACGGCTCACCCATAAGTCAAGCCACAACTCACATCGCCAAGTGGGGAGGAGGTCTTTCACTCCCGAGCCACCATCTTGGCCAGCCATGCGGGGAGGAGGTCTTTCACTCCCGAGCCACCACCATGGCTGTCTGCCGGGGAGGCACCGTCGTGACCCTCGACCCGCTATCTCGTGTGACACTCCGGAGCTCACAGTGGAGTCGCGACCTCCACAAGCCAAGTACAGACTATGTGCATGTGAGTATGATCCCGTCCACCTACCGTGGACCTACCACCTACCGGTGGGAACAATAAATATCATGGGGATCTATTTCAATCCCTCGCATGTTCAATAACATCATAGCATTAGATGTCACACTACATATGCACCGACCCAATCTTTTCCACATATACTTGAGAGTTGTCTCGATTCATGTCGCGTGCATCAATGGAATATACAATCACCACACTCTGTGGACATAAGCAAATATGCAATGCTCATAATACATGGAACTATAACAAATAACACATTAGGCTTATGCAATGACCTAATCCACGTTCCATCACTAGGTTCACATTCACTATCACAATGACACTAGTGTTTTGCTTTGTTCCAATGTCCACAATTTATTTTCTATGTCCAATCCACTAGTTTCTCTACTAGTTCAATACTTCACTAGGGTTCACATAGCACTAGGTTTATGCGTCCTAAGTTCCAAATTTTTAATCATGATTATTCACAACTAATTTAGGAGGCATGCAAGTTTCTGGAATAAGAAATAATTGAACCCTATTACATGCAATTTCATACATATATACATATATGCTAAAAAAGTAGGATTTAGACATAGGAAGAAATTCAACCATTTCGGATAGCACCCCCCACCTTGTATCGACGTCTAGGGCCGGGAAACCAAGTTTCGCGATTTATCTCCGCCGAAAAGTCTCGACCCAAGCCCAACGAACCATATTCCGCAAAATCTCTCGATGGGACGCCAAACCTCGTCGTAGTCCAAAACGAAGTTGTCCACCGCGTTGAAATATCCTTCAATTAAGGTTTCACAAACTCAATTTTGATCAAAACCCTTTAGAGACAAAAACCCCAATTCTAACCCTAGGTTTCCAATTTCCACATGAAACCCCAAAATTCATAGTGAATATTTGCCCAAGCTTGAAGAATCATCTAGAGATCCTAGATATCTCATTTACAAAAAATTTAATCCAAACCCTAGCTTAAACCATGAAAACTCACCATGGCAACCTTGCTCTCCAAGCTTCTCCATCATTAGAGAGTTTGCTTCACCGTTTTATACGCGTTCCCGAGCTCAAACTCCACCAAAACCCCAAGTTTGGGAGAGATCTAGAGAGGGGAAGAGAGGGGATTGTGAGGGAGAGGGAGAGCTTCTCTCTCTCTCTCACCATGCGTGTGTGCGTGTGCTTGAGTTCAACTGAGGGAGAAAGGGAGAAAGTCCCTTTCAAAAACCCTCCAACACTATTACAACTTGTACTTCATTCTAGTTTAGAATCTGATCGATTCAGTTGGAGCCCTTCTGAATATTCGTTTGTGCTCAAATTTGACGGTCATGCACGGTTTAAGTTAATCAGAAGAACTGATCATCACTTTTCAGTTTCGGACCATTTTTTGGTCACCGAAAGCTCTACTGACTAAAATCTCTAGCAGATTACTGTTATATTTTATTTTTACTTTTCGGGTGTCGGAATGACATGAAACTTTTAATCTAGCCTCAGAAAAATAATTATGACATATCCTCAAATTTTCATAATTTTCTGACACTGTGAATTTTCTACTAAAAAATAAGCCCTGTTCCTTACAGAAAATTCTAAATCTCCTGTTTTCATTTCAATTCCAGCACAATTCACTTCCGACTTATATTTTACTTCTCTAAGTCCAATAAAAATAGTATCTCACACTATTTTTATTTTCACTTATTTTTATATTAAAAATCCGGTACACTACATTTTCGACGGGGAGAACGTGGATCCGTGGGTCGTGGAGACATGGATCGACTCGATGGAGACACTCTTTGAGGATCTATATACCTTGGAGAGGGACAAAGTCCACCTTGCCGCCCATTGTTTGGAGCGATCAACGAAGGTGTGGTGGAAGGGGATCAGGCGGGACCGACCCTCTAGCCTTCCGCCACCGACGTGGGACGAGTTTCGAGGTTTGGTGTTCTCCGCCTACTTCCCTGATAGTGAGAAGAGGAAACTTCAGGAAAGGTTCCAAAAATTGAAGCAAGGAAGCCGCACCGTGCGGGAATACGAGAGGGAATTCTCGTATATTATCAACTGTGATCCACACGTTGTTCGTGGGGAGTTGGATAAGGTCGATTGCTTCGTGCGGGGGTTTCGACCGGAGATCTTTAGGGCGGTCCACGCCTTTAAGTTACAAACCTTTGCGGAGGTTTTGGATCGGGCCTTATGGGTGGAACACGGTAATGCCGTGGCTCGCGAGGAGCGCGAGTTGTTTGAAAAAGAAAAGGTCAAAGGAAAGAAGCGTCTTTCGGGTGGCTCGGGTGGTCAGCCGAGTTCTAAACGACCCACGAAGCACTCGCAGACGCAAGCCCGATATCGAGGGTCTCAGCCGAACCGACCCTTGGGCCGGTGCCCGATTTGTAGCAGCCCCCACAGGCCGAATCAATGTGAATACCGTGAGGGTCGGTGCTTCAAGTGCGGGCAGCCGGGGCATATGCGAGTGGATTGTCCACAGGGGAATGATCGGGCGTCGTCGATGGCGTCGACGTTTTCATCGCCGAGACAGCTTGCGGGCATCCCACCAACGGCGATGTCTGCTGGTCGTGCGCCACCGCCGAGACCAGTTGAGGGACAGTGACCAGCGCCAAGCGGCTGCGTGTTTGCCTCACATGTGGAGGAGCCTACTGCCTCGGAGGACGTCGTGGCAGGTATTGTACTAGTAAATGGTATTCAATGCAGAGCCTTATTTGATACTGGAGCATCACATTCATTCATTAGTAGATCATTTACTGCTACCCATGGAATAAAAATTATAGAAGCCGCGCATGCAAAGATTGTGCAAGTGCCAGAACATACCTTTTGTGTGCACCTGGCATGTTTAAATTGTCCAGTGAAGATTGGAAACTGGATTATGCCTGCTGATTTCCTGTTGTTGAATCGAATGAATGAGTATGACTTAATCCTAGGAATGGATTGACTCTCTAAGTATTACGCTACTATTGATTGTGTCACGCCCCGGGCCCTAGTGGGAGCCTACCAGGCACGTGCACAGACTCGTCGTGTACACCAAAACAACACACAATGTACACAAGGCGTCTACAACAACAATCAAAAAGAGAAGGAATACATCCTAAACAAGGTGATCAGAGCGAGTAACAACCACTACTAAAAATCTGGTCTATCAAAAACCACAAGATGTACAATAAGATTCACTTAACATTACATCTTAATCAGGAGATAACTCAACTAAATACAACTATACACCTTTCATACAAGATAGAAGAAAGGCATCAAGGGTCCATCTAAAATATCATCGTCGCGGCTCTAGCTAGCTGCTAATCTCTCGCCACGATCCCAAGCCTCTCCCGCTGCGGAAGGCTCTGAAACAAAAACCCAACAACCATGGGGGTGAGAACTATTAAACAATAGTTCCCAGTGGGTAAGCCGCCGAGAGTGGTGAATTACACCGCTAGGTCAACTGAGGCAAGATAGTATAAGCTGAAACATAAGGCATAAAGCATTAAATATTAAACATATAATTCTACTACTATCATGCCTCCAAATGATTATATCATTTCAACAAAAATATGCTTCCTACCACTACATGCGTAGGTAGGTCCATTACCACAAATTTACATGTACTTGATTCCTTATAATCATATGCACAATTATGTCTCTACCATAACTTACATGCATGTCCTTTATGCTATAATCAATAGTTAAGGAAAACATCTTTTCTTTATTAACATCATATATTCATGCTACTATACCAAACCAATGTGAGTATAGGCCTAATGCTACTATGGATGCCAATATATGTAGTGACTAACTAATATGTCCAGCTACAATGAATGCATCCCAATAGTGTCAAGCTAAGTATTGCCACAATATACGACTTGCTACTATGTCCATACACTACATGTATATGCATCAAACAACCGATGTACTATGCCCAGTTTACTTAGCTTTTACCCAATCCACGAGGGGACTTACACAAGGTAACATCCCGGCTTGTGCCATGCATAATGGTCCCGTGGTAGTCAGCATTCTCTCGCTAGAATGAGACACTCCCCTAACGGCGATCCACTTCGGCGCCCAATCCTGCACGGGCGATCAAACGTCGCAAGGCTAACTCCGGAGTGCCGGCTTGTAGGGAGCGACCCTCACAAGCATGTGCGAATGAGCACAAGGGCAAACAAGCGCTGATCATAAGCATCATATCCAAGGCCAACACATCTCAATCATCATGTCTAAAATATGGAATCACTACATCGACTCGAGGGTCGGAATCATGACACATAAGTCACACTTGTTCTCAATTCACTTGTGGGTATAATTCTACCAATATGTAACATGTCTCTAACATGCAAATGGTTACATCTCACTCTACCAATAGGAATGGACCTAAGTCTCATTCATGACCCCAACGGGTTACTATCATATGCTATAACCAAAGCCATACTCAATGCATTATACTAATGCTATTTTCAATGCATTCTACAAATGTCATAATCCATGCATTATTCTAATGCCACAATTCATGCATTCTACAAATGCCATAACAATGCATTCTACGATGCCAACAAGACCATAATCCATGACATGCATGAGCTACATCAACCTCTACTACATAGAGTATAATAGTCATCATGCAAGTATTCATTTCTCATTTAATCAAGTAAACACATGCTTAGCCCATTACAATTATCAAATACAAAGAGAACCCCTTTCCTCATGTCTTAAACATGGAATCGTTCAACGACCAAAAGGTCGAGCCCAATGTCAACAATGCTCGTCATAGTTGCTCACCTAGATGAGGTGCAACATACTTGTTTTGCATTTGTCATATCCTTTCTTTTCTCTATAGCAAGCATACTATAGTATGCAAAGAGAATTCACTAATCCATCAACCAAGTAGTGTCTCATATGACACTCCTTTCTAGCATGCATATCTTAAATAGCATTTCATGAATGCGTAATCACAATACTAGTATAAGTACTCTAGCATGCTTATCATCCTCATAACACTCTACTATATGTAGTATGCCACTTTTCACATGTAACATGTATATATCATATTTTTTTTTACCATTTCTACCATGTCATAATTAGCACAATTATGCATCAATTCAATCCTATAATAAAATATAAGACATAGAGGGAGTTCACCCATTTCGGTGAGGTCAGACCCACCGGATAACCGTCGAAATCTCGCAGTACTTCAAAACGAAGTTGTCCCCCGAGCTTCACATACCCTAAGATAATTTTCCAAGGGGTTAGAAGCATCGAACAAGCTCACCACGAAATTCACCAAAATTCATGAAGAAAATAGGTGAATTATACCTTGATCCAAGAAAAGCTTGTGCAAACTCCAAATCTACACATTGGAGCTTCAAATCCAACCTACAAGAGTGTTCTACACTCATCAATTTCATCTCACAAACCGTCATGAGAAAAACCCCAAATAAAACCCTAGTTTTCCATTTCTAGGTTTACATCAAAATTTCATGCAATACTCATGAAAAGAGATTGCTAGAGAGTCACTCACCATCTCAAGAGCTCCAATCCAAGCTAGCAAGTGCTAGGGTTGAAGTTTGATCCACAAACAAGCTCATCTCATCCATCCCGAACTCCCCACAAAGCCTAGAAGCACTCCTCCATGAAGAAAATGGAGAAAGAAGAGATCAAAACCAAGTTTCTAAGGTTTGGGAGCAAGGAAATCTAGAGAGAGAGAGGGAGAAACCTACCTTCTTCCTCTCCCAAGCCTCAGCCACCATAGCAACATGAGAGGGGTGAAGGGATACTTAATCCCGTGCAACAAAATCCACTTAGACCCCTCAAAAAGCTAAAATTACAAAACTGCACGAATTGCAATCTGCAGCTCTGCGTACCGGTATACGAACAGGCATACCGGTATACAGCACAAAAATTGCAAAACCCGAGCCTCGGCCAAAATGACCAATACACAGTATTCCGGTATCTCAACATCAGTACCGAAATAAATAACATCAGTACCGGTATCTTATGCCCATACCGGTATACAATGCAAAATCTGCACTTTTTGCAGATTTCGCTCTCCGGAGTCCGTTTTCGCACTTTCCAAGTCCCGAAAACACTCCCAAGCTCACCAAACTCAACCCAATTTCCCAGAATAGTGAGAAGCACTATTCTCTCACTAGAACTTCGCAATTTGCTAAAGTTCAGTGTGCTACAGATTGTGAGAGCCGTGTGGTGATGTTTCGAGAACCGGGTCAAGAGGAACTCGTGTATCGTGGGTGTAGGAGTTCGCTCTTTGCCACTATGGTATCCACGTCGCAAGCAAGAAAGTTAATTGCTAGTGGTTGCGTTGCTTACTTGGCGACGGTGGTGGAGGACCAAAAAGAGGTTTCGGGACTCGAGGACATTTCCGTGGTCCGAGAGTTCCCGGATGTGTTTCCGACGGAGTTGCCCGGAATGCCACCGGATCGGGAGGTTGAGTTTGTGATAGACCTACTCCCGGGGACAGCACCGGTTTCTAAGGCTCCGTATAGAATGGCACCGGCGGAGCTAAAGAAATTGAAAGTACAACTACAAGATTTGTTGGACAAGGGTTTCATAAAGCCGAGTGTGTCACCTTGGGGAGCCCCTGTCCTATTTGTGCGTAAAAAGGACGGTTCTTTACGGTTATGTGTAGATTATCGTGAGCTAAATAAGGTGACCGTCAAGAATAAGTACCCGTTACCCCGTATTGATGATTTGTTCGATCAGTTGCAAGGGTCGCGGGTGTACTCAAAGATAGATTTGCAGTCCAGTTATCATCAATTGAAGATTAAGCCGGAGGATGTGCATAAGACCGCGTTTAGGATGCGGTATGGACTCTACGAATTCACGGTTATGCCTTTTGGGCTTACGAATGCCCCGGCGGCGTTCATGGATTTGATGAACTGTGTGTTTAAGCCACTATTGGATTAATTTGTGGTAGTGTTCATCGATGACATACTTGTGTATTTAAGGATTGATGAGGAACATAAAGAGCATCTATGGATTGTGCTTCAAGTTCTTCGGGAGAACAAGTTATTCGCGAAATTGAAGAAATGCGAATTTTGGATTCGCGAAGTCGCTTTCTTGGGTCATGTTATTTCCGAGAGTGGAGTATCGGTGGACCCTAAGAAAGTGGAGGCGATTCAAGATTGGCCTCAACCGACTAATGTCACCGAGGTGCGAAGCTTCCTTGGTCTTGCGGGGTACTATCGACGGTTCGTTGAAGGATTTTCGAAAATCTCCGGTCCACTAACCCGTCTTACCCGTAAGGGAGCCAAGTACATTTGGAGCGAGGAATGCGACCGAAGCTTCAAGAAGCTAAAGAAAAGGTTGACTTCGGCTCCGGTTCTCGCCTTGCCGATTGCGGGGGAGAACTATGTGGTATATAGTGATGCGTCACGGCATGGTCTTGGGTGTGTGCTTATGCAAAAAGGGCAAGTGATAGCTTATGCCTCTCATCAGCTGAAGAGTTATGAGCAGAATTATCCCACCCATTATTTAGAGCTTGCCGCGGTGATCTTCACGCTAAAGTTGTGGAGACACTACTTGTATGGGGAGCATTGTGAGGTGTACACGAATTACACAAGTTTAAAGTACTTATTCACTCAGAAGGAGTTGAATTTGAGGCAGCGCAGATGGTTGGAATTGTTAAAGGATTATGATCTCACCATCTTGTACCACCCGGGTAGAGCCAATGTGGTGGCCGATGCGCTCAGTCGGAAGTCCGTGGAGAACCTCGCAATGGCAATGACGGTACAGCCACAACTAATTAAGGAAATATGGCGGTTTGACCTGGAGGTCGTGGCTCCGGACGTCCCTGCTACACTTATGAGCCTCGAGATTCGGCTGACCTTGTTGGAGCGAATAAAGGGAAAGCAATCCTTAGATTCGGAACTTCAAAGGGTGCGGAGTAATATCGAGGGCGGGCGTGCCAATGACTTCCATTTGGACTCGGAGGGCACAATTCGATTTCAGAATCGTTTATGTGTACCTAAGGATGAAGACATTCGTGGGGAGATTTTGAAAGAAGCTCACACTTCTCCCTATGCGATTCATCCGAGCGGCACCAAAATGTATAAAGATCTCAAAATACATTATTGGTGGCCGGGGATGAAGCTTGATGTTGGGCGCTTCGTGGCACGATGTTTAGTATGCCAACAGGTGATGGCCGAACGTCGCTTTCCAGCGAAAAAATTACAGAGTTTGCCCATTCCGGTTTGGAAGTGGGAAGACATAGCGATGGATTTTGTTGTGGGCTTACCTCGGTCGCAGGGTGGCCATGATGCAATTTGGGTGGTGGTGGACCGTTTGACCAAATCGGCTCACTTTTTGCCGATCCACACCACTTGGTCGGGGGACAAGCTTGCACAAGTCTACTTGGATGAGATTGTGCGTTTGCACTGGGTGCCGACATCAATAATTTCGGATCGAGATTCTCGTTTCACATCGCATTTTTGGAAAAGCTTGCAAGGAGCTTTGGGTACACGGCTCGATTTTAGCACGGTATTTCATCCTCAGACTAATGGTCAATCGGAAAGGACAATTCAAATTTTGGAGGATATGCTTCGAGCGTGCGTGTTGGACTTCAAGGGTGTGTGGCCTACATTTGTGCCGATGGCTGAGTTTGCCTATAATAATAGTTATCAATCTAGCCTCGATATGGCACCATTTGAAGCGTTGTATGGAAGGAAATGCCGATCTCCAATACATTGGGGTGAAGTCGGCGAGAGACGGGTCTTAAGACCGGATGTGTTACGTGAAGCGGAGGAAAAAGTCCGCTTAGTACGTGAACGCTTAAAGGCGGCGCAATCGAGACAAAAGAGCTATGCCGACAAGCGCCGGCGAGAATTGGAATTCGCGGTAGGAGACCGCGTCTTTTTGAAGGTTTCACCTACAAGAGGGGTGAAGCGTTTCGGTGTTCGGGGTAAATTGAGTCCCCGGTATATTAGACCTTATGAGGTTTTGGAGCGTGTGGGGACTTTGGCATATCGGCTAGCCTTGCCGCCGAAGCTTGCGGGAGTACACAATGTGTTTCATGTATCGACACTCCGCAAGTATGTGCATGACCCAGCGCATGTTCTCGAGTATGTGCTAATGGAACTTCAAGAGTATATGACCTACGAGGAGTTCCACTTGTGCATCTTGGATCACGAGGAGAAAAGGCTACGAAATCGTTCCATTTCGTATGTAAAAGTACATTGGACGAATCACGAGGAGCGTGAAGCCACTTGGGAATTGGAGAGCTCGATGAGAGAGCGTTTTCCTTACCTCTTCGCTGAGTCTAGCTGAGGTATGATTTTAGTTTCGCGGTCGAAACTCTTTTAAGGGGGAAGGAATGTAGTACTCTGAATTTCGGTGCGCTATACCGAACTTTACCGAATTGGATGAAGTTCGGAGAAAGCCGATAATAGCTAGTGTGGAATTGGGTTCTGAGGGTTCCAGAACGTTTGGGTGCGAGTTAGAGCCCCGAAAACCAAAAATTAGAATTTTTGGAAAAACCAAACTGGAGCTAAGTTGCTCTCGGGGTCCGGACCCAAGACTTGGGGTTCGGACAATGAATTCTTGTGGAGCAGCTAGAGTCCGGACCCGGACACCCAGGTCCGGACCAGACCTGTTTTCTGAGCTGAGTTGCTCACGGGTTCCGGACCCGGCTGTGGGGTCCGGACCCGGCCTGCGTAGTCTGCAGGGTGGAAGCTGGCTCCGGATCCGGACCCTGCTTGTAGGATCCGGACCCGGCTGAAGCAGAATGCCTAGTAAGGGCAGTTTGGTAATTTTGCGTGGTAGGGAGTTATGTAATGAGGGCTGAAGCTCTCCCCCACATTTCTCTTCATCATCCTCACTTTTCTCTCCCTCTCTCTCACTTTCTCTCTAGAGATCTCTCCAAAGCTTGGAGAAGTGAAGGATTTGACCTTGGGAAAAGCTTCTAGGGTGGATTAGGAGCTTCTTGGTGCAAGAAGAAGCTAGGGAGCCTGGGTGTTGAGATGAGTTCTTGTGATTTAGAGTTTAAACCTTGGATTTAATCCTTTGTTATGAGGTTTTTGGAAACCCTAGGCAATCTTGACCACAAATGGTGAAAGATTGGCCATAAAATATAGGGTTTGGCTTGCATGCATGTAAACCCTAGGTAGATTTGGGGCTTGTGCCATGGGAGGTTCTAAAAATATTTAGACCTTCGGGATTTGCAATTGAGGCCTTGGAAATCATGTGGGAACACTTGATTTCATGAAACAGAAGGATATTAGGGTTCGTAATGAGTAACGAACCATTTTTCTTGTAGAAGCTTGGGTAAACAAGAACTCAAGACTTTGTGACCTAGGAGCTCAAAGAACACAAGGATTAGGAAGCTCTTGAGGTGGGTTTGTGTTGCACCGAAGTGATTAGGTCACTTCCATGTCTAGGGTTAAATAACCATTATGGTGAATGAGATAGTTGTATGAAACCCTAGAATTGTATGGTGCATGTTAGCAAGAATGCTTATTTGAATGAATTGAGCCTTGGGCTTATCATGCATGTAGGTGATTTCAATTCCTTTATGATTCTATATACCTTGAATTGTGAAAACATGCAATGTAGAATCTAGTGTTGTTGAACATAGGTTGGAAATGACAAGGTAGAACCTAGTGTTGTTGAATATAGGTTGGAAATGACAATATGGAACCTAGTGTCGTTGAACATAGGTTGGAAATGGCAATATGAACCTAGTGTTGTTGAACATAGGTTGGGCATGGCAATATGAACCTAGTGTTGTTGAACATAGGTTGGACATGGCAATATGAACCTAGTGTTGTTGAACATAGGTTGGACATGGCAATATGAACCTAGTGTCATTGAACATAGGTTGGGCTTGGCAATATGAACCTAGTGTTGTTGAACATAGGTTGACAATTGTGACATAATCAAGAAGCCATAACGTGATAAGTGCAATGATAGTAAATACTCCATGTAGTTGGAATATTGGGACCAAGATGGGGATAGCGATTCTATTGCTCAGTGCCCAGCATTATGCGGAAATTCCGCAAGCCTCGAGAAATGGGTTGGTGGTCAGCGATTCTGACACCAATGCCAAGTGTTCGAGATATGGGTTGGTGGACAGCGATTCTGACACCAATGCCAATGGTTCGAGAAATGGGTTGATGGTCAGCGATTCTGACACCAATGCCAATTGTTCGAGAAATGGGTTGGTGGTCAGCGATTCTGACACCAATGCCAATTGTTCGAGAAATGAGTTGGTGGACAGCGATTCTGACACCAATGCCAATGGTTCGAGATATGGGTTGGTGGTGCAGGGAATCTGACCCCAATGCCAAACTAATGATTTAAATGAAAATGAACTTGTGTGATGAACCTAGGAGGAAATGAAATAGATCATTTATATAGGTTGCATCCTTTCATGTTTAAATTTAACATGTAAATGTAATATGTATGGTTAATTGTGAAATAACCTTTGCTTGAGTTGCTTTCTTTAGACCTGGTGGGTCGAGCTTCCCTCTTGGGTGGCCTTACCCACTGGGAACTATGTTTATAGTTCTCACCCCACGTTTTTCAGGTTCTTCCGCTAGCGGCGCGGCGGAGAGAGGCAAGGGCCTAGCTTGAATAGTTAGCGGGCTCCCATTTTGGTTCATGTATAGATGTACCTCAAGTTTTGGACAGAAATAGTATAGGGGTTGAAAATCAAATGTAAATTCCATAGTTTTGGACTTTGTCAAATGAAATTGATGTAATGAAAGAATAGTGAAAAATTTGGCATGCAAATGTGCAAATGTGATGTAATAGAAGTAGTTACTTCTTATTGTGATGCTTCCCTTGTGCAACTCATGTACTCGGTTCCTAGTTGGAACATTGTGTGAATGCTTGTGTTGCGACGCCTTGGGCGGATAAGGGAGACTCTGTCCGTTCGGCGGGTCAGGCGCACGCGCCCGTGCGTGTTGTCCTCTCACCTAGTTGGTGTTAAGGCAAGGCGGGGCGTGACTGTCACGCCCCGGATTACACGTTTTCCCGAGCTCATCAACAGATCCGCTGTATACATTTTTCCATGTATACGAAGTGATAGATAACCTGTAAACAATGCATACAAGCAACTACAAGAGATATAGAGCTGAAAATAAGATCATACTAATAGAACAAAAGCCACCTGTACATATATGATCCAAAATACAACAGTTCCTCCAAAGCCAAAATAGATACAAATCCATCTCTCACAGGAACAACAAGTTCACACTATATGTACATGGCATAGTCCAAAATAAAACTATCTCCAGTAGGGTCCTCCTCTAGGAAGAACTAGGATTGATAGGGATCTAGCTTGCGACTCCCTTACCTCAATCTGCAAGACAGAAGCAGCAGCCGCAATAGTCAAAGGCTCTGCAAGAAAAGGTGGCAACAATGGGTGTGAGAACTACTATCAAAAGAAGTAGTCCTCAGTGGGTACCGCTACCGACCTCAACGGTCCACCCACTAAGTCTACGAGACTAACAGTATAGCTGGTAGGTAAATAAATAATAAAGTAAGCTGGAATAAACTTTACAGCTGTAATGCCACAACCCTACCACTATCCAAGTCATACTCTCAAAGTATATGCATCGCTAATGTGAATAGTCACTCCTGACCCAATCTAACGGAACCGCCCAAAAAGGGCTCGTCCAGCCAAAAGCCTAGCCATACCGTACACTACCAGAAGGTAGCCGATCACAGGATCATATCCAAATCGAACTGCAGCGACATCAACGCGTGAGAGGCCTCACTCCGGAGCGGCACTCGAGGGAGCTACCCAACCGATTTAGTAAGCGTATCTCTGTCGAGCACAATCAGGCTCCGGCAGGCTATAATCAAATAAAAAGGGGTCAAATGGGTCAAAAACTCCAAGCTCACGTGCTTTCGGCACAATCTGATACTAAAATAAAAATCTGGGTCCACCGTCAACCCCGACGGCACCCGGCAATACAAAACAGCCTAACCCTGCTGTATACACAAACTCGGCATTTCAGCACGAGCGTAAACTCGTCCTACAACAATCTAAGTATCCACCTCGTACAAACAGCGGTGATACAAGAACAAAAACAGCTCCTAGAGCTAAATCTGATAACAGTTTCGAAAAGTGACGATTGTAGGTTCACGAGTTTTCTCCTAAGTCAAATCCCAGTTCAGCATGTAAATCATGTCTATAAATCATTAATTTATGCTCCAAATTCAGATTTCATATAAACACATACAAATTCATGAATTCGAGCTACTAACGTGAAAAATCTGATAATAAAGCATGATGCACTCTCTACAACTTAGGAGGAATTCCGACGATTTCGGTAACATCAACCCACCTCAAACGCTAGTCCAACAGTTGCCAGAGGTCGATAGGAAAGCCCTCGCACAAAATCAGCCTCAACCGAAAACAATCCTGCTGAAAACAGGATTCGGATCCACTCTGCAGCACTTATGGGCGCCCCTCAGCCCAGAACTGCAGCCTGGCAGCACGACCAGCACGAGTTCAACTTGCGATAAAATTCAATTCCTTAGTCCAAATGCAGTGAAAATTTACCCAACTCACCAGGAGAGGTTCAAGAATAATCCCACCAATTTTCAGCCAAAACGGAGTTCGATTCGATCTCCAAAAAGGGTCCCAACTAGATCAGATCCACTTCTGGATGCCCAGATTCTGCATCCAGAATTTTAGCACTTCAACCCTTTAAGCAATTTAGCCCAAAATGAGAATTCCAACTTATAAAACCAGTGAATTAGGGTTACAAACCTCCCAACTACAGTGAGGGATCAACCCAAATCTTCTCCAAAGCTTCCAACAAAGATCTGGATTCAAAAATCCAAGAAACTCATAAAAAATCCACAATTTCAGCACTTAAGCTTAAATATCTAAATCTGAGCTAAAACTCACCTTTGAACTCTCAAATCCAGGTGGGAAGAACTTCCAAATCAGCAAGGGGTGAGGGAAAACCAATCCTCACTTCAAAAATTCAGCTCCAAAGAGATTTGGATCCATAAAACAAAAGAAAATCCAAGTTCAGATCAAGAACACAAAGGGTCCAGTAAAATGGCAATTGCAACGTATATACCTCTACAAATCATAATTGGAAGGATCCCACGCCTTCCTCTACGAGTCCACAATCCAACAAATGAAGTTTCACAGGATTTGGATACTCCTACACTGCACACGAGCTGAAACACCACAGGTCGACGCTACTGTTCTGCACGAATTCGAAGTCTTCAATGGGAAATATGCAATTTAGAAGAATTGGAGGGGTTTCCTGCAATTATCCAGGGCTCACCATGAGAGGGAAGTAAAAGAGCTTCGGGGGGTTCGTCCTCCTCTATTTATAGCCAAAAGAAGGGATAAAATAGGCCTCAAGAACACAAGTTGCTAACCTGCCCATTGCTGAAAAAACAACATTCGGGCGCCCAGAACCCAAGAACTGGGCGCCCAGATCTTCCAGCCTGCACTCGACCAGCACTTCGAAAAATCCTCCCGGCGGTCTGGTGTGCCCTAACGTGGTCCGGCGGAACTCACCTACCACCACACACGTGTCAAAATGATCGATATTCACGAGGTAAACTTTCGGACTCACTTTCCAGGCGCCCTAAAGCTGGATCCGAAATGACTCAGTAATTCAAAGGACTAGCACTCAACATTTGGGCGCCCTAAACCTAACTTCTGGGCGCCCTAAACTGCCAAACTTCTAAAACTTCAGTTTTGACTTATTTCGGTGCTCCGAGTCCGTTTTCGCGTCTATTTTGCGCCAAAACGACTCCGACTCATCACGACACTCTCCAGAAGTGTCAAACAGTTTAGGATACTGCAGTCATTCCGTCAGTTAGGCCCCAGGGGTACTACAGTAACACTCTGTTAGAGATAAAGATGAATTAAAAATTTATTCATTACGCTATTTGTTTTGCATAAGAAAAAAGAGGAACCAAAATTTTTTTTTGCCAAAAAATGGGCCTTCGATTAGGGGTGAAAATAGATCGGATATTATCCAAAAATATTCGTATTCGTATTCGATAATATCCGGATCTGAATAGAAAATATCCGGATCCGGTCGGATACGGATACGGATATGATTTTAGAGAGTTAAATTTTTGCAGATATCCGAAAAAAACGGATACGGATACGGATATCCGAATTTTTAGTACTATTATTTTTATATTCTTTATATTTTTGGATCCGCCCGGCCTCGGCCCAATTTCGCTTGCCCGGCCCGCCCAAATCCCTTTTCTCCAGAGTCGATCGCTCGATTTCTCTTTAACGAATAAAACCTAATCCCCAAATTCTATCTCTATTTCTCTCTCTCTGGCGTTTGCTCTTTTACCCTATTTATCTCTTCGCTCTCTCACCCTATTTTCAAACCGATCGCGACACGAGATTCGCCATCCGTGAAGAGGAGGACGAGGAATTTGGTGACTATTTTGATGGCATTTTGAATTTGATGAATTTGGTGACTATTTAAATAGCTCTTTTTCAAGAAATCTCTCTTGTCTATCCTCTAATTCATTGTAAATCAAGGTACGAAAGGATTATTAATATATGTTGTGGGAAAATAAAGTGATTTTTGTGTTATTATTTTATTTTATAACGAGTTATATATTAAAATTGCATATTTTATATGCGAATTAGAAATAAAGTGAGGAAATAAGATAGAAAAATAAAGTATTCTTTTGTGTTTCTCGTTTATTGTATATGTGCATATTAATTATCCGAATACATATCCGATCCATATTCGAATCCGAAAAATATCCGACCATATCCGAATCCGTTTTTAGCGGATATGGTAATAAAAATTTAGCATCCGATACATATCCGTATCCGAAAAAAAAATATGGATGCGGATATGGTTTCATCAAATATCCGACCATATCCGATCCGTTTCCACCCCTACCTTCGATAGACCGAAATTTGAACTATGTGCTTTTATATATATTATAAATTAATAGTATTCTAGCTCCACTCAATATATATATATATATATATATATATATATATATATATATATATATATATATATATATATATATATATATATATATATATATATATATATATATATATACATACATACATATATATATAGAAAAGTTAATTCCTACTCATTATCTATCATTATTATTTATTATTTTAAAGAAATATTATCAGTGGAGAGAGGAGGCACAACAGCTGCGAGAGTGTCAATTAGGGATGTCAATGGGTCGGATTCGGAACGGGTTTTTAAAAACTGAATCCCAACCCGACTACCAAACCCAAAATCCAAACCAAACGGGGATCCAACAGATTTTAGAAATGCATACCTAAATTCGAATCAGACCAAAAATCTGAAACCCAAACCCGAGCCCGATAATCCGAATCCAAAATAATTATTTTTCTTTACCATATTTCAAAATATATTACATCAAATCTAAAATTTTAAAATACAAATTCAAATATAGACATATATATATATATATATAATGTAAAATCAATTCAGATAAAGGTCGGGTTCAGGTTCGGGTTCGGGTTTGAGTTCGGATCGGGTCGATTATAGACAAAATCTATATTCAAATCCAAATCCGCCGGATTTTCATTTTTCATATCCACATCTGGAAAGATCCAAGCTGAAGTTCCTCAAACTTGAAGCTATCCAAAACTGGATTTTCTATTGAATATTAGTACTCAATTTGGATTACCAGTACTTCACATGCTAGGCGGCAACGTAAGGACTAGTACTCCTATTTGAACCACTATTTTGGGCCATGGCAGACGGGTTAAGTTGGATTCGACTCCAACTTTGTATAATCTTGTGCTTTAAGATTAGAGATAGTCCAGGAATATCTTGGAGAGGTTTTTTATGAGGAGATTAGTGGGTAAAAATAAATCGGGGGCTCTGATGGACGGCAGAGATTGTTTCCTACAGAATTGGGGTTTTACGGTTTAAAACCATTGCAATTTAGGTTTTTGAGTTTAGAGCTTTATTTTTATATCCTAAGTTGAGAGAAAAATGTGGAAAAGCTATGAAAAAAGATTATTGCAATCTCGTGCTGTGGATTAATAAAAAAAACACATTGAGGAGGCCATGTCCATGGACGAAAGCTGACACGCCATTGGCTGAACCACGTAAATTTTTTTTGTTCTCTTGCTCTTTATTGCTTTATTATCATCGTGCTTATTTTCTACGATCTTTCTCATTTATTTTCACATCTCCGTAAGATGCGATTTTGGCTGTACTCGTGTGCCATGTGGGTTTGATGTGTTCTCTGTAATCCTTTAGCCTGTCCTTTCTGGAAACACTTGGAAGACATTTAGATCAAGAAATAGGTCGCATTGGATATGGAGAACAAGCCAATGGCAAACCGGATCAATGAAAAATCTCAAAAAATCCAAGATTAGCATGAAGTATTGGTGCAAGAACTCTGAGTATATATTGAGTTGTTCGAAGAAGAGAGCGGCAACTTACAAACAGGCTTAATGGGAGATGTTAGAAAATTAAGCCTGTTTGAAATCAAAATTTTCTCTTTAAAAGGGTGTCTAGTGTATCGGTGTATTTGAATAAGTGTGTCCTTTTAGTAAAGGGTTGTAGATGTAACTTTTGAATAAGTTACATCTTTTCATATTTAAAGTATGTGTCTTCTGTAAAAAGAAAAAGCCCCCCCAAGAAAAAACACGATATTCTAAGATTCTGCACATAGTGCTCCACGGATAAATGAGTTTGCAGGGTGGTTTTTTTATATTCTAAACACGAAATTCTAAACATAATGACTGGTTCAGAGTATGATTGCTAGGCCAAGATGAGGAGGAGATCAACCCCTTCCACGTTGCTCGAAGGTAGGCGCTAGTGAAGAGGCTACTCAACATCGGCCAACTTGGAGGGACCATATGTTCTGCCACGACATCAACATCAAAGTTGATATTCCTGAATTAGAAAGGTTCAACCAAACGAGTTCATTGATTGGTTTTATGCCGTGGAGCGAGTCTTTGAAAATAAGGATGTGCCCGACTAATATAAGGTGAAGCTTGTTGTTATCGAGCTTAACAAACATGCATTTACTTGGTAAGAGCAGCTCAAACTTCGGTGAGTGCGTGAAGCCAGAACTAAAATTTGGATGTGGGAGAAAATAAAGAAAGAGTTTAAAAAGAAGTTCTAGTGAATTATTTGCAAAAATTCTACTATTTCACCCAAGATAATCGTTCTATGGAGCCATATACAAAGGAATTCGATAAATATTTGGTGCGGTGTGGCATTTCGAACTGTAGGAGCAAACCATAGCTTGCTATCTTGATGGGCTCTGTAGGGGGATTTTTGACGTCATCGAGTTTCAGCCATATTGGATGTATAATGATGTTTGCAAGCTTGCTATCAAAGCCGAGGGACAACTCAAGGCGAAAGAGTTTCGACGAACAACCACTGAAAGCGGTACTCGGTCATCAAGCCGAGAGAACACTCCCAATCGGGGGAGTAGTTCTCCACCATCTAAATCATCACTCCCAAAGCCTCAAAGGAAGAAACATGTAGCAGCACAATCAATTTCCATGAGTTCGTGTCACTTCAATTCAAAATGGTGCTACAAGTATCAAGGATCTGGTCACTTTGAACCGGAATGCCCAAATAGAGTTACTACTCTCATAGAGGAGCTGCCCAAAAGTGATGAAAAACCTGAGGCAATCACACTCATGTATGGCTAGAGGTCCCAAAAGATGACTACATCAACTACAGCGACAAAGGTGATGCTCTTGTCATCCAACGATTGCTAAAAACATCATCAAAGCCAATCCTCGGCTTCTGAGAATATCCCTTCATCACCAACCTCATCTTAAAGTCTCCACATTTTCATATGCTTCCTTCTTCACCTTCAACTGCTGACATCTAATAGCGTCCCTCCTATTTGGTAAGTTAACAAGCTCCCATATCCTATTTTTTTTAAGTGATTCTATTTTTTCCTCCATCGTGCATTGCCACTTTCTAGCATTGGTCAACTCACAAGCTTCGTTGTACGAAGTTGGCTCATCTTCGTCCACTAAAGCGACACATGCAATAACATAGTTAGTAGAAGGAATAAAGGAAGTGATAAGGTTATTATACCTAGCAGGAGGTTTAATGACCCTCCCGGGATGCCTGAAATCCATTTGTGGCTCTACAATTGAACTTGCATCTTCAGATGATTATGGAGACTCCGGATCTAGTTCATCATCATCCACCTCGCTACTTGGTTGTGCTTGCTCAACGTGCATCTCATAGAATACTTCAGAAAGCTCAACTAGAACCATGACATCATCATCTTGTTTTTTCTTGATGCCTTGAAAGGACTCTTCATTGAAAACAATGTTATAGCTTATGTCGATCTTGTGGGTAGTAGGGTCCTACAATTGATTCCCCTAAACTCCTTTTGCCTAGCTAAGAAAGACACACCTCGGAGAGTTCTTATTCAATTTTAATCTCTTCTTTTTCAGTATCCACAAATACATGTCACATCCAAAAACACAAGGATAGAAGTAACTAATGTACTTCCCGCTCCAAACTGCTTCAGGAATTTTTAAACCAAGTGATAGCCATGCTCTCGACTATCTCCCAAAATCTCTTGTCAAGTTTTGTATTACTCAACATGCTTTGGGCCCTTTCCATTAATGTTATATTCAACCTCTCTGCTACACTGTTTTGATGCGGTGTGCTGGGTACCATGAGGTGCCATTTGATTTTATATTCACTATAAAACTCATCAAATTTTCTTCAAGAATACTCCTCTCTTGTAATGTACTAGAGCTTCTTAAATTAGCAAGGTCTTAGTATGAAACAATATTTGATATTGTTTACAGGGTTTTGGAGGTTTTGTAAGTGAGCTGGGTTAGCTTTGGTGTGAAACGAGTGTGAAAACAAAATCCAAAATCGTTTTCCATAGAAATTGAAGTTTCTGTACATTTTCAGACGCACGGAAGTGGTTACAAACGCCCAAAAATGAGGTGTTGCATGGGGATTCAATGTTTCGGATGATCCAAATTTGCCTTGTGCATGCCCGAATGTTTTCAAAGTGTGTTTCAGACGCCTGAAAGTGGATTCAAAAGCTCAACTTGAGAGCTCACGTTACTATTCACCACAAATATTCGGGCATCTAGAATCCTCTATGGGCGCCTTGAGTCACGCAGACGGGCTGAGAGGTGTTCAGAAACTGCAAGCAGCTGAGTCGGCTATAAGCTTTCGAATGCTCGAAAGATGTTCTGAGCGCCCAAAACCTGGCACGTGCCGAACGATGAATTATTGCAATTTCTTTGTGCTTGAGTGGTTTCTATCCAATTGTTTTAATTCTATACAATAATTTTAAATCCCTGCCACCTCTTCTATTCGCTTCCAGCTGAGAATCCTAAGTTTCTTGTAATGCACTGAACTTTTGCAAGTTGTGAAGTTCTAGTAGGTAATAAGGATTGGAAACCATTCCTTCAAGGGTGTACGGGAGTCAAAAGAGTGTTTTTGACCTTTAAAACGGCATGAAAATGGACTTTGGAGGTCCAATTCTGCTGAAAGTGCAGATTTTGCATTAAGTACCAGAACTAAATATTAGTACCGGTATCTCTCTAGGCAGAGAAGAAACCAATATTTTGGTTTTGTGGAACTCATCTCGAGTACCTATACTGATTCACCGAGTTCCAATACTGATTCGAGTGAGTACCTGTATGCAGTAGAAAGTGGAAAAAATCAACGTTCAGATTCTGTGAAATTGGACTAGCAGTATCGGTACTGCTGCTTGTGTAACCAGTACTGGAACCTGAGTACCGGTACTTAATGCTCCAAACAACAGTTTTTGAGGGGTTGCAAATATGACTCTTTGGGGGCTTTATTTGCAAATCTAGCCTATCTATAAAACTCCCTTCATCAGCCAAAAAATTCTAAAAATCCTATTTCTCCCTCTTCCTCACTCTCCCTCTTCTCTTTCTCTCTCAAGAAGCAAAAGAAAATCCTAGATCTCTTTGGAGAAAACTTGGGATTGATCTCTTTGGAGGCTATGGATCGATGAAGAGCTTCAAGAGGAGGCTCTAAAAGGAAGAAAGGAACCTTCTCATCCATGTTTTGAGCACTAGAGGAGGAGAGGTAAGTAAGTAATTTAAGATCTTGGTTCTAGAGTCTTTGAAAATGGAAGTTTTTAAGGTTTTGATCCTGCTAGAATTGTTTTCTAGGGTTTCTTGGTATTTCAAGAAATCAAATCTATCTTTTGGAAGAGAAACTTAGCAATGGTGGAAAATATCTCCAAAAATAGGTGATCTCTCTCTCTCTTTGTCCATCGTTCTTAGCTTTATTAGCATGCTAAATTACTGAATATTGCTCTAAATATAATTAGTTGCATGCTATGGAAGAAATAGGGATTTAACCATTTTCAGGAGAATGGAAAATAGATAAGATGTGTGTAATAGTGATGAGAACCTAAATTATAGGTAAAATGAGTCGTATCTAAACTTAGTTCAAAACCTAAGGTGAGACATATAGACATATAAACTCTAAAGTAAATGTGAACTAGAGAACAACTTGGTGAACAATGGACATGTGCTATAATTCTATAACTCGTCAAACTTAGGGTGTTTTGGTGTGTTTGATAGCGACTTTTTGGAAGTGTCTTTGGGAGTGCCAATCATCCTTCGGCTCCCTTGTATGCACTGGGAGGGCCGATCATCCCTCGTCTCCCACTACGCACTGGAGTGCCAATCCTCTCGACTCCGCATGAGGCACTCGGTGGGACAATCTCGCTCGATTCCAAGTGCTATCTATTTAGAGAGTAGTACGATCTCTCTCAGCTCTCCATGAAGTGTAGTGTGTAAATGTAACTAATCAACAAGATGGTTAGTGACATGAGAGGGTAAACCTAAAACTAGTGGCCTAGTTACATCTTGAGCATTTGAGGTATTATAGTAGTAAAATTCAATTATTGTATCTCTAGCATAGATTTCATTGTTGTTATTAAATATCTATCTACTAATGCCTCCTTTGGACCGAGTGAGTGTAGAGCATTATTCTCGATGGTTGCACCCACTGAAAACTTTCTGTAGTTCTCATTCCCTATGGTTTACCCCTTTTTCAGATCCTAGCACTGTCGGCAAGGCTCGTGACCGTGGGAAAGGCGTCGCGGAGTAGAGAACCTAACAGGGTCTAGATATACCCATTACTTTTTGAAAAAAAAAAGTGTTGTAATATTTTGAGAACCAAATGAGGTAAAACTTAATGGAGTTTATCTTGGGAAAATTGTATCAATGAGTTATAGACTTTAACAAATGCTTAAAGTTCAATGTTATATTTTAGTAGTTATGCTCTGATATTTCATGCACATATATCATGTATGTTACCGCGTCGTTCGGGTAGGGGAGGTCTTGCCCGTTCGGCTTGTCTGGACACGTGCCAGAGTGGGCCCAAATTGGTCGGTCTCAGGGCGTGACATTTCTCTTCTCTTCTTCCATCTTTTCCATCTTTCTTTCTTGTTTGTTCTCTACTTCTATAGCTCTATTTTGATTTCTACTTTCTCCTAGTGACTTGTAATGCCTTCAAGGTTGGGTTTTGAGCTGAGGAGTAAGGAGGAAAGCTCTTGGTGTTCCATCAAATTAGAGCACAGTAAAAGGTGACATTTGATGTTCTTGAGATGTGTACTAAAGGGTTCTGGAGGATTTTCTTAGTAGTGATGGTTTCGTTATGAGTTTGGAAATAGTTATGTTGGGGTTGAATCTTGGCTGAGAATTTATGTAAGAAATCTTTTTGTTTAGGATTATTTGGAGATCAAAAGAGCTTAGATTGAGGACTACTACAAGTTGGAAGTTGAATCGGTGAGTGCTAGTATGCCGAAAATGGTGAACTAACTCTATATCTATTTAACCATGTTCCTAGCTAAATTTGCTCAATTCGAATGGCATGAATATCCATATTAGTATATTGTTCCTCATTCATATCTTGCTATATGAGCATATGAAAAGAAATATTGTGTAGCACTTCGAATTTCGGTGCGTTGTTTCGAACTTTACTAAATTTGATGAAGTTCGGAAAGAGCCGGTAATGGCTGGTGTGGAATTGGGTTCCGAAGGTTTCGGAACATTATGGGTACGAGTGGAAACCCGAAAATCGAAAAATTGTGAAAAAGGGACCAAGTGGAGCAAAACTGCTCACGGGGTCCGGACCCTGGAAGCTGGGGTCCGGACAATGAAGTCCGCGGGCAGCCACGGTTCGGACCCGGATGTCACGGTCCGGACCCGAGCCGATGTCCGAATTGGGGTGCGTACGGGTTCCGGACCCGGGACCTGAGGTCCGCACCGGAGGTCCGGACCTGGCCTGCGCACTGACCAGTTATCAGTGCGGGGTCCGGACCCTACTCGCAAGGTCCGGACCCGGCTGAGGCAGAATGCCCAGTGAGGGATATTTTGGTAATTTCGTGGGGGATGAACTATGTATAGAGGGCTGGAGTCCTTCTCCTCATTACTCCTCCATTTTTCCTCTCATTCCCTCTCCCTCTCCCTCACTTTCTCTCTCTAGAGATCTCTCCAAAGCTTGGAGAAGTGAAGGATTTGACCTTGGGAAAAGCTTCTAAGGTGGATTTGGAGCTTCTTGGTGCAAGAAGAGCTTGGGAGCTAGGGCTTTGAGGTGAGTTCTAGTGATTTAGGGTTTGAACCTAGGATTTAATCCTTTGAAATGAGGTTTTTGGAAACCCTAGGCAATCTAAACCACAAGTGGTGGGAGATTGGCTATGAAATCTAGGGTTTGGCTTGCATGCATGCAAACCCTAGGTAGATTTGGGGCTTTTGCCATGGGAGGTTCTAAAAATATTTGGACCTTCGGGAATTGCAATTGAGGCATAGGAAATCATGTTGGAACACTTGATTTCATGTATTGAGTTGATTTAGAGGTTTGTAACGAGTAACGAACTATTTTCTTGTAGAAGCTTGGGTTGAAACAAGAACTCAAGGCTTGGACACTTAGGAGCTTGAAGAATACAAGGATTTGAAAGCTCTTGAGGTGGGTTTGTGTTTACCGAAGTGATTAGGTCACTTCTATGTCTAGGGTAAATATCCATTTAAAGATAAAATGGTATGTGTTGTGAACCCTAGAATTTGCATGTTGGCAAAAGTAAAAATCATGATAGGTTGAACAATGAGATCCTATTGCATGATGTATATTTCAAGTATAATTCAAATATTAATACTTGTTGCATGGTTGCATGTATGGTTAAACCTAGTGTTATTGAACATAGGTTGGACATGAGGATTAAACCTAGTGTTATTGAACATAGGTTGGAACATGTGAGATTGAAACCTAGTGTCATTGAACATAGGTTTGACATGAGATTGAAACCTAGAGTCATGGAACCTAGGTTGATAATGAGAAAGTAAGCCTAGTGTTATTGAACATAGGCGAGACTTAATGACTTGAACCTAAGGTCATGAGACTTAGGTTGGCAAGTGAAAAATGTGAACAACGGGATGTGCGACGAGGTTGCTATCCCAGATATGCGACGAGTTCGCTATCCATGCCATGTAATGGCGGTGTTGAGACGGGGTAGGCGACGATTTTGCTATCCTGAGTATGCGATGAGTTCGCTACTCGAACTAGGAGGTGACGAGTTCACTCCTTGGATGTTGGAACAATTATGGTGAAACGGCGATTCCGAAACCATAAGTAAATGACAAGTAAATGAACTTAGTCAATGTGAGACATAGGATGAACCTAGGAGAGAATGATAAATTATATTTCATTTGGTTGCATCCTTTATGTTTATTTACAAGCATGTAAATAATTGTTGCATAGTTATTTGTGATCTAACTTATGCATGTGGTGTTTCTTTGGACCTGGTGGGTCGAGCTTCTCTCTTGGGTGGCCTTACCCACTGGGAACTATGTTTATAGTTCTCACCCCACGTTTTTCAGGTCCTTCCGCGTGTGAGGCGGCGGAGCGAGGCAAGGGTTTAGCTCTCTAGATAGCGGCCCTTCCATT
This sequence comes from Puya raimondii, assembly GCA_016920855.1. Classification (NCBI taxonomy): domain Eukaryota; kingdom Viridiplantae; phylum Streptophyta; class Magnoliopsida; order Poales; family Bromeliaceae; genus Puya; species Puya raimondii. The sequence continues at coordinate 8,869,794 of JABWPP010000050.1, forward strand.
TTGGTGACACATAGAGTGTACCCCTAGCTTTGGACTATGACAGCATAGGGGATTTTCATTATATGTATGAAACTTGTATATTCCATAATTTTGGAACATAATGTATGGAATTAAAGTGAAAGAAAAGAAAAAAAATTGGACATGTATATTGTGCCATGTGATGTAATAGAAGTAGAACTTCTTTATGTCGATGCTTTCCTTGTGCAACTCTTGTACTCCGTTCCTAGTTGGAACATTGTGGATAAGCTTGTGTTGTGACGCCTTGGGCGGATAGAAAGGACTCTATCCGTTCGGCGGCTCTGGTGCATGCGCCCGTGCGGTTATCCTTTCCACCTAGTTGGTGTTTAAGGCTCGGCGGGGCGTGACATATTGGCACTTGAGCTATGAGTTATGCTGATATGTTGGAAATCTAGTTGTTAGTATATTTCATATACCATTTTCTTTGCGATGATCACTATATCATTAATAATGTGGGCTAATGAGGTTAAATGCTTATTTTTACTCGTGTGGTGTCGCTTCCTGATGAGATGGCCCTCCGTAGGTGTAGCCACACAGCTATGCAATTGTTCAACCTACATATAGTTGAGAGCCTCAGTGGTCCATGTGTGATTGTTCGATATTCTACTAGGCACGATGGAGGCTTGGAACGACTTATAAGTCAATCTGTGGGATTCGGTGACAGTATTTGTTATTAGTTATCATATTTGACACATGATTAGATATATTTCTCTATCTATGGTACTTTCACTTTGTAGAGGCATAATAGTAGTATAGTAGTTAATAGTTTATTGTACTTTATTTTCCATTCACTTCCTTTGCAGCTCATACTATTGATGCCTTGTATAGACCTAGTGGTGTAGGTCGTCGCCATTGGCAGCCATACTCACTGGAAACTATGTTTCAGTAGTTCTTACACCCTTTTATTGTTGTTTTTCTTTCAGAGCTGTCGTTCTCAGTAGCGGATCATGGTAAGGAGATTACGAGCTAGATAGCACCTCCTACCCTCGATGAGTTAGTGAAATGACCCTCGGGTAGGGATCGACTGTACATGCTGTATATGGAGAGAGCCTGTATATATTGTCTTTGGGTTGATCATTTGTGACTTGTATAGTTGTAGTACTCGGGAATTTTCATGAATTAGGGTTTTTGGACTTGGCAGGATTAGGGCGCCCGGAAGAGAGGTTGTGGACGCCCGAATGTTCCGGACCCCGTTGCACTTTGTGGATGATCCGGTTGTGGCCGACGAGTTGTGGATCTGGGCGCAGGATCCGGACGCCCGGGCGGAGGATCCGGTTTGAGTTGTGACGTGGAGGGCCACGTGTCGCGACGCGGGACACGTGTCGATCGCCGGAGACACACCGCCCCACCGCCTGCTAACCGCCGACCGACCGCTTGACCGCACGGCGACACCTGTACGGCAGGATTTCCGGACGCCCGGAAGTTGGGAAGTGGGCGCCCGAAAGTGGGATTTTGGGAGCCTATAAATAGGCGAGTCCCTGATGGTTTTTGGTGCATTTCCACTTCGTATGATCCCTATTTCTAGAGAGAGAAAGTGGGTTTAGGGCCATGTGTTGGCATAGTTTGTAACCCTGCTTGCTCTCCTCTACTCTGCTGATCTGATCTGGTGTCGAGCCGTTATTCTGCTGGAGTTAGCGGTTTCCTTGGAGGTTTTGACAGATCGGGGTGCTGCCGGAGTCGTTATCCTGGAGGGTTGGATCTGAGGATACTGTCATTTCCCCACCGTGGTTGGATTAGCTTTTCAGGTGGGTTGATGTTTGCCAGATTCAGTGGACTTCCTCCTACGTGTTTTATCTCATGTTAGCATAATATGATACGATGTGTTTGGATTATGTTAGCATGATTGGATTATGATATGTGGATATTGGATTATGATATTGGGATTATGATAGTATGCCATGCTAAGATTATGTTAGAGATGCCATGTTAGGGTGAGACTGATCTATAGACTGCATGGGCATGTTATGATCTTAGATGTGCTAATGATATGTTTGTGAGCATGCATGATTTCCTTGTATCCCTGTTGCATGATTTGGACCTACACCTATTCTGTTGATATTCCTTGTACCAGTTGTTGTACATGTAGTGTAGGTGATCATGTTGTGGCTCGTGCTATGTTGTTGTACCTCCTCTTTGTGGTAGAGTCGAGAGCCTCCTCTTGTGATAGAGTTGAGATTGATTGTGAGCACTGGAGCATTGATTGTGCCGAGGGCACGTGGTTCTTTGTGAGAGCATGGATTGGGTCATACTTATTGATTATCCTTTGTGGTGCCAAGGGCACAGTGGATTGGGTCTTACTTGTTGACTATCCTTTGAGGTGCCGAGGGCACATGATCCTTGGTTGACCCAGTCGTGTCGATCATATACCTGCGGGTGCTTGGCGTATACTATGGTTGTACTTTACTCGGTTGGGTCGCTCCCACGAGTACCACTCTAGAGTTGGCATGTTCCGTACAGAGAGTTGTACGAGGGGCTAGTTACAGACGGGCTTCCTGTACTAGTCGGCTCCCTGGAGGGTTGAGCAGCTCCCTGTAGGGTTGAGCGTGATCAGGCCGCAGGTATGGTATGGTATTGTGAGGTATGGTATGGTATTGTGAGGTATGGTATGGTATTGTGAGGTATTGTATGGCGAGAGCTAGGTACAGATGGGGTTCCTGTACTAGCTGGTTCGCAGGTATTGTATTGTGTATGATGGTCCTCATTTGGTATATTCAGTTCATTGGTATTCATACTGACAGTTGAGCTTTGTGCATAGTAGTGGTAGTATATCTCCTACTCTTTTATTGCTCTATTCATATCTCTTGAGATTGAGGACTTAGTGGGCAGACCGCTGAGGCTGGTGGCGGTACCCACTGAGGACTACTTGATTGATAGTAGTTCTCACACCCATTGGTGACATCTTTTTGCAGAGTCTTCTTCCCCAGTCGTGCATACTGAGCGCGGAAAGGAGACCGTCGGGTAGAGCTATTTCCCGGATATTTGGCTAGAGGTATACCCATTTTGGATAGATGGTTGAGTCTGTACATACTGTGTGATGTTGATATCAGTCTGTATATGAGAGTTTTATATGAGAGTTATGGATGATGTATGTACAGTGATCTTTTGATATATTATATAGCAGCTCTGTTGATACCTTTAGCTCTGTATGTTTGTTGTGGATGTTGTATCGCTTCGTATACACGGTAGAGATACTGTGTATGCGGCGGATCTGGTCATGCGCCTGGGAAGAGGTAACCCGGGGCGTGACAGATTAAGTTGGTATCAGAGCTTAGGAATAGGTCATGAGGGCCTAGGAAACCTAAGATAAACAGACCTAAGAATGACGAGAGAGACGTGATTGATCGCGAAAGTCAAAGATTGGGTTTTAAGTCCTTCCTTGTGTAGGAAGAGTGATTGAGGGATTATGCCTTCTCTTATCAGATGAATTATGTTGGCTGCAGACGACATAATAATCTGAGAAGAAAAGAAGTGTCCTTCTAGACTTTCGCCAGATTTGGTCGTGAGTTGTTTGTGGTCATAAGCGGGTATTCTGTTGCAGGTTGTTACTATGCCTCTTCGACGACCATCGACGCGAGCGCATCCGACGCCTTCGGATATGCCTGAGCAGACGGGACCTAGTGAACGGCCCGCTCTGCAGGAGCAGCTAGCAGACATAGCTGCAGTTGGAAGGCAGCAGAGTGCCTTGTTGCAGAAGATGTGTGATGCTTTCTCTACGCCTCGAGCTATGGAACCTCAGGCGACGACGACTCCAACTACATCTCAACCTGGAGAAGGAAGTACTCAGCCTAGTCAAGTGCTTTCTGAAGAGGAGCAGGAGCGGATGGCGGATAGATTGGCTCGCTTCTGTAGGTTTGATCCACCGCGATTCAATGGAAGTAGCATAGAACCGTGGGTGGTAGAAGCCTGGATTTGTGAGATGGAGAAGTTGTTTAGGATTGTTACCCCAGGCACAGGAGGTGCGGGTACCTGACCATAATTTACAGGTGATTGAGGGTTGTTTAGGATGTCCTGTGCAAGTAGGACCTTGGATCATGTATGTTGATTTATTAGTATTGAGACAGTTGCAGGATTTTGATGTAATCCTAGGCATGGATTGGTTATCTCGATACTTTGCTACGATTGATTGTGGAACTAAGACGGTAATTTTTCGTGAGCCTGGACATGAAGAGTATGTTTATGAAGGTTGTAAGAGTTCACTGTTCGCAGTGACGATCTCTTCTTCTAAGGCCAGACAGATGTTAAATAGTGGATGTATGGCCTATTTAGCAACAGTGACTGAAGTGCCTACTGTTGTACCAGGACTCGAGGATATTTCTATTGTCCGTGAATTTCCGGACGTATTTCCTTCTGAGTTATCCTCGATGCCTCCTGATAGGGAGATTGAATTCGTGATTGATGTGGTACCAGGAACCGCGCCAATCTCGAAGACACCTTATAGAATGGCACCAGCTGAGTTGAGAGAGTTGAAGGCGCAATTGCAAGATTTGATGGATAAAGGTTTTAATAGACCCAGTGTGTCGCCCTGGGGAGCGCCTGTTTTATTTGTGAAGAAGAAAGATGGTTCACTTAGGTTGTGTGTGGATTATCGAGAATTGAACAAAGTAACCATCAAGAATAGATACCCCCTCCCACGTATCGATGATCTGTTCGATCAATTACAAGGAGCGTGTGTCTTTTCTAAGATTGATCTTTAGTCCGGTTACCACCAGTTGAAGGTGAAGGCCGAGGATATTTCTAAGACCGCTTTTAGAACTCGGTATGGGCATTATGAGTTCACAGTCATGCCGTTTGGGTTGACTAATGCCCCTGCTGCATTTATGGATATGATGAACCGAGTCTTTAAGTCCTTCTTGGACAAGTTCGTGGTAGTTTTTATTGATGACATTTTGATTTACTCCCGTGATGATGCGGAGCATGAGGAGCATCTGAGATTAGTGCTACAACTCTTGCGAGAGAAGAAGTTGTATGCAAAGCTGAAGAAGTGTGAGTTTTGGTTGAGAGAGGTTGCCTTTTTAGGCCATGTGATTTCAGCTTCGGGAGTAGCTGTTGATCCTAAGAAGATTGAGGCAATTCATGATTGGCCTAGACCGACGACCATATCTGAAGTGCGGAGCTTTCTTGGTCTAGCCGGGTATTATCGACGATTTGTGGAGAGCTTTGCGAAACTCTCTACACCACTTACTCGGTTAACCAGAAAAGGGGTTAAGTATGTTTGGAGTGATGAGTGCCAAGAATGCTTTGATGAGCTTAAGCAGAGATTGATGACAGCCCCTATTCTTGCACTACCTGTGATAGGCGAGGGATTTGTCATCTATAGTGATGCTTCGCATAGTGGCTTGGGTTGCATGCTGATGCAACATGGCAAAGTGATTGCATATGCTTCAAGACAACTAAAGGAATATGAGAAGAACTACCCCACTCATGATTTGGAGTTGGCGGCGGTAGTCTTTGCTCTGAAGCTATGGCGTCACTATCTTTATGGTGAGCATTGTGAAGTGTATACAGATCATAAGAGTCTTAAGTATCTGTTTACACAGAAAGAGTTGAATCTACGGCAACGGAGATGGTTAGAATTATTGAAGGATTATGACATCTCTATATTATACCATCCCGGTAAGGCGAACGTTGTTGCCGATGCTTTGAGTAGGAAGGCTGTGGCGACTTTGAGTTTGTGTATTACTCAACAGCCTGTCCTAGTAGAAGAGATGCGGAGGTTGTCCCTTGAAGTGGTTACTTCTGGGATGACAGCGAGACTGATGACTCTGATTTTGCAGCCCACTCTGTTAGACAGGATTCGAGAGAAACAGAGTGTGGATCCTTACTTGGTGAAAGTTCGAGATCAACTGAGGAGTGGAGATCTTGAAGGTTTTTCTTGTGATGATTCTGGAGCTCTCCATTTTAGAGGACGTCTGTGTGTACCAGCGGATTAGGAGATTCGAGAGGAGATATTGAAGGAAGCACATTATTCTCCTTATTCTGTACATCCTGGAGGGACAAAGATGTACCAGGATCTGAAGACTCACTTCTGGTGGAATGGTATGAAGCGGGATATTGGTAGAGCTGTAGCTCAATGTTTGACATGTCAGCAAGTTAAGGCTGAACATCGTGTACCAGCTGGTAAGCTACAGAGTCTTCCAATACCTGAGTGGAAGTGGGATCATATTACGATGGATTTCATCGTAGGTTTGCCGAGGACTTCGAGCGGCTGTGATTCTATTTGGGTGATTGTTGATAGGCTGACGAAGTCTGCTCATTTTCTGCCTATGCAGATTACTTGGTCACGTGAGCGACTTGCGCAGCTCTATATGGATGAGATATTGAGATTGCATGGAGTGCCAATCTCAATAGTATCTGATAGAGACCCAAGGTTTGTTTCTCATTTCTGGAAGAGTTTACAGACAGCTTTGGGGACTCAGCTTCGATTTAGCACTGCGTTTCGTCCCCAGACTGATGGTCAGTCCGAGCGCACTATACAGACACTCGAGGATATGTTGAGAGCTTGTGTCTTGGATTTTGGTGGAGGTTGGGATCGACATCTGAGATTAGTAGAGTTTGCGTACAACAATAGCTATCAAGCGAGCATTAAGATGGCTCCGTTTGAAGCATTGTATGGACGCAAATGTCGATCACCTCTGTATTGGGATGATGTTGGTGAAAGGAAGACGTTGGGACCAGACCTTTTGCTTGAAGCCGAAGAGAAAGTTAAGTTGATACGACGACATATTGAGACGGCTCAGAGTAGGCAAAAGAGTTATTCTGATACTCGGAGGCGAGATCTAGAGTTTCATGTTGGTGACCATGTATTTTTGAAGGTTTCACCATCGAAGGGCATACGGAGATTTGGGATTCGCGGAAAGCTTAGTCCGCGATTTATTGGTCCTTTTGAGATCTTAGAGAGAGTTGGACCCGTGGCTTATCGGTTAGCCCTTCCGCCTCGACTTGCAGGAGTACACGATGTCTTTCATGTATCTGTTCTGAGGAGATACATGCATGATCCTTCCCATGTGATAGATTTTTCTCCACTGGAGCTTTCTGAGGATTTGCAGTACGAGGAGCGACCGATACGAATTCTTGCTCGTGAGACGAGAGAATTGCGTAATCGAGTCATACCTTATGTAAAGGTACAGTGGGATTTTCATGATGATAGAGAGGCGACATGGGAGTTGGAGACTGTTATGCAGAGATCTTATCCCCACCTGTTTATATCTTGAGGTGTGTACTTTAGTGATTTATAAATATTTACAAGTGTTTGGAAGACATTAGAATAGGTTTTTAATGATTTATAAACGAATCAGAAAAATTCATACTACGAGGTCCGGACCCTGGAACATGAGGTCCGGAACCCGTGAGCAGGTTATGCTGGTTCGCAGACCGAGTCCGGACCCTGGAAGCTGAGGTCCGGAACCCGTGAGCATGACAGACAGTTTCGCAGACCGGGTCCGGATCCTGATGGCTGAGGTCCGGACAATGAAACGCCTGAAGAGTTTCAAGGTCCGGACCCCATACCCGCGATCCGGACCTCAACTCGTCGAGTTTTTCTGAAATTCTATTTTCTCAATTCTACCCTAATTCTAATGTCCCCCAAACCTGTAAATAAGATAGGAGATTCCTTATAATATCTTAGCAATCCTAATTTGGTTCCAAACTTTTCTAAAATCAGTTTTTCAATCCTAGTCGAAATCGGTTTGCTTCCAAACCTTTCTAAAAACTGTTTTTAATCCTAATCTAGTTCGGATTGCTTCTAACCTATAAATATGATGTGGGGGTGTCTCTAAAACGTGGTGAAGCATAGATTATCTTTTAGAAACCCTAGAAGCTTGTAGGTGACCGTTTTCCTCATCTTCTACATCAAGCTTCTCTCAAATTGATTCATGGTGCCCTAATTTCTAATATTCTTTTAGAATCAATTTGAGAATTGCTTAGAGATTATTCCCACAGATCTTCAATGATATTTTAAGCAATAAACCATCATCAACGTTATTTGTTTTGCTCCGGACGGAGTGGCGTCGTGGATTCGGCGTGATCAAGACGGTTTGTGGATTCGAATCGTTGGCGCTCGTGGATTCGAGTGGGCGTCGTGGATTCAACGTGTTGAAGGCTTCGTGGATTCGAAGTTGGGCGTCTTGTGGATTCGGGACGTGGCGTTCGTGGATTCGGACGTGGGGCGTGGACAACCCGTTGGTGCGCGTGATCTGCTGAAGAGAAGGGAGAGGTTAAGTCCGTGGAGTCGGTAATCACCTTGTAATTCTTTACTCTTAGTGGATTGTTTTTTCGCGTGTTGGTCCCGTAGGTTTTTTCTCCAAGGTGGAGTTTCCCACGTAAATCTCGGTGTGCTGATTTTATTTTTCGCATTACTTTATCGCATTGAGATTTGTGATTTTTGTTTATACACCTATTCACCCCCCTCTAGGTGATTGATATACTCTAGATAGATCCTAGGGCTCCCCCTATCTTACAACCTCGAGAGCCAATCCATTCTTAGGAACAAATCATACTCGTTCATTCGATTTAACACCAGCAAGTCAGCTGGCATGATCCAGTTTTCAACCCTCACGGGGCAGTCTACACACGCGTGATGTACGCAAAAGGTGTGTTCAGGTACTTGCACAGTTCTTGCATATGTGGCATCTACAATTTCTATTCCGTGTGCAATAGCAAATGATCGAGCAATGAATGAATGCGATGCACCAGTATCAAACAAAGTTCTACATCGAATGCCTTTAATTAACACAATACCTGCCACAACATCATCCTGGGCAGAAGGCTCCCCCACCTGTGAGGCGAATACCCGTCCACTGGGCGCTGGCCGCTGGCCCTCCACTGGTCTCGGCGGCTGAGTACGGCCTGCCGACATCGCCGCGGGTGTTGTTTCCAGGTTCATGCATAATCCAACCAAGCATCACTTTGGAGCAGCTAAGTGAATATTGGGTTACATTGCCGGGACGATTAACTATGGAATTTGGTATACATATGTAACTAGATTTAACTTGTTTGGATTTTCGGATAGTGACTGGGCAGGTTGCTTGGATGATAGAAAAAGCACTTCTGGCAATATGTTCACTCTTGGATCGGGAGCTATTTCGTGGAGTTCGAATAAGTAGGTTACAACGGCTCTATCATCTTCTGAAGCGGAGTACGTGGCTGCAGCATCTTCGGCTTGCCAAGCTTTGTGGCTAAGGAGACTACTTGAAGATCTTGGTCAACCTCAAGGAGGAGCTACTAAAATATTGTGCGATAACCGAGCGGCAATAGCAATGACAAAGAATCCAACATTCCATGGAAGAACAAAGCACATCGACATACGTCACCATTTTATTCGCGACTTGGCGGCTGAAGGACTAGTGGAACTGAAGTATTGCAATACACATGAACAAGTTGCAGATATCTTTACCAAATCACTCCCTTATAACAAGTTTGCCTACTTCAGATCGCTTCTTGGTGTATGTGACTTTGAATCAAGGGGGAGTGTTGAACATGTTAATGCATGATTCAAAGTGATCTAGAGTCTAGGAGATGTGGTCTATGGACACATTCTCCATGATCTAGTTAGTGTTCAAAGTGGTCTATAATTTAGGAGAAGTGGTTTAGGGACATGTTATCCATGATCTAATTAGTGGAGTGTTAGTTTCTACTTTATAGTAATGTGAGTTAGTGGTTTGTTAGTAACGAGAACATGGATCATGAGAGCTAAATATGTGGTAACATGACTTGTCAACATGCCTATAAAAGAGACACTTGTATTTCAGTTTTTTTATACAATTAATGAAAGATTCCACTTCTAAAATTAGTTTTGTCTATTTTCCAATTGGTTTGTAAGTAGCAAGTTGCATAGAAGATTTAATTCCACCTCCTACATCCAACACTTACTACTAATTAAGCTCTTCCAGAATCTTGAACATCTCGGTACCGAGATTGATCAGGAGCTACCGGATTATGACTGTGATCTATATAAATAGACAAGACATTAATGGAGTTGGTGTGGGCTTTTTTATCAAAATTAACAGAAATTTGGATACTAAAATAAAAGATAAAGATTAGGGATCTAATTTTAAAAAAAAAGAAGGTTAGAGACAAAAATGAACAAACAGGTAAAGGTCAGGAGCCAATTGTGCAATTAATTAATGCTATTTTTCCACATTACACATTCCAACATATTTAGGACAAGAAAAGATGTACATTTGGTACTAGCTATTCATTAACAGTTCCAAAAAACAACTAATTGTCCAAAACAAGACCGTCAGCAGTTAGTACCTGCCGTTGCTCGAAGTGCAACGTACTTTGCAGGCCGCCCTTGCAACATCCGACGGTGCGAGCGGCCGTTGCCACAAAAAAGTCTCCATCTCCCTACAGAAAAATGTTGTATCTGCGACAGCATGTATCGTCACCGCAAAATGAGATGTCGTTGCGAAAAGAATTTCACGGCCACAAAAGTAGTTGCCGCGTGCAGCTGCTGCCCAAATATTTCCCACGATTTTGGGGCGACACTTGTTGTCTCAATATATGGAAAACTCGCCGAAAACAGTTATTTTTTGACGGCGATGCATCTTGTCACTTGATATTTCCTGTCGCCAATACTCGATTTTGTTGCATGTGCTCCTCTCAAATATTGCATACAGTCAATTTCTTGCTGTATCCACCCTGAAAGCGAGAGCTCGAGGCGGTGGGAAAGGAGAATCAACAGGATAGGATGCTCTATCCCAACTAACAAGAGTTTTAAGATTCCAGCTTTGAATCTTGTGCTTGACGGTGATCATTTCTGACACGTCATGGAAGTCATTTATTAGTGCTTTCTGTTTCAATGGGGCAAGATTGTTCCTCATACTCATCTGGCGAAGTGACTCATTGAAAGAAGCCCTACTTAACTTCACTTTCCACTGCAGCGAAATCGAAAGACCGATTAGGAATTTCGATGCATGGCAACAATGTCAGCATTGATGACTTCTTCGAAGCCACAAGTTCAACCTTCAAAATCAACTAAAACAAAACAGATTAACGATTGGAGGCGAGGATTTACACAAAGTCGTGACTTCCGTTCTAAGTTTGATTATAACAATCGCACTGCTACCTACGTTCCAAAAATGGATATGCATCTTAGACTCTTTCATTCAAGACTCAAGAATTGGCCCTCATCTTATCAGACTTTTTTTTTAAATACTAAAAATTAAAAAAAGATTTAAACTTCAAAATGAGAGGGTGTAAAATGTATGCCACTTTTAGAGCGCACATGCACCATTTTTTCTTAAGACAAATACTTGTTATGTTACTTATTTTTTAGATAAACGGTTTCCAATCATTAATGATTTTTAGAAATAAAATGGACCTCTTGATTACAAGAATAAAGTTACTAAAGATAAAGACATTCAACCACTCTTCATATGATGGTTGAGCAGCTCGAGGATTTTTTTTTTTTTTTTTACTTCCAATGTGCAAAAAAGATATATATATATATATATATATATATATATATATATATATATATCTATATATAGAGTTGAGCTGGAATGCTATCAGTAGCAAACGGGCTTCGTTGCCACCCATTTATTTTCGATGATGGAGCATTCAAATCGATGATCGGCACCGTTGAACATGATCTATACCACTTGAAGCATTTAGAAATTAAATTTCAAATCTTTTCGACTTTATTGACCTAATGATCAAAGGGTTTCAAAATTTATAATTTTAATGGTCAATATAAAACGTTTTCTCGTTTAACAGTGTAAAGATATCCAAATCAATTGAATTTTGGTTAGAAAATTTTTTAAACTATTTAAAACAAGATCTATACTCTTGATCTTGATTACAATATTCCTATCACCACCTTTTAAAGGATATTCATTTTCAGCTGTTCATTTTTGTGTTCACTTGATGGACAAGAGAACAGTATCGAAAAAATATGAAATTTAGTTTCTAGATGCTTCAAGTGGTATAGATCATGTTCAACGATGCCGATTGTCGATTTGGAGGCTCCATCATCGAAAATAAATGGGTGGCAACAGAACCCGTTTGCTACTAATAGCATTCCAACTCAACTATATATATATATATATATATATATAGTATAAACTTCAAATTACCCCGAGTAGTATAGCTCATTTTCACTTTGTCACCTTATGGTTTAAGAGTTTTACTTTGCCCCCTTGTGGTTTAGTTCATTTTCACTTTGCCACCTCATAGCTTTAAAAGTATCACTTTGCCCCCTGTGGTTTAGCGCATTTTGCACTTTGCCACGTACCCTGTAGTTTTTCTTATATTTTTATTTTACCATCCTATTTCATATTGTATTTTGTGGTGAAATAAAAATTAAACCACAAAGGAGCAAAGTTAAACTTCTTAAACTATGGAATGACAAAGTAAAACTTCTTAAACTATGGAATGACAAAGTAAAAATAAGCTAAATTACAGGGGAACAATTTGAAGTTTATACAAAAAATTATTACATATATCCGTTGCATCATACATGGATCTTGCATTTAGAATTCTTAGTGGTCCCCAAGTTCTAGTTTAATTTTTCGAATGCATTCAATGACATTCCAAAGGCTTATATATTTTCCTCACAAATATAATAATGATTTTTTTATACTTTTAACAATTTTTTTCTACTTTTGACTTTTGAAGTTTTTTTGGTTTATGATCTCTTAAACGTAAGTTCTTTGAACGTTGTAGCACAAATTTTATAGTTACAATTTTGAGTGCACAAGTGGACATGTGCAAGGTGATTTCTATTTTAAGCTAATTAGATTAGAAGTCCAATGCCCCAAACTTTTAAAACGAAAACTTAGTGGGGATAGGCTCCAGCATAAGATCATTTCATTCGCCGTTCATTACGCATGCGATATAAACCTTAAAGTTATATGAACGCTTATAGAATGGTCTCATATTAGGAATCGTCCCTATTAATTTTTTCATTTAGAACAAAAATTTAATAGAGACAATCTCAAATACGAGCGTCAAATCGTCGTGCAATGTGCATATGTATATATGGTATGAATCTCAAAACTATGTCAAAGTGGATTATGAGACGGTCCAACTAATTTTTTTCTTTTTTCAAATTTAGGGGCTAATGGACCGAGCCTGTGCTTTTCAGGTACCAACTCGAGGATATATGTATACTTAGGCAGTGTTTTCTCTACAACCCATGCGCAGAATCTTCTACAATCCGTACGTAGAATTTACTGCAGCACACTGGGGCACGTGATCCCTCCACTCATTGATGGCACATAGTTAATACACACCGTCACTTGTCGAGATTGATCCATGCTGTCTGATGTGAAAGGTGCGGATTCATTTTGCCGCTAATGAGTAGCGGGATCATCCCAAGTGCAAAGATTCCTACACCTGCGGTGGTAGAGAATGCCCCTGTGCTTAGGATGCTCAGGTGTGGACTTTTTACATCGAAAAGGTCAAAATGTGTGGAGACTCCCTCAACTAAAGGGCATTCTGAATTGAATCTGTCAACTTTTGTTTGCTAATTCACACCTTTCCTCAACTTCTAATTTTCTACAATTAAGTGATTTTTGTTTAAAAAAAATTAAAATTCAGTCTAAATTTCACCAGATTTGATAAGTAGTATTAATTTTTAGCAGATAAATTATACTAATTAATAGATATTAAGTTTAACAAAGTTTTAAACATTAATTAAATAAAAAATTGAAATAAAAAATCAAAAGTTGAGGGGTGCTAATCAAAAAACTAAAAGCTGAGGGTGTTATACCATGTTAATATTAAAATCTTACCAGCTGCCATAATTTTGGATTTCCAAAAATGAATTACAGACGGTGGTTCTTTCTTATGATTCCTTCTCATTCACGATATGCAAAAGAGTAGGATGTTTTCAGTCCATTTCCTTATCTCTGGAGACAGAGCAGTCACAAAAACAAAGTTAGAACTAAGATTAGACAGGAACTCCGGTACTATACTTTTATTTTCAACTTTAGAATGTTCAAATCAACGATCCACACAGATAAAATAGGAATAAAATTTTATTTTTTTTGACATATTTTTGACATATTTTACTTTATGATCAAACCATTTCAAAATCATCAATTTTCAAAGGCTACTGTGGCGAGTTTGTAGTTTAATGGTATAAAAGAATCTAAATTTATTCAAATTTTGATAGAAAGTACTTTAAACTATTCAGATCAAGGTTGGGATCCTTGATCTTGAATTCAAAAATTTTATCATCAAATTTTAAAGATTGTTCAATTTTTACCGTTCATTTTGACATGATTTACTTATTAATTAAACGATAGCGAAAAGAATTAAAATTTAAATTCTAAGAACTTCATGTACCCTATGTCGGATCGTTGGCGGTAACCATTAATCCCAAAAGCTCGAGCTGTTAGAAATATGCATCCAATTCACTTAAAGCGTACAGATACAGCGCCCACGGGTCTCGATTGTGACTCGGCCCCACCAGCCTCACGCCACTTCGAACATGACTCGGCCCACCCAGCCTCATGCCATTTCGAACATGACTCAGCCCAATATGGTCTCGCGCCACAGGGCAGTATGCTGGCCCATTTAAGCCAACAATCCCCCCTCCAGCACCTGCACACATTCGCAGCATGCGGGAATCGAACCAATCCCCCCTGCACCTGCACACATTCGCAGCATGCGGGAATCGAACCCGTGACCACTGGCTCTGATACCACTTGTCGGATCGTTGGCGCTAACCATTAATCCCAAAAGCTCGAGCTGTTAGAAATACGCAACCAATTCACTTAAAGCGTACAGATACAGCGCCCACGGGTCTTGATTGTGACTCGGCCCCACCAGCCTCACGTCACTTCGAACATGACTCGGCCCACCCAGCCTCATGCCATTTTGAACATGACTCGGCCCAACATGGCCTCCCGCCACAGGGCAGGATGCTGGCCCATTTAAGCCAACACCCTAGATCATATTTAATGGTATGGATTATTGATTGAACACTCTAAGATCGAAAATAAGACTATAGTACCGGAGCTCCGGTACTATAGATAATATAATAGCCTCATTCTATATATATAGCTTCGGTACTATAGATAGCATAGTAACCTCGTTCTATATATATATATATAGAGAGAGAGAGAGAGAGAACGAGAGAGTCCGGCTACTATATTATCGATAGTACCAAGTGCTTGGTGCTATCGAGTTTTCCGCCGTTAGATCCACCCCTTTGATTATTTCCACCTGTTAGATCATACTATTCAACCAACCACCCACTCAACCCTCTCCAATCATCCTAATCGGGAACCACTATCATCCTAACCACACATCCCTTCATCCAAGGGTCGAAAACTTAATGGCACCAAGTGCTTGGTGTTATTAATAGCATAGTAGCCTAGTCCTATATATATATATAGGGATAATTGCCTAAATACCCCTCAAAACTTCAAAAATATCTAATTTACCCCTACTTTTTTTTTGTTTCCAATATACCCCTCCTATGTTCCTCCATTATTCAAAAATAACCCCGCAGTTATCACCCGTTAAGTTATCTCGGGTTAAACGTGAGTTAAATGTCTACTTAGAGTTAAAAAAAAATCAAAATACTTTTTTGCCCTTAACTTAAGGGCAAATTAAAAAAGTTGGTGATGGTGGAACGGTTTATTTGAAAAGACCAAAAATCAAAATACTTCTTTTGCCCCTAACTTAAGAAAAATAAGAAAAGTTGGCGATGGTAGAAGGGTATATTTGAAAGGGCAAAATAGTAATTTTACAGAGATAACGGCTATTGCTAATAGTTTACTAACAGAATTTAACTCTAGGAGTATATTTGAAATAGCTTGGAACGTAAAAAGGGTATTTTTAGTATTAGCCTTCTAAGAGGGATAAATCAGAAAGTCAAAAACTTTTCAGGGGTATATAAGCAATTGCCCCATATATATATAATAGCCTAGTTCTGTATATATACCCTAGTTCTATATATAGATATATATATAGAGTCCGGCTATGGTGCTTTTAAAAGCACAAAGTACTTAGTGTTTGTAAGTTTTCTGTCGTTAGATCTACCCCTTTTGACCATTTCCACTCGTTAGATCATACTATTTAACCAACCACCCACTCAACCCTATGGAACCATTGTCATTCTAACTGCACATCCCTTAATCCAAGGGCTGAAAACCTACAAGCACCAATGACTTGGTACTTTTAAAAGCATAGGAGCTCAATTCATATATATATATATATATATAGTCCGACTACTATACTCTTATGAATATAGACCCCTTTGTACTCATAAGTTTTCGGCCGTTAGATCTACCCCTTTGACCATTTTCACCCGTTAGATCATACTATTCAACCAACCACCCACTCAACCCTAGGGGACCACTATCATCCTAACCGCACATCCCTTCATCCAACGGCCGAAAACTTATGAGTACAAAGGAGTCTATACTCATAAGAGTATAGTACCTCTAGCCTATATACATATATATATATATATATATACTCTTCAACCAACCACCCACTCAACCCTAGGGGGCCCACTATCAACCTAACCGTAACCACTCTCATCCTAGCCGCACATCTTTTCATCCGAACGGTAGAAAATTTAGGAGGACGAAGACTCCCATCCTCCTAAAAGGATAGTAGCTGGATTCTATATATATATATATATATATATTAGGTCTTGTGTGCTCTCAGGAGCACGGAGCCCTCCGTGCTCCTGAGCCGTTTTCGATGATGGGACTCCCGAATCGACGATCGGCTCCGTTAGACTTGATCTAGTATATTTGAAATATGTAGAAAATAAATTATCATTTACATAGCAATCTAAAGGGTTCAAAATCAACAACTTTTAATGGTTGATATCAGCCGTTTCAAGTTTAACGGTGTAGAAGTATCCAAATCATATGAAATTTTGATAGAAAATTCTTTATACTATCTACAGCAAGTTCAATATCTCTGATCGAAAATTTTAGTACTATATCACTAATTTTTATGAGATTTTTATTTTCAGCCGTTGATTTTGAACCTCTTCGATCACTAAGTAAACGATATCGAAATATCACAAAATTTATTTTCTAGATACTTCAAATATGCTAGATCAAGTCAAACGGTGCCGATCGTCGATTCGGAAGTTCCATCATCGAAAACGGCTCAGGAGCACGGAAGGCTCCGTGCTCCTGAGAGCACAGCAGCCCTGCTCTATATATATATATATATATATATATGCGCGCATGTATGTAAGGATGTTTTAATCACGTTCGTCCGTCAACAACATGCTTAGATATACCCGAACCGTTGGATCGACTGTACTCTTACGGATTGCCTTAAGTATTAATCAAGTATCTTTATGAGTATCGAAAGCACACGTTCCTTTTAATCAAGTATCTTTATGCGTTACAACTATACGAACTTATTATAAGTTCAACTTAGAGTCCTATTTTAATGCACAATAATACGTTAGTATACAAAAAATAACTTTATACAAATGAATAAAGCATATGTTCTCATTCAAATAAGAATACTCATTAGAGTCTTTATACAAGAAGAAAAGCTCAAATTGTAAATGAACTCAAGATACCCATACAATCAACATGATCCTTATATTTGTTTGCCAGTAATGCTTTAATAATTGGATCAATGATTATCATCTCAATCCCAATGTGTTGGATATCCACCTCCTTTTTTTTATCGTATTCTTTCACAGCAAGATACTTTATATCGGCATGTTTGCTGCGATATGTAATTCGACTATTCTTAATGTACAAAAAAAATAACTTTATGCAAATGAATAAAGCATATTTTCATTCAAATAAGAATAGTCATTAAAGTCTTTATACAAGAAGAAAAGCTCAAACTGTAAATAGACTCAAGATACCAATACAATAAACATGATCGTTATACTTGTTTGCCGGTAATGCTTAGTCATAGGATTAGTGATTATCATCTCAATCCCAATGTGTTGGATATCCATCTTCTTCTTCTTACTGTATTCTTTCAGAACAGGATACTTTATATCGACATGTTTGCTGTGATATATAATTCTACTGTTCTTAGTGTACGAAAAATAACTTTATGCAAATGAATAAAACATGTTCTCATTTCAAATAAGAATAGTCATTAAAGTCTTTATACAAGAAAAAAACTCAAACTATAAATAGACTCAAGATACTCATATAATCAACATGATCCTTATACTTGTTTGCCGATAATACTTTAGTCATAGGATCAATGATCATCATCTCAATCCCAGTGTGTTAGATATTCACCTTCTTCTTGTTGCTGTATTCTTTCACAGTAAGATTCTTTACATCGACATGTTTACTGCAGTATATAACTCGACTATTCTTAACAATGAACATTGTAGCAGAGTTATCATAGTGAATCTTAATTAGCCTTGCTACAGAGTCGACAACACTTATAGCCATAAAGCTTGTGAAGAAACCTCATAGCCAATAATGAACTCTGCCTTCACGGTAGATGTAGCAACTATATCTTGTTTGATGCGCCTTCAAGATATAACATCCTGGGCAAGAACGAAAATATTTTTCGTAGTGGACTTCCTAGAATTAATCCACACATCCAATAAAATCGGAGTCTGAATAACCAACTATGTCAAGATTTGTCGGAATGCCTGTAGGTAAGCATACAGTCCTTTATTCCCTAAGATATTATTTGGTTGGTGGTTATAAGGGGGATAAGGGGTTATTCCCCCCTTTATCCCCAAACAAGAAAAAAGATAGGGTGGGTTAGCTAACCCACCCCTTAACGGGTTATCCCGGGATAACCCGTTAAGGGGTGGGTTAGCAAACCCACCCCTCCCCTTGGAATAATGGGGTGGGGTTAGTTAACCCCACCCCTTTTTTTAATTTTTAAGTTTAAATTTAAAATTCAAATTTTAAATTTTAAAAATTTATAATTTGTAATTTTAAATTTAAAAATTAAAATTTGAAATTGTAATGTAAAAAAGTTCTAAATTTTAAATTTTAAAATATATATTTTAAATTTGTAAAATTTGATATTTTATATTTTTAAATTTAGATCTGATCTTAAATTTAAAATTTGAAATTTAAAATTTAGAAGTTCTCATTTTCGAATTTGAGATTTAAAAATTTAAATTTAAATTTTATATTTTTGAAATTTAAAAATTATATATTTAAATTTTAAAAATTTAAATATAAAAATTAAAAATTTAAATTCAAATATAATAAAAGGGCAATATCATTATTTTCTATTTATAACTACCTACTATTCTTCTTATTCTATTTTATCTATCCAAACATTTTTTCTCTTATTCCTGGGAATAACCCAATTTTCATCCAAACGCAAAATTTTTCTAATCCCGGCTTATCTCTGCACTTAATCCTATCCCTGGAATAGACAATTCTTACTTATCTCCGAACCAAACGAAGCCTAAGAATATCTCATGAGCTTCTTCACAGCTTTCTAGTAATTAAAGGTCTGGGTTGTTTTGGTATCTGCCCAGCATTCCCACCGCATGAGCTATATCAGCCTAGGCCTGTACAAACTTACGCATACATCAAGCTCCCTATGGCAGACGCATAGGGTATACTTTTCAAATTCTCTCACTCCAAATCATTTTGTGTGCACTATTTCTGATTGAATATGTCATCCTTCACAATAGGCGCAGCTATAGTTGCACAATTTGCAATGTTAAACCTTTCTAGAACTCTTTTGATGTAGGCTTTTTGAGATAGATCCAAAATTCTTAGAGATCTATTCCTGTGAATTTTTATGCCGATGATATAAGAAATTTCACCCATATCCTTCATCTCAAAATTCTTGGAAAGAAAACTTTTGGTCTCCTTAAGAGAACCTAAATCATCATTCGCAAGCAGAATATTATCCACATACAGGACTTAGAAAATATATTTGTTCCCACAAACCTTAAGATATATGTATTGATTCATGATATTCTCTCCATAACAGAATGTACTAGTTACATCATGAGACTTGATGTACCATTGGATGCAGGCCTGTTTGAGTCTGTATAAAGATTTTTTTTAGTCTGCAAAGTGTTCTCGTCTATGCTAAACCTTCTGACTGTTGCATATAGACCATCTCCTTTATATCCCTATTTAGGAAGGCCGTTTTTATATCTATTTGATATAGCTCCAAATCAAAATGAGCTACCAAAGTCATGATAATTCTTAATGAATCCTTCTTGGATACCGGAGAGAATGTTTCATGACAATCAATATCTTTCTTCTGAATAAATTTTTTTACAACAAGTCTTACTTTATATCGTTCTATATTACCCAAAGAATCCCTTTTGGTCCGGAAGATCTACTTATAGCCAACAGCTTTGACTCTTTGTGGTAACTAAACGAGATACCAAACTTTATTTTTCGCCACAGATTTTATCTCTTCCTTCACAACATCATACCAAAGGGAGGACTTATCTACCTTCATGGCCTCTAAAAATGTCCACGGGTCTTTATAGTGCTTGACATCATAGTCAGACTCCTAGAGATAGACTATATAATTGTGAGGAATTGTCAATCTCCTTTGTCTTGAGGATCTTCTTAAGCCAACTACTTTTTGTAGGTTTTTATTATTCTATACAGCTAACTTTGTAATTGTTTGTTTCCTCTTGGAAAAGCTCTTTATTAGAAGATTCAACTGGTTCGACATTTTTATGATCTAGAATTAGTTGGTCTCCAATATGGTCAAATTGATCTACTAGCAGAGCAACTAATCGATATTTATTGATGGATAACCAATCAAATCCCTAATTTCCTCAAAATTTATCTTTTGAGGAACAACACTTCCACACGCTTCCGAATTCTCAAGAAACGTCGTATTCTTAGCCTCAACTATCTTGGATGAGTGATTTGGACAATAGAATCTGAATCTCTTGGAGTTTATCTCATAGCCAACGAAGTATCCACTAACTGTTCGAGAGTCAAACTTCTTTATATGTGGATTATAAACCTTTATCTCAGTTGGACCTTCCCATATGTGCAAATGATTCAAACTAGGTTTCCACCCTTTCCATAACTCAAAAGGAGTCTTGAAAATAGCTTTCGGTAGAATTCTATTTAAAATATATACTGCTATCTTTAGTGCTTTACTCAAAGAGACAATGGAAGATGAGCTGTTAATCATACTCCTAACCATGTCCATGAGTGTCTTATTCTTTCTTTCGACAATACCATTTTGATGGGGCATGTCGGTGTGACACCCCAGGTAGTTCTATATAAAAAAAAGATATAATACGCTTAACTCTCTCAACCTCTTGGGCCTTGCCACCACCCAAAATGCTTAAGCCGGGTTGAGAGGTTAGCCCTATTATATCTTTTTTTTATATAGGACTACCTGGGGTGTCACAATTGGTATCAGAGCCAATTACCAGCCGGAAGTGTGAGATGAGTCTCGGCTGAGCCATGTGTAGTTATGGGTAGAGCATAGCTCCCCCCGGTTTATGGGTAGAGCGCGGCTCCCCCGGTTTAGGCTAGCGAGATGAGTCTCACACCGCCTGGTACTTGTGAGTCTGAGCCTGACGTGGATGTCAGGGCTTAAAGAGGGGGAGACTGTGACGCCCCAGACTTTCTAGGGGGTCACCCATCCTAGGACTACTCCCGTCCTAGCACGCTCAACTCTCTCAACCTCTTGGGCCTAGCCACCACCCAAAATACTTAAGCCGGGTTGAGAGGTTAGCCTATTATATCTTTATATAGGACTACCTGGGGTGTCACAATCTCCCCCCCTTTAAGCCCTGACGTCCACGTCAGGCTCAGACTCACAAGTACCAGGCGGTGTGAGACTCATCTCGCTAGTCTAAACCGGGGGAGCCGCGCTCTACCCATAAACCGGGGGAGCTATGCTCTACCCATAACTACACCTGGCTCAGCCGAGACTCATCTCACACTTCCGGCTGATAATTGGCTCTGATACCAATTGTGACACCCCAGATAGTCCTATATAAAAAAAAGATATAATAGGGCTAACCTCTCAACCCGGCTTATGCATTTTGGGTGGTGGCAAGGCCCAAGAGGTTGAGAGAGTTAAGCGTGCTAGGACGGGAGTAGTCCTAGGATGGGTGACCCCCTGGGAAGTTGGAGCGTCACAGTTGGTATCAGAGCCAATTACCAGCCGGAAGTGTGAGATGAGTCTCGGCTGAGCCAGGTGTAGTTATGGGTAGAGCATAGCTCCCCCGATTTATGGGTAGAGCGCGGCTCCCCCGGTTTAGGCTAGCGAGATGAGTCTCACACCGCCTGGTACTTGTGAGTCTGAGCCTGACGTGGACGTCAGGGCTTAAAGGGGGGAGATTGTGGCACCCCAGGTAGTCCTATATAAAGATATAATAGGGCTAATCTCTCAACCCGGCTTAAGCATTTTGGGTGGTGGCTAGGCTCAAGAGGTTGAGAGAATTGAGAGTGCTAGGACGGGAGTAGTCCTAGGATGGGTGACCCCCTGGGAAGTCCGGGCGTCACAGTTGGTATCAGAGCCAATTACCAGCCGGAAGTGTGAGATGAGTCTCGGCTGAGCCAGGTGTAGTTATGGGTAGAGCATGGCTTCCTAGGGTCTCGGCTGAGCCAGGTGTAGTTATGGGTAGAGCATGGCACCCCAGGGTTTATGGGTAGAGCGCGGCTCCCCCGATTTAGGCTAGCGAGATGAGTCTCACACCGCCTGGTACTTGTGAGTCAGAGCCTGACGTTGACGTCAGGGCTTAAAGGGGAGGAGATTGTGACACCCCAGGTAGTCCTATATAAAAAAAAGATATAATAGGGCTAATCTCTCAACCCGGCTTAAGCATTTTGGGTGGTGGCAAGACCCAAGAGATTGAGAGAGTTAAGCGTGCTAGGACGGGAGTAGTCCTAGGATGGGTGACCCCCTGGGAAGTTGGGGCGTCACAGTCGGGCATCGTATACTAAGCAATAATGTCTTCACCTTTGAGAAATTGAGCAAATGGATCGGTCATTTGACCTTTGTCTGTTTGTTTTCCTTAGTACTCACTTCCTTTGTCGGACCTCACAATCTTGGTTTTCTTTTATCTAATTATTTTTTCATCTCAACCTTATAAGGTTTGAAAATACTAAATACCTCAGCTTTTTCAAATAGGAGATAGAGATACATACCTAAAGTGGTCATCAATGAATGAGATAAAATATCTCTGACCATTAAAAGGAGTGAGAAAAGGTGTACAGATGTCTGTATGTATAATCTCAAGAATTTCAAAACTCTTCTTGCACCTTTAGTGATATTCGTGTTAGTATGCTTTTCTATTATGCATTCTACATAAATACAAAATCTGTAATGTCAAGGTCTCATAGAATTTTTTTATTTCACCAATCGCTTTGTTCTCTCTAAGGATATATGAACCAAACGCTTGTGTCACAAAGAAAAGGAGTTTTTCTTAAGAATGTTCCTTTTAACACCAATGCCATGATTAATATTAAAATTATTTTCAAAATTTTAACTCAAATTGAACTTGTACAAATTATCTACTAAACAACCATTGCCAACAGTAACGATAGAAAAAGATTAATCTTCAAATTAAAACTTAAAATCTCTATTTCTTGGTTTACAAATAGAAACTAAAATTCTAGAAAATTCAAAACTATAAAAAGTATTTTCAAATTCAAGTACAAAATAAGTGCTAAGTTCTAAAATAAAGTTTCCTATAGCTTCAACTTGATATTTATTTTTTTCTCCACTAATAAAAACCCTTTCATTTAACTTCGGCGTCTTTAGGTTGTGAAAGCCGTGTATAGTACTTGAAACATATACAATAGTGCGAGAGTCAATCCACCATATGCTTTTAGGAACATTAATTAAATGAGATTCATAACAAATATAGAGTATTTCAATACCTTTCTTCTCGAGCCAAGTTTTATACTTCAAGCACTCCTTTTTCATGTGCTTTTTCTTCTTACATAGGTAGCATTGATTTTTCTTGCTAGAATTCTTTATTGGTAACTGTATTAACTTTTTATAATTGGAGGCACTTTTGCTCTTTACCATTCTGCACTGAGTCGCCAGATTGACAGATTCTGTTATGATTTTCGGCTTCTCCTCCTTAAGTCTCTTCTCTTCTTCAAAACACATAATCAGTAATTCATTTATCGACCACTGATCTTATGCGTGTTGTAGGAGATCCTAAGGGGGTCAAACTCAGACGTAGTGAGTTTAGGATTAGATGGACTAAAAAGGCATCGGAGATCTCAACTTTTAAAGTCTTTAACGTGTTGTAGGAGATCCTAAAGTGGTCAAACTCAGGCGTAGTGAGTTTAGGATCAGATGGACTAAAAAGCCATCAGAGATCTCAACTTTTAAAGTCTTTAGTTGCAATGCTATATTCTGCATCTCTATGATAGCTCATGCACACCCTTGATTCGATTATACTTGATGCTGGAAAGTCGCTTTATCAGCATGCTCGTGAAGGTTTTATCAGAGCTGACAAACTGCTCCTCAATAACCTTTAGGTAATCCTTGACTTCATCACATTCCAGAATTGATCCCCTTATAAGTCTTAACACTCTAGACTTCATGAGCATCAAGTTTAAGCACTTGGGTCGCTCCCATTTATCTTGCACGGATTTCTATTGTAGAGTCATTCACCCCGCTACCTTAGGCAATTACTCAACCTGCAAAGCCAAGTGAAGATCCATATAGGCCAAAGTGAAACGAATAATCTCTTTTTAATCAGAATAGTTGTCTTCAATAAACATAGGGATATGAGAAGCATCATTAAGAAAAGCAGCAGAGAAAAAAGCTGCAAGAATGAAGGAAATAAAGAACTTTATCACATACTATGAGACAATAATCTTTAAATTAAATAAATTCTAACTTTTGTGGGTAAAGGTACTACACGCATAGAATTTATTTACTTTAATAATAAGACTAGCTGAAAACTAATTCCTAAACAACAAAATTTCTGTATCTGCAGGCATAAGAAAACTTGCTATCTAGAAATTTAATCAACTATCCAATTCCGATCAGAATTCAAAAAAAGTGCAATAAATAGTTAAACTTTAATTTAATATCAAAAAATTCTTAAACATTCTTCACTACATGTAGGATGTTGTGGCTATTGCTAAAAATAGTGAAAATACAAATAACTTTATATGACATTGAATGGCTATTTAAAATAAAACTAGAAATCTGTATTCGGGTTAACCTTACTTCAATATCATTTTATAGAAATAACATAAGTGATCTCACACAATGATGGCGATATCGTGGCTACTCCTAAATATAGTAGATATAACAAATCTTTATATGACATCGAATGACTCAAAAAGTTGTTATTTATAATACAGCGAAAAATACAAAAATTCAGAAGAATTTTCATAGCAATATTATGTATCTGAAAATTTATAAATTGTATAAAATCTATAGATACTACTCTAAGCTCTCATGATCATCCTATGTGTGTTTAAAACAGTAATGCAAATAATTGTACCGCAGGAAAAAACTTAAACATATTATTGTCACGAGCAAATAAGTGAGTGAGCAATACATAAAATATATATACACAATTAAAACTAAACATCATACATGATTTTGATATAGACTATCACAAAAAAATGAGCCATATTACAAAAAGTTTAACAAAGTGAAATACTAAAATAATTTTTTCTCCCTTTCACTAAAATAATAAAAACAAAAATAAGATTTTTTTTTTTTTTTTTTTTTTTCTGCATTTCCTTATAGGCTGCCTTGCCTAGAGCAGCCCCTCATGGGCTGCCTCTGTGCTGCCCCTCGTTGGGAGCTGCCTAGTGTCGTCCGGAGCGGCCATGCCGTTCCGGAGATACCGGATTGGCGCCGCCGCTAAACCAATTCAGTCAGTCATTTTTGTTAATGGAAATAAAATCGAATAAAAGTAAAAAGAATAAAAACTCCGGCAAAATATTCGGGTCTTTGATACCACATGTTATATCATATTAATATTAATATCGCACATACTGTTATGATTTTTTATTTTTAAAGACGGATTACAAATGGCAGTTCTTTCTTACGATCCCTCCTCTTTCACGATCCGCAAAAGAGCGAAATATTTTCAGTCTATTTTTCTTATCTCTAGAGATGGAGCTGTCACAAGAACAAAACTTAGAAATAGGATTAAATAGGGACTCTCGTGATATATATATATATATAATTAGGCTGGAATACTATCAATAACACCAAGCTATTGGTGCTATTAATTTTTTAGCCCTTGGATTGAGAAATGTGCGCTTAGAATGATGTGGGCCCCCTAGGGTTGAGTGGGTGGTTGGTCGAATAGTATAATCTAACGGGTAAAAATAATCAAAGGATTAAATCTAACGGTGGAAAACTCGCTAGCACCAAGCCCTTGGTGCTATCGATAGTATCTCAGCCGGACTCTATATATATATATATATATATATATATATATATATATATATATATATATATAGAGCTTGACTGGGCTACTATCGGTAGTAAACCGCCCCGTTTACTACCGATTTGTTTTCGATGCTGGAGCTTCCAAATTGACGATCGGCACCGTTGAACATGATCTAGACCATTTAAACTATCTAGAAATCAAATTCCATGCTTTTTTGATATCATTAACCGAACGATCAAAGGGTTACAAAATCTGTAATTTTAATGGCCGATATGGTGTGTTTGTTCGTTTAACGGTATAGAAGAATCCAAATCAACTAAATTTTAATTAGAAAATTCTTTGAACTATTTAAAATAAGATTTGTACTCTTGATCTTGATTACAAGACTTCTATCATCACTTTTTATAGGATATTCATTTTCAGCCATTCATTTTCTGTTCACTTGATGGACAAGAGAATAATATCGAAAAAGCGTGAAATTTGATTTCCAGATAGTTTGAATGGTCTAGATCATGTTCAACGGTGCCGATCGTCGATTTGGAAGCTCCAGCATCGAAAACAAATCGGTAGTAAACCGCTCGGTTTACTACCGATAGTATTCTAGCAAAACTCTATATATATATAACCTAATGTAAACCTAATGTAAAGATGTTTTGATCACGTCTGTCCATTAAAAACGTGCTCAAATACTCCTTAACCGTTGGATCCACTTTGCCCCTAGGGATCACTTTAAATCAATCATATGGGCCACATCCAACAGAGGGTTCCAATTCCAAAATGGCTGATAAGTTGAGGGTGGCTCCATACAATTTTACCAATATTAAATGGCAGAAAAGTACTAATGGTACATTCCAAAATGAGGATGTGAATCTTACATCCCCTATCTTAGAATTCGCAAATTCTACTAGATTTTTAATATTTAATAAAAATTAAAAGAAAGCGAATAAACTATTGACCCTTAAATAAAGACAGTGTAAAAGTTCTACCATCTTTTAAAGTGTATAGGTAGCGTTACTCTTAGACGGCCTGCCTATACGTTACTCTCAAATGATTCGATACGAAAACACCTAATAACCCCGTAATGAGAATTAGGTAATAATGTATGGAGTACCCTAAACTATAGGCCGTAAATTGACATTTCATTAATTTTTAAACTTTTTGTGTCAAACAATTTCAGCTGAGTTAAAGATTCTATTTAACTAACTGACAAATTCATCAAAGTTAATAGCGAATAGCAAATAGAGCCATTAAAAAAAATTAATAAAAATAATAGCTAATAGGACATAGAGCCACTAAATATTTTTTGATAAAAATAACAGGTACTAGCAAATAGAGACATTAAATTAAAAAAAATAATAGCTAATAGTAAATCTATAAACAGTTAAAAAGCATATAGAGCCATTAAATTAAAAAAATAATAGCTAATAGTAAATCTATAAACAGTGGCAGAATCTCTTTTCTTCGCCTTGTTATGTTTTAATTTACTTTTCTATACGTTTTCCGACAATCACTATTTTAACCTAGCTCTTCTTCTTCTACCCTCTTCATCCACTACTCAAGCTTTCTGTCGGCCTTTGTGTTTCGGTCGATCAGATACTTGCCAATTAGGGGTGGCAATCCAGCTCGTTGTTCGCAAGCCAGCTCGTGTTCGGCTCGAAATGAGCTCGAGATCGACTCGCTCGTTTAGTAAACGAGTCGAACACGAGCCGACCCAGCTCGCTCGTGTTCGGCTCGTTGACACCCCTATAGCCAATAGAGTCGGAAGTGACAGTAGGGCAAGAGCAGATTGAGGATGGGAGTTTGCTCGGGAGCTTTGTTTCCTTGCTTACTGCTTTTGTTCTATGTTAGGAAGCCCTTACACATTTTTCTTTTCTTGTCTTTATCTATTTAAGCCTGTAGATCGTCATCAATATCTTTTCCTTGGGATACCTCAATAGTCTTATATCAGATGGAAATGAAATTGTGATTGCATATATAAGAGACCACGGATACTAGTAATAATAACTGGACTTGAGCATTTTGAGCCGGTTGTTTGTGCCCAATGAGTTATTATTGCTAGCGGAGTCGGGTCGTTACATCACGCGATTGTTTTGGATTTTTTAACCCCCTCTTCTACGGTGTTGTGCTATACTTTTCTTCCCAAAATGGTTTCTTAGGATGCATTTGTTTTCGCTATTTGTATTGGATTATAGAAAATTTTACTCGGATAACAGTATTTGGATAATGTTCGCTAGTAATCAGATCATAAATTTATTACTCTTAAAAGAAATAGAATTTCCCCAAAAGGGAGAATCCTACTAAGGAGGACGGGCTTAGATATCTTTTATTTCCGAGTATGGAAAATCTTTAACGGTCTTTCAAAATTTCCAAACTACCCTCGGTTTCAATTTGAATTATAAATTTAAATTTAAATTTATTTTTAAAATTTAAATTGATATTTTGAATTTAATTTTAAATTCAATTTTAGATATAGAATTAAAATTCCAAATTCAAATTTTAATTTTTATTTATATTTTGAATTTTTTAAATTCAAAATCAAATGAATTCAGTTTATATTTTGAATTCATTTTCAATTCAAATTTAGAATTTGAATTTGAATTTAATATTTAATTATATATTTTTCTTTTGAATTTCAAGTATAAAATTTGAATTCGAATTTAAATTTTAACTTCAAATTTAGATCTATTATCAAATTTCAAATTCAAATTCAAAATTTGAAATTGAATTTTAAATTCAAATCTAGATTATTAATTTGATTTTAAATTCAAATTAAATTAAAATTTTAATTTAAAGGCAGATTATGAAATTGATTTAAAATTTATATATATTAAATTTATATCTAGATTTTAAGTTAAATTCTATATTTTAATATCAAATACAAATTCAGATTTAGGGTTTAAATTGAATTCAAATTTCAAAATAAAATTCAGATTTGGAATTCTAATTTTAAGTTCAGATGATATATATGAGGAAGTAAATAAAATTTTTAAGTATAAGAATAATTTTGAAAAACTGTCATGAATTTTTGTGTTAATCAAATACAATAATTTATAATCCTAATAATCTTCGACAAAATTATTATGCGAACCAAATAAAAGACATTGAATTTCCAGTATCATATTTCTATGAGTAAATTTTTTTAATTTTTTATTATCTAGAAACATTAAGGTATAATATCTAATGTGCCTTTCAAAATTTCTGAAATATCTTATATATTTCTACTTTTTTTTTGTTTCAAATATGCTCCTCGTATATTTCTTCATTATCCAAAAATAACCCACTGTTAGTACTTGTTAAGTCATCTCTGGTTAGACCCGGATTAAATTTCCACAAAGTTAAAAAGAAGTCAAAATATCTCTTTTGTTCCTAACTTAAAGAGTAAATAAGAAAAGTTGGTGTCAGTAGTAGGGTATATTTGAAAAGGCAAAAAGTTAAAATACTTCTAATAACTGTCGTTCCTAACAGTTCACCAACAGAATTCAACTCTAGAGGTATATTTGAAATAACTTGGAACATTAAAAATATATTTTTAATATTAGCCTACTAAAGGGTAAATAAGATAGTCGAAAATTTTTCAAGATAGTCGAAAATTTTTCAGCAATATATAATTATTGCCCCAAATATTAAATAAGAAAATACTTCTTGTAAACCCAAAAAGAAGGTGTAGATCTTACACCCCCCATCTTAGAATTGATAAAAATCTAAATAATTTTAAATAAAATCAAAAAAATGTTGACGTAATAAGTAAAAAAATAACGACTTTTAGATGGTATAGACGTACAATATATACTCTATTTTGGAATGTACCGATAGTATTACTTTATTAAATAATGCGATCAAAATGCTGGCCTATTTTAATGAAATACCTACAAACTTTTATTACTGTCATAAAAATATTAAAAAAATCAATGAGCGGTCTATTTTGCATTGACCTATAGTTGAGGGGGTCTCCGTACATTTTCACCCAAAGTTAGAAATATCTCCGCATAGGGTCAACTGCTCACCTCGTGGCAAAATTTCATTGGTCGCTGGAGTGCTCGGCTAGTACAGCTGGCTCAAGTGGGAATTGGTGGGCGTGACGGATTGAAGATCCACGAGTACGTTGAACCTAACCATGATATTAATTAGTAAATTTACATATTTACCTCTTATACATTTAATATTTACTATGAACATATGGATCCCTAATAAAAAGTTTGTCCTATATGAATTAGTAAAATTACATTTTTGCCCCTTAGAGTTTGAATGCGCTCGAGTGTTCTTATCCTGTGCTCGTCCTTTATCCTTCAATTGTATAATTATCGTCTCAAGAAAATTTTATTTATCAATTTTTTTTTTAGATTTCTTAATTTCTTTCAAATTTTTTTTGTGGTAATCTCGACCTCCATATTGAATAGCACTAAATCATCCAATGTTAAATATAGATTTGTCAAAATCATCTTTTCTTTTTCTTTAATTGTTTAACTTTTCTCTTTCGGCTTATTCTTATTTCCTTGTAGCGCGATCTCACAAGTATCGTTAATCAGCATCGCTTGCATCTTCAATTTTCACAATGCAAGGTTAGTTCCATCAAACTGAGGAATCTCATATTTCGTCGATGTAATTTTTTCCGCCATCGTTTCACCATCAACCAAATTACGAAGAATCAATATTTTGATACCTAGTGAAGGAACAGGCAGAGGAGTTATTTAGCATACATCAAACCCACACGACACACAAGCGCAACGAAAATCGGATCTTACGTAAATGATAATAGGCGAGAACGATCGCAAAACATAAGCAGGAGCATAATAAAGCAATAAAAAACAAGAGACGGCCAACGATGTGTTAACCTACCTTCACGGGCAAGACCTCCTCAACGCCTTCTTCGATTAATCCATGGCACAACAAATGCAAATAGTAGATTAGATTACAAGAATCTCTCTCAAGAGTTCTTCCAAATTTTTCTCCTAACTTATGGTATTATAATAAAGCACTAAACTTGTAAACATGAATTACAAAGTTTAAAGTCCTAAAATTTTAATTTTAATAGGAAATGATCTCTCCTGTCCGTCTAAATTTTCGATTCATTTCTAATCACCGATCTCCTCTAAAGCCCTCTCCAAGATGTCTCTGTACCATCCATAATCTTAAAGCAAGATTAGAACAGGTTCGAGTCAAATCCAACTTAATCTGTTTGCCACGGCCTTGGGTACTAGTACTCAAATCGAAGTACTGGTACTTGCATTGCCCCCAGCATATGCCATACCGGTACTCCAAATTAAGTATTGGTACTCAAAAGAAAATCGAGTTTTGTTCAGCTGAACTTCAGGCTGATCATCTTAACTAGCTTGAGTACCGATAATTGATGTTTTGCACATGTACCTGACATTCAGTAGCTCAAATGTCGACACATTTCTACTGCGGTAACAATTCGGAATATGGTTTCACATCATTCAATAATATTTTGAAAAACCTATAAATATAATCTAGTATAAAAGAAGAGGACAGTTTCATCTATGCCCATCAAAATCTTCAAAATATCTTAGATATTTCTATAAATTTCAAAATATTATAAATATCCCTATAATACGACCTATTATTATATTATTAATGTCCTTACCATCACCGCCCATAATTGGATTTAATGGTAATTCTAACTTGAGACTAGTTTAATATGGGTTAAGTTATAGAATAACAATTTTAACCTTAATTATGCATGTTATTTATATAAAATGTATGGAAGACTCCTCACCTATAGCCCATTTTGAAATAGCCCTCTTAACTTTTTTTTTTTTTTTTTACTCCCTTAAGTGGCAGTTCCTTCAACTTTAAATATTTTCTTTTTTTTTTCTTACTCAAAATGATTTGTTGAATTTAATATTTTAAGCACCTTTAAACAAATAAAACTAGAGCAATTGACAATCAATAGCTAATAGAGCTAGTATAAACCAAACTTAACTTGCTAGAAAAAAAACTCAAATAAAAAAATAAAAAAAATAAGTGGGTATCAATAAAAAAAATTGAAGGGATATTTCATAAAGCCATTTTTTTCATTATGGTGACTTAACTTTAAATTTTTTTAATTAAGTAATTATATTTAATTATATTAAAGATATATTAAATTATGAGTGACCATATTCAAATTTAATTTTTAATCACCATTTAGCAGAAAGAAACCAGGAACATTAACAACTAACAGCTATGAGTGTCACGAAATTTAATGATATATTTAACGTAACTAGTTAGAATTACTTATTTGAAAATAAGAAAAAAAAAAAATGATGTTAACTTAAAAAACTCAAGTTAACAAAGCTATTTCAAAATATCCTATAGAATGAGAGGTGTAAGATCTATACCCTTTTTTGGATGTACAAGAAATATTTTTCATTTTTTGAGGGATAATTACATATCTACCCCTCAAAACATTTGAATTATTTTATATACTCCTTTTTTTTTCAAATATACAACTCGTACATTTCTCGGTTATTCAAAAATAACTCCAGTGTTAGTATCCGTTAAGTTATCTCGGTTTAAATCCAGATTAATTTTCTATCAGAATTAAAAAAAGTCAAAATACCTCTTTTGTTCCGAAATTAAGGGCAGATAAAAAAAGTTGGTGACGATAGAAGGGTATATTTAAAAGGGAAGAAATAAAAGTTAGAAAGGGTAGAAGGGTGTATTTAAAAGGGAAGAAATGAAATACCTCTTTTATTCCTAACTTAAATGCAAATAAGAAAAGTTGGTAACGGTAGAAGGGTATATTTGAAAAAGTACGATAGTAAATTCACAGACAGTGATTGTTCCTAACAGTTCACTAACAGATAATATATTTGAAAGAACTTGAAACATTAAAATAGTACGTTTAATTATTAGCCTTCTAAACGGAGTAAATAAAGAACTCTTGAAACTTTTCAGCGGTATATAAGTAATTGTTTCTTTTTTAAAAATTATTATCATGTATGATAATGAAGGTGGTGTATTTAATTACAAAAACCTCTTTCATCGCGAATTGTGGGATCTTTTTTTAAGTGGAAAATCCATTTAAGGATCTCCTTTCCGTAGACTAATAATTATAAGAGTTTTAACATAATGATAATGATGACCAACAACCTATATATCACGAACATTTCTATAAGTCTCGAGTGTTCGTGTCGGACACTCGTGTGTCCGTGTCGGACACGTGAACACTTTTTGGACGCACGTGTAATGCCGATCCATAGCGCAAACAATTTAAAAAAAAATATACATATTTTTATTTTACTTTTTTTATGCATATATAATGTAAGAAGATAAATATTTTTGCTTTTTGATGAATGCATACAAATTTTTTTTGACAATACAAATAAATTATGTATGATGGAGAATTTTTTTTCTTAAAATATATGAACTATCAATGAAAATTTTACTAATTTTCATTCGTATGAGAAATATAACAATATTTTACCAAAATTATATTTTATGTATAATAAATATATATTATTATATCAATAATATTATATTTTATTAGTGGTGTCCATGTCGTGTCCGTGTCCTTATTTTTTGAAAGCTGTCGAGTCATCGTGTCCGAGTCGTGTCCCGTGTCCCGTGTCAGTGTCTGTGACGCCTAGCCAACAACACACAAGATAAAAAAACATTAAAACTAAAATATAAGAAAAGGATGATTCAGTACAACACGGAACTTCGTTCCCACATCACAATCGATAAAATTTGTTAAAGATATTTAAAATCGATTTTTTAAGTAACATAACATCAAATTCAATAGTAAACTTTCGCCCACGAGGTTCCACATGTATTTTTTCATATTAGCATTATATTTGTATATTAGATAAACAAGAAAAAAAAATGACAAGCGTGGCAATTAAACAAATTGATTTAACACTACAAGCAAATATTTAAATCTAAAATTAATCTCTACTCTTCTAATTATTATTTTAGACAAGGCTTATCAAATATGCCATTGTGAAACATAATATTTCGAAATTGCATGTCAAAGTTCTTTGATGGCATTGAGATCTGTGCCATTTATGAAGATATATTTAAAGCAAATTACAATGTACATAATTAAGATTGCACAATAATTAATTAGTTCGAAATTTATCCATGCATATATATGAAGTAATACTAAATTCTTCCATTCTATAGCAAACGGTAGACGAAGATCGAACAGGATTGGCTCGATTGTCGAGAATGGTTCCGTATACCACTCGGAAGAGGAAAAGAAAAGCTACTTCTTCCACGCTTTCAAGAAACTCTTCACACCTGATGAGATAGCCCCAGTTTTTTTTGGGGAGTGGAGTAATTTATTCAGATCAAACCGCGTATCGGCCCCTAACCTAACGCGAATAACCAAACCCTTCAGCATTGATGAAATAAAGCAAGCAGTCTTTCAACTGGGGAGCAATAAGGCACCGGGACCGGACGGATTCCCGCTAAGGTTTTACCAAATCTTCTGGGAGACCATTAAGGAGGACATCGCTAACATTTTCCAAGAGATGTACGAGGGGCGGCTTTCTACAGCCCCCATCGACTACACGTTCATCTGCCTAGTTCCTAAAAAAGAAGGGGCCGAGAGGGCGAATGATTATCGACCTATAAGCTTACTGAACGGAATCCAAAAGATTCTATCTAAGGTTCTGTCCAATCGCCTAAAACAGGTTATGAATGAACTTATATCCCCAGCCCAGTCAGCATTCTTGAAGGGGAGGAACATTACTGACGCGTACGTAGCAGCTTCTGAACTTATTGGGTGGGGAAGCAAGAAGGCTATCGACGGGGTCGGAGTTAAGGTTGATTTCGAAAAGGCCTACGATAGGATATACTGGCCTTTTTTATTCCAAATTCTACGGTGGTGGGGATTCGACGACAAGTGGTGCGGATGGATTGCATTATGTGTGTGCTATGCTAAAGTAGCTATTTTAGTCAACGGAGAGGCGACCAACTGGATTAAGACCAAGAGAGGAGTACGGCAGGGGGACCCACTATCCCCATTCTTATTCTTGTTGGTTGCGGAGTGTCTGGCCCGGATGACTGAGAAGGCCACGAGTAATAATCTTATCAAAGGTATTGGCCCGTCTGACGAGAGTACGACTACCCTCATACAGTTTGCGGACGATACCTTTTTCTTCTGTGAGGCTCGGCGAAGATACATGAGAAATCTCAGATTTTTGTGGTATCTCTTCGAATGGGCTTCCGGGATGAAAATCAACAGAGAAAAGTCTGAACTATACTATCTCGGACAGATAGAAGGGAAAGCACCAAGATTGGCGAACCTACTCGAATGTAGAGTTGGCTCTTTCCCGACAAAATACCTGGGCCTGCCCCTCTCTCCCAGACCCCCCTCCAAGGAGGCATGGAGGGAGATTATACAGAAAGCTCACCGTAAAATTGATGGTTGGCAAGCAAAACTCCTTTCTAGGGGAGGCAGACTTATCCTTGTTAACGCAGTCCTAACCAACCTACCTCTATACTTCCTATCAGTATTCAAGGCACCCAAGTGGGTGATCAAACGCATTGAAGCTCTTCGTCGAGATTTTTTCTGGAAAGGCGGAAACAATCCCCCAGGCAAGGGCTGCTTGATGGCTTGGAAGAACGTATGTAAGAGTAAAAGAGAAGGCGGGCTAGGCATCCTGGATGTAGCAAGTATGAATAGTGCCCTCCTGGCCAAGTGGTGGTGGAAATTCCAGACGGCACCACAGTTAAAATGGACTAAGATTATCCGCGCTTTATACTACAGACGTAGAAAACCATTGATGGAAGGGAAATCTTTCAGACCGCCCTCACACTGGTGGAAGGGAGTCCTGTGCCTCAACGGCATCTTCAAATGGGGAAAGTGCTATATTCTAGGTAATGGAAGTACTATTGACTTTTGGACAGATCGGTAGTGTGGAGACAGTACATTGCAATTGTCGTTTCCCGAGGTTTATCAGATGATAGGGTGCATAAAAGTAAGAGTCAGCGATTGTTTTGTCATAGATAGTTGGGACTGGACTAGGATTCTGGGAGCCAGCTTTCGTCTTACGCAAAGTGGGAGCGCTAGCCTCTGGGAACTCAAGGAAAAAGTATCGTGTTTCAAGGTCGACCATAGATTGGATAGGATACTTTGGCGATGGAGCCCCGACGGGATTTTTTCGGTAAGATCGACTTACTTAGCATTGACTGACGGAGGTACGAGGGACGCACGCGCAAGTTTGCTTTGGAGACTCCAAATTCTCCTAAAAGTAAAAGTATTTTGTTGGCTCACCCTAAAGAAGAGACATCTTACATATGATAATCTTGTGAAAAGAGGCTGGGCTGGAGATACAACCTGTGTGTTATGCGGGTCGGAAGAGGAAACGGTGGACCACATATTCACACATTGTGTGTTCTACAAGTTTATCCTAGTAATGGGTGTGGACGATGTTCAGGTTCAGGACCTGGGGGATGACGTGGGCTCTGTTTGGGATTGATGGATGGGCAGGAGAGGCCTGCACAATACGACTAATTGTCTAACGGAATTAGTAGGTTGCTGGTGGATTATCTGGAAGACCAGGAACCACAGGATCTTCAGGACGGTACAACCAGACCCTGTGACAGCAGTGCAAAAATTTAGGCAGTTGTTGAAGGATTGGGAACTTCTTCCCCACATTAAGTACTAGTAGTAGTTTTTTTTTTTTTTTTTTTTTTTTTTTTTTTTTTTTGCATCGTTTTGATTTCCTCGAGGCCTAGGCTGCCTCATCCCTGTAGCCGAATTCATCATTCCAATGAATGAAGCGGGTAGCGTGCTACCCTTTTCTCAAAAAAATAAATAATGCATTCTAAATCTTCATCAAATTTGTAGCATCTGAAACAACAATATTCATAAAATTAATGGGCTTCATAAATATTTTCATACTTAGATAAATATGAAATTCACATGACCCCTAATGCTTTAATTAAGAGGTCAACGTTGACTTAGTCCTATGTCCCCAGCATATAAATAATCATAAAATAATTGTCTAAGACTCTGCATGTTATGTTAAATTAATTACTTATGAAACATTATCATAACACCTGGCAAATGTTGTGCAAATAATATTTTAAAATTCTAATGGAATTGAGTATTTTAAAATTCACAGTTCTATGGCCAGCTTTTCAAAGATTAAAATAAAATAAAGAAAAAGAAAAAAAAAAAAAAAGAAGAAGCACCTTAAACAACATCAATTAATATTTTATATCCTTCTCCATTAATTAATTAATTAATTTAAAGTGAAAGCCAAAGGGTTGACAAAATAGAAATTTGTCGGCAAATTAACCTTTTAAAAAATTTCTTAATTCTCATCTTTAAAGAGCAAATAAATAAATATATCTTTGTGGTGGGTTATTATTGATAAAATATGTGAAAAGAATTAGATTGCAATTATACTTATATATAACTTTTCATCATTTGGACAATTTTTGGATAGTATAATAATGGAGCCAATCGAGTTTATTTTAAAAGGCCACACACCTAAACATTTTAATTGGTTGATCCCAGTATGATATTTAAAATTTTGAATATAAAATTCTAATTAAATTTTGCTTTTTACTAGCTGAATCTTGCAGAGGCAAACGATTTTTCTCCGTGGTATCATTAAAGGGGATTCTGAATTCGAGTGCTTTTGGGTTCTTATCCATTTGAACTGTTCTTCTATTTAATTCAACTTCTCCTATTGATATTTCACTTATAATATTCTTTCTTGTGTCTAGGGGTGTCAACGAGCCGAACACGAGCGAGCTGGGGTCGGCTCGTGTTCGGCTCGTTTCATAAACGAGAGCCGAACACGAGCTGGCTCGTTTAAGTATCGAGCCAAAAAATTCGGCTCGTGTTCGACTCGTTTATTAACGAGCCGAATACGAGCTGGCTCAGGAACAATAAGTTGAAATGATTAGAAATGATATATATATATATATATATATATATATATATAAAAAAAATAAATTTATGAGATTTTATCCATTAGACTTTGATCTAATGGTTGAAACTTTACATATAAATTGACTTTTTATAATTGAGTTGAGCTTTAATTTAGGTTGGGCTAAAAATCAAATAATAAAAAATTATATTTATATATAATATTTATTTATTTATATATATATATAAATTATATAAATAATATAAGTATTAAATATATATATTCGAGCTGTTATCCAGCCGAACATGAGCGAGCTGACCCCAGCTCGTGTTCGGCTCGTTTATTAAACGAGCTGAAAAATTCAGCTCGTGTTTGGCTCGTTTACTAAAGGAGCGAGTCGATCTCGAGCTCATTTCGAGCCGAATACGAGTTGGCTCGCAAACACGAGTTGGCTCGCGAACAGCGAGCTGGATTGCCACCCCTACTGGTGTCTGAACTGAGACTTTTTAATAGATTTAGATATGGATTTAAATTAGACAGGAAGATATTGCTGCGAAACTAAGATTCCTGTATTATAAAGATTTGAAGCCATGGCCTCCCCTTCTTATGTCATGTGAGATTAGTAATTACTCTAAAATTGTAAAAAACAATTTTTAATACTTTAAATGTTATTTATTTTACAAAATTTTGATATATATTATGAGATTTGATTCGGCACTTAATTATATAAATCATAATAAAATCGTTGATTAATGAAGGATAAAATTATCATTTTAACTTATAGCAAGTTACAAGTAACTTCATGCTAAGGTAAAAATTAAACATCGCAAAATTTAAGAAAAACTTGGATTGATATCCATTGCGTGAACTAATAATAGTTTGAAATAATAAATTGAAAACATTAAATTTTAATTAATAAAAGTTTCATAGAGTAAGATAATTATTCCATCAACTTTAGTACCTTTAACTAATTTTCAATTGAAAATAGCATAATTATTTAATAGCTAATTAACCCATTTATTGAATTTCTGTTTAACTGGTTAAAATATTTGAAATCAAAATAAACAAAATATTAATGGATAAAAATTTTTAAAAAAAGGGCTAACATTTATTTATATGCCCCTCACCAGTTTTCAATATTTAAGAGTAAAATAGGCAATTTCATTCTTAACCTTCATTATATTATAATGTAACTACAATTAAAATGACCCCAACTAATGATAGTACATCTTGAGGTTATTTTTTAAACAAAGTAAATATTTGTAGGGATAATTTTGATATTTCAAATTATGTAGGGGCATTTATGAGAATTTTGAACTTTTCAGGGGTGTGAATGAAATTGCCCCTCTAAACAAATTGTGAACAAATTAAAGGTAAAATGGTAATTTCATATTTTAAAGTAAAATAAAAAATGCCAAGTTGACGGAAGTTAACAAAAAAGTAACGGTGAGGGCATTCGTGAAAGAAATATTGTATTTAGAGGGTTATTTGTGAAATTTTAAAATTTTGAAGGGTATTTGTGATATTTCATTAGTTTGTGAGGGTACAAATAAAATTAACCTTATTTTTTTAATTGTATGCATTATGGACCTGCATTGAATGCGTGTCCGTGTCCGCATAGGATACGAGTCCGACACGAACATGCGCATGTCCGACACGGACACAGGAGACTTATAGAAGTGTCCGTGATACATTGATCATACATTATAATTTAAAGTTGAGCAATAAATAAATTTAAAGTGAGCTAAAATTAATTAATTACACACGTATCAAAAATTAAAATATCCCTCTTTACGTTACCTGATAAAAGATACCACTCTCCTAATGACATGCTATCGCAGTTCGCAATTAAAAAAATAAATAAATATGGGCTGTAGTCTAGGTGTCACAGACAATGACACGGGATACAAGACACAACACGACTCGGACACGGTGTCTCGGCAGCTTCCAAAAAATTAGGACACGAATACGGTATGGACACCGCTAATAAAATATGATATTATTAATATAATAGTATTTATATATAAAATATTATTTTTTGTAAAATAGTATTATATTTTTTAATACAAATGAAAGTTAGTAAAATTTTTAATCATGGTTCATATATTTTAAGAAAATAAAATTCTCCACCATACATAGTTTATTTATATTGTCTAAAAAAGTTATATGCAGTTCTTATAAAACTAAAATATTTATCCTCTTACATTATATATGCATAAGAAAAGTAAAACAAAATTATGTATATATATTTTTCTAATTGTGTGAGTTATGGACCTGCATTAAATGCATGTCTAAGGCGTATCCATATAGGACACGAGTTCGACACAGACATGTACGTGTCCGACACGGACACGAACATGAGAGACTTATAAAAGTGTCTGTGATACATAGACCGTAGTGCCGAAATGAATGAACGACATCAAAACATAAAAAAAAAAAAGCACCCCTCATATATTATATTTTCTTGCGTGCAAGTCCCATCCACATTACATTCATATTTAGACGTGTGAAAAAGAACCACTTAAAATGTTATTCCTTAACTAATTCTTTTATTTTTTTTAAAGAACGTAAACATTACTTATAGTATAAGTCAGTAATTTCGTTATTTGGTTTTAAAATATGAGACAAAATAGTAAGAAACAGTAAGTCCTAGAAAAGTGATTTTTGAATTTGATTATTTGGTTGGCTATAAAATAAAAAATAGAAAATTATAGTTTTTCGATTTCGATTGTTTAATTATGTATAAAAAAGTGAAAAATATAAACAAATAACTTATACTCATTATCTAAATTTATAAAAGTAACTTTTAGAAAAGTGACTTTTGAGTTCGATCATTTAGTTGACTATAAAGTAAACAGTAAAAATATTATATTTTTGTAATTTTGATTTTTTAGTTATATATAAAGAAGTGAAAATATAAACAAACAACTTATACTCGTTATCTAAAGTAAAAATTTAAATTTAAATTTATTGTCATGCCCCGCCGGGTCCTTAAACACCAACTAGGTGGAAAGGATAACCGCACGAGCGCATGCACCAGACCCGCCGAACGGATAGAGTCTTTCCTATCCGCCCAAGGCGTCACAACACAAGCTTATCCACAATGTTCCAACTAGGAACGGAATACAAGAGTTGCACAAGGAAAGCATCAACATAAAGAAGTTCTACTTCTATTACATCACATGACACAATATACATGTCCCAAATTTTTTTCTTTTCCATTCCATACATTATGTTCCAAAACTATGGAATATACAACATTCATACAAGAATGTAAATTTTCTATACTATCATATTCCAAAAATAAGGGTACAACTCTACATACAACCAAAATGGAAGGGCCGCTATCTAAAGAGCCAAACCCTTGCCTCGCTCCGCCGCCTCACTCGCGGAAGGACCTGGAAAATGGGGGGTGAGAACTATAAACATAGTTCCCAGTGGGTAAGGCCACCCAAGAGAGGAGCTCGACCCACCAGGTCCAAAGAAACACCATATGCATAAGTTAGATTATATATAACTATACAACAATTATTTACATGCTTGTAAATAAACATAAAGGATGCAACCAAATGAAATATAATTTATCATTCTCTCCTAGGTTCATCCTATGTCTCACAATGACTAAGTTCATTTACTTGTCATTTACTTATGGTTTCGGAATCGCCGTCTCACCATAATTATTCCAACATTCGAGGAGTGAACTCGTCACCTCCTAATTCGAGTAGCGAACTCGTCGCATACTCGGGATAGCAAAATCGTCACATACCCCGTCTCAACACGGCCACTACATGGCATGGGTAGCGAACTCGTCGCATACCCGGGATAGCAACCTCGTCGCACATCCCCTCTCGACACCGCCAACTCAAGGCGAGGTAGCGAAATCGTCGCCTACCCGGGATTGCAAACTCGTCGCACATCACGTGTCGGTACGGCCAACTCATGGCATGGTAGCGAAATCGTCGCCTACTCGGTATAGCAAAATCGTCGCACATCCCGTCTCAATACGGCCAACTCATGGCATGGTAGCGAAATCGTCGCCTACCCGGGATAGCAAAATCGTCGCACATCCCGTTGTTCACGTTTTTCACTTGCCCACCTAAGTCTCATGACCTTAGGTTCAAGTCACTAAGTCTCGCCTATGTTCAATAACACTAGGCTTACTTTCTCATTATCAATCTAGGTTCCATGACTCTAGGTTCCAATCTCATGTCAAACCTATGTTCAATGACACTAGATTTCAATCTCACATGTTCCAACCTATGTTCAATAACACTAGGTTTCAATCTCACATGTTCCAACATATGTTTAATAACACTAGGTTTAGCCTCATGTTCAACCTATGTTCAATAACACTAGGTTTACCCACACATGCAACCATGCAACAAGTATTAATATTTGAATTATACTTGAAATATACATCATGCAATAGAATCTCATTGTTCATCCTATCATGATTTTTACTTTTGCCAACATGCAAATTCTAGGGTTCACAACACATACCATTTTATCTTTAAATGGATATTTTTCCTAGACATGGAAGTGACCTAATCACTTCGGTAAACACAAACCCACCTCAAGAGCTTTCAAATCCTTGTATTCTTCAAGCTCCTAAGTGTCCAAGCTTTGAGTTCTTGCTTCAACCCAAGCTTCTACAAGAAAACGGTTCGTTACTCATTACGAACCCTAAATTCAACTCAACATGTGAAATCAAGTGTTCTAACATGATTTTCTATGCCTCAATTGCAATTCCCGAAGTTCCAAATATTTTTAGAACCTCTCATTGCAAAAGCCCCAAATCTACCTAGGGTTTGCATGCATGCAAGCCAAACCCTAGATTTCATGGCCAATCTCCCACATTTTGTGCTTTAGATTGCCAATGGTTTCCAAAAACCTCATTTCAAAGGATTAAATCCAAGGTTTGAACCCAAAACGTGAGGTACTAACCTTAATCACGAAATCCCCAAGCTCCTTCTTACACCAAGAAGCTTCCTTTCTCCTTTGGAAGCCTTTTCCAAGCTCCAATCCACCACTTCTCCAAGCTTTGGAGAGATCTCTAGAGAGAGAAAGTGAGGGAGAGGGAGAGGAGAAGTAGAGAGGAAAAACAAATGAGAAGGGGAGAAGGTCTCAGCCATTCATACACCCCTAAGTCATGTGAAAAGACTATTTTGCCCCTCTCCACAAACAACACAACAACCAGTCAAAATCTGGACATTGCATACCGGTATGCGCATGTGCATACCGGTATGCCTCAGAAATCCCGCAGAATCCCAAGAGCTGGATTTACTGTTTCGGCCATCGCGTACCGGTATCCTATTTCACATACCGGTATACAGTGACATTCCGGTATTTTCCGGAGAATTCCGTAAAACCCGAGAGCTGGGTTTTCGGTTCAATCACGGCATTCCGGTATTTCATATGCACATACCGGAATCCAATGCAGAGTTTACAATTTCTGCAGTTTTCAACTTGTCGAAGTCCTTTTCGCGCCTCGCTTGCGCCGAAAACTCTTCACACAAGTCCCAAACTTGGCCGAAGCCTCACATATAGCCTCTCATGCTATTTTTCCACCGGAACTCTACAATTTGCAGAAGTTCGGTACGATGCGCTGAAATTCAGTGTACTACATTTATATTTAGAATTCAATATTAAATTTTAAATTTTAAATTTAAACTTAAATTTAATTTAAATTTATAATTAAAATTTATGACATATAATTAAATTTAGAGAAATACTTCAATACATTACTTTTCTAGCAACCGTTTATGGGTTAATTAGGATGATTTATGAATCCAGTTATGACCGGCTATCTTGCATTTCATAAAAGTATTGTATGTATATTGTATAGGAGCATTACACACTTAATATTTGAATTTAAAGTTTAAGTTACAATTTATAACAGAAATTAAATTCTAAAATCAAATTTCAACTTAAAAATTAATTAAAATATTAATGTATATAAATTTGAATTCATAATTGGGTAAATTATAGAAAACCTTTCTGTTAAAATTCAATTTTTCACTTTCCCCCTCTCATTTAAAAACCTACATTTTGCCCCCCTAAAAAATAAAAAATATGCACTTTGCCCCTGCCGTTAGTGTTCCGTTAGGGCTCCGTTTATATTTTATTATTATATTTTTTTAATACCCAAAATATCCTTGAAACCCTCTCCTCTCCCAGATGCCCCTTCTCCCTCCTCACTGACGCCGCTCGCCGCGTTGCTTCGCCCTCCTTTGCCGCCTCACCGTCGCCCACCGTCCGTCCGATCCCACGCACGCCCTCGCTCTTCTTCGCCGCCTCGCGCTCACCTTTGCCCACCTCTCCCTCCACACCCGCCCCAATCTACTCCCTACCGTCGTTAAAATGGATGGATGACAATGATACAGGAGGAGCGAGGAAGCAGCTGGAGAA
The DNA here is from genome assembly GCA_016920855.1 of Puya raimondii. Lineage (NCBI taxonomy): Eukaryota > Viridiplantae > Streptophyta > Magnoliopsida > Poales > Bromeliaceae > Puya > Puya raimondii. The sequence goes on from JABWPP010000050.1 coordinate 8,914,314, forward strand.
AACGGAGTCGGATTTGGGGTTGAGGGAGGCGCGAATAATGGAAAAAAAAAACTGTAGGGTTGCAGGATTGGGAAGAAGATGAACAGGGCGGAGGAGCATTTTGGTTATTTTGCCATCAAAGTTAACACCGTACCCCCTGCGTATATTTTTTATTTTTTAGGGGGGTAAAATGTAGATTTTTAAATGACAGGAGGAGAAGTAAAAAAATCGGGTTTTGACAGAGAGATTTTCTGTAATTTAGCCTTCATAATTTGAATAAAATTTTAATTTATTATTTGGATTTAAATTTTAAATTCAAATATAAATTAAAATTTGAATTAAAATTAAAATTAAAATTAAAATTAAAATTAAAATTAAAATTAAAATTAAAATTAAAATTTGAGTTTAACTAATAATTCAAATTGAACAATTGAATTCATACTTTAAATTCAAAGTCCAAACTGAAACTCGTTATTGAAATTAAATTTAAAATACAAACCTAAATATGAATTAAAATTTTAAATTTTGAATTCAAGTTTCAATCAATAACTTGAATTTATAGTTTGGAACAATTTGAATTCAAAGTTCAATTTCAAGTTCCTAGCTAACAATAGTATCATTAGAATCAAAATTTAAATATTAATTTAATTTATATTTAAATTTATAATATAAAACTAGAATTTAAATTTAAATAAAAATTATTTATTAAATTTTATATTTAAATATAAGTTCACAAATTTAAATTTAAATATTTTGTGTTGGAATTTGAAGTTACAAATAAAATTCAGATATGTGAGATTAAATTCATGATATTTAATTCAAATTTAATTTGAATATTCAACTTTAAAAAATTTAAATTTAAGACCAAACATAATCTTTTAAATCAGCTTTACATTTTTTATGACTTTGAAATTTTTTAAGCCGAAGTTAAAAAAGTGAGCCAGCCTACTTTTGCAAAGTAACTTTCATTAACATTTTACATGCCAAACAACTGATAAGACATTAAATTCTGAAAGTATTATTTTGGTACTTCACTTTCAGCCAACCAAACATGTCTCATAACCACAACAAAAGTAATTTCAGGCTAGTAGATGCATTAAATGTAAATATTTGTTTTTATCTTTTCTTGCAGTGACTTACAACCACAAAAAAAAAATGTACAGAACTTGTACGAACTATGGACCATTTTAAATCGGTTAATCAATCTTTTAAAAGTTTGATTATATTACCCTAGGGGTGTCAACGAGCCGAACACGAGCGAACTGGGGTCGGCTCGTGTTCGGCTCGTTTCATAAACGAGCCGAACACGAGCTGGCTCGTTTAGGTTTCGAGCCAAAAAATTCTGCTCGTGTTCGGCTCGTTTATTAACGAGCCGAATACGAGCCGAATACGAGCTGACTTAGGAACAATAAGTTAAAATGATTAGAAATGATATACATATAGAAAATAAATCTGTGAGATCGTATCCTTTAGACTTTGATCTAATGGTTGAAACTTTACATATAAATTGACTTTTTATAATTGAGTTGGGCTTTAATTTAGGTTGGACTAAAAATTAAATAATAAAAAATTATATTTATATATAATTATTTATTTATATATATAAATATATATATATATATTAATATAAATATTAAATATATATATTCGAGTTGTTATCGAGCCGAACACGAGCAAGCTGACCCCAACTCGTGTTCGGCTCGTTTATTAAACGAGCTGAAAAATTCAGCTCGTGTTCGGCTCGTTTATTAAACGAGCTGAAAAATTCAGCTCGTATTCGGCTCGTTTACTAAACGAGCGAGTCGATCTCGAGCTCATTTCGAGCCGAACGCGAGCTGGCTCGCGAACAGCGAGCTGGATTGCCACCCCTATATTACCCAATATTTTACTTTATTTGATTTGAATCAGTTAACGACACTTTAACTTTAAAATGTGAATATATCGTTTATCTTTACAAGTTTAGTTAGTATATTTTATACAATTCTCGTAACTATAAATTCATTAGAATAAGTAATCAGTTTAAATTTTGAAGTTAAGTAGCATTGACTGACTTAAATCAAATAAATTAAAAGATTGGATAGTAAAATTAAAAATTTTAAAATATTGGATAACCAACTCAAAATGATCCATAGGTTTTATACGAATTTACTAAAAAGTAAAAAAATAAGACATTCTCTAATGTTACTTTTTTCTTTTGTGACTTTTTTCATTTACATCGAAACAAACAATCCCTTGCAGTGAGGAAGCCAAATTTAATACAAATTATAATTGCCTATATACCCTTCAAAATATCTGAAATATCTTATTTACCCTTACTATTTTTGTTTCAAATATACCCTTTGTCTATTTCTCCGTTATTCAAAAATATTCTTACTGTTAGTGCCCGCTAAGTCATCTCGGGTTAAACCTGAGTTAAATTTCTACCATAGTTAAAAAATAGTAAAAATATTTATTTTGCCCATAACTTAAGAGTAAATAAGAAAAGTTGGTGACAGCAGAAGGGTATAATTGAAAGGAAAAAAAGTCATAATACTATTTTTGCCCATAACTTAAGCACAAATAAAAAAAATTGGTGACAATATTTGAAAGGACAAATAAAAAAAGAATTTGAAATCTTAAAAGAATAACTAAGAAAGTCGGAAACTTTTTAGAGGTATATAAGTAATTGCACCTTAATACAAATATTTGTTAGTTCAAATTTTAGGGCATGGATATTAGCGACAGAAGATCTTACATCTTTAATGATGTCCCTACTATATCTTCATCTACAATCCTGTCTCATGCTCAAACAAATTATTATTATTATTATTATTATTATTATTATTATTATTATTATTAGAAAGAAATCAACCATCACCTCAACCCTTAACTCCTGCTAAAAGACACGACTCTTCAAAACTACATAGGTTTTGTCCCATGACATGACAAGCCAAACTTCTAATTCAAAATCATGGATTGATTGAAGAAAACCAGTTACTAGAAAATTTCAAACTAGTAGGGTGTTTGGAAGCTCTGTAAAAACAGAGAATTTGACTAATCTCCTGGTTTCATGCAATTGAGAATTTTTGTAGCACTCTGAACTTCGGTGCGTTGTATCGAACTTTACTAAATTTGATAAAGTTCGATGGAAGCCGATAATGGCTGGTGTGAAATTGGGTTCCAAAGGTTTCGGAACATTATGGGTGCGAGTGGAAATCCGGAAATCGAAAAATTATGAAAAAGGGACCAAATGGAGCAAAACTGCTTACGGGGTCCGGACCCTGGAAGCTGGGGTCTGGACAATGAAGTCCGCGGGCAGCTACGGTCCGGACCCGGATGTCACGGTCCGGACCCGAGCTGAATTCCGAGTTGGGGTGCGTACGGGTTCCGGACCCGGACACCAAGGTCCGGACCCGGCCTGCGAGGTGAACTGTCACCTGTGCGGGGTCCGGACCCCACTTGCAAGGTCCGGACCCGGCTGGGGCAGAATGCCCAGTGAGGGATATTTTAGTAATTTCATGGTGGAGGGCTATGTATAGGGGCTGAGGTATCTCTCTCTTCATTACTCCTCCACTCTCCTCTCATTCCCTCTCCCTCTCCCTCACTTTCTCTCTCTAGAGATCTCTCCAAAATTTGGAGAAGTGTAGGATTTGACCTTGGAAAATGCTTCTAAGGTGGATTTGGAGCTTCTTGGTGCAAGAAGAAGCTTGGGAGCTAGGCCTTTGATGTGAGTTCTTGTGATTTAGCGTTTAAACATTGGATTTAATCCTTCAAGATGAGGTTTTTGGAAACCCTAAGCAATCTTAACCACAAAAGGTGAAAGATTGGCCATGAAATCTAGGGTTTGGCTTGCATGCATGCAAACCCTAGGTAGATTTGGGGCTTTTGTCATGGGAGATTCTAAAAATATCTGGACCTTCGAAAATTATAATTGAGGCATAGGAAATTATGTTAGAACACTTGATTTCAAGTATTGAGTTGATTTACGGGTTCGTAATGAGTAACGAACTATTTTCTTGTAGAAACTTGGGTTGAAGCAAGAACTCAAGGCTTGGACACTTAGGGGCTTGAAGAATACAAGAATTCGGAAGCTCTTAAGGTGGGTTTGTATTTACCGAAGTGATTAGGTCACTTCCATGTCTAGGGTAAATATCCATTTAAAGATAAAATGGTATGTGTTGTGAACCCTAGGACTTGCATGTTGGCAAAAATAAAAATCATAATAGGTAGAGCCATGAGCTCCTATTGCATATTATAGAATTCAAGTATATTTCTATTATCTATACTTGCTATGTGATTGCATGTATGATTGGAACCTAGTGTTGAGAACATAGGTTGGAACATGTATGATTGGAACCTAGAGTCATTGAACATAGGTTGGAACATGAGAATGGAACCTAGAGTCATGGAATCTAGGTTGAGAATGAAAAAGTGAACCTAGTGTCATTGAACATAGGTGAGACTTAGTGACTTGAACCTAGGGTCATGAGACTTAGGTTGGCAAGTGTGAAATGTTGAGATTGGGATGTGCGACGAGGTTGCTATCCCGGGTATGCGACGAGTTCGCTACCCGTGCCATGAGTTGGCGATGTTGAGATTGGGATGTGCGACGAGGTTGCTATCCCGGGTATGCGACGAGTTCGCTACCCGTGCCATGAGTTGGCGATGTTGAGATTGGGATGTGCGACGAGGTTGCTATCCCAGGTATGCGACGAGTTCGCTACCCGTGCCATATGATGGCAGTGTTGAGATGGGATGTGCGACGAGGTTGCTATTCCGGGTATGCGACGATTTCGCTACCCGTGTCATGTGATGGCGGTGTTGAGATGGGGTATGCGACGATTTCGCTATCCCGAGTATGCGACGAGTTCGCTACTCGAACACGGAGGTGACGATTTCACTCCTTAGATGTTGGAACTATTATGGTGATGCGGCAATTCCGAAACCATAAGTAAATGACAAGTAGTTGAACTTGGTCATGTGAAATATAGGATGAACCTAGGAGAAAATAAAAATAGATATTTTATTTGGTTGCATCCTTTATGTTTATTTACAAGCATGTAAATAATTGTTGCATAGTTATTTGTGATCTAACTTATGCATATGGTGTTTCTTTGGACCTAGTGGGTCGAGCTTCTCTCTTGGGTGGCCTTACCCACTGGGAACTATGTTTATAGTTCTCACCCCACGTTTTTCAGGTCCTTCCGCGAGTGAGGCGGCGGAGCGAGGCGAGGGTTTAGCTCTCTAGATAGCGGCCCTTCTATTTTGGTGATATATAGAGTTGTACCCCTAGTCTCGGACTTGGATAGTATAGGGGTTTACATTGATTGTATGCAACTTGTATATTCCATAGTTTTGGAACATGATGTATGGAATGAAAATGAAAGAAAAGAAAAATTTAGGCATGTATAAATGTGCAATGTGATGTAATAGAAGTAGAACTTCTTTATGTTGATACTTTCCTTGTGCAACTCTTGTACTCCGTTCCTAGTTGGAACATTGTGGATATGCTTGTGTTGTGACGCCTAGAGCGGGTAGAAGAGACTCTATTCGTTCGGCGGGTCTGGGGCATGCGCCCGTGCGGTTATCCTTTCCACCTAGTTGGTGTTAAAGGCCCGATGGGGCGTGACAATTTTTCTATTATAGATTAGATCATATCTAATCTTAAGGAACAAGATTAGATCAAATTAGAGTCAAATTCAATATATCCAATCCGTCGCAGAGTTGAGTACCTGTTCTCAGCTTGGAGTCCTTTTCTAGAATATCAGTACCGGTACTCAATATCACGTACTGATACACAACAAAAAATAGTTTTGCAAGCTTCGGATTCTGAGGAACTTCTGAGGTACCCTTTAATACCAGTACTCAAACTTCAAATTCCGATACTCAACATCCATAAACCTCAAATTTTCAACTTTTTCACCATGATATCGACTCGGATACGGCTTCATATAATCCAACAATTATCACCCTATAGTGGGTTGGCCAATAAAGATGATTCTTGGGATGTATCTTTAGACGTACAATAGTAGGCAGGCAGAAGTTTGCGCAGATGTCACGTAACGCCCTCGTGCTCCTTTCGTCCGCCTATATCACTTCGATTGAAGGCGATCCAGCTGCGTGTCTCAGACGCTGATCAGAGAGGAAACAGTCCGATCAACTTCTCCTTGCTCAGCATGGGCTCGACCTCCAAAGGTATTCTAGGACCTTAGATCTAGGCCGGATCCAAACCTGGATTGACCATTCGGATGTCAGCCATGGAGCTGGACCTAGATCGAATAGAGGGAGTCGTTGCGATAGGGTGAGCTGCTCGCGGCGGTGGCGAGAAGTGGATGGGTTCACTGTTGGGGGCTCGGTGGCTCGGTGAAGGTCAGATAGCGTCGGGGCGGCGGTCGATCTTTCAGCGGAGAACTTCTCTGTCACGCCCCGGGCTAGTTCAAGATGCGGAAAAACGTGCTAATTAATTTTTTTTTGAAAAGCCTAGCCCGCGCCACGTACAGACCCGCCACAAATACAGGGTCCACTGTACACACGGACAGAGCCTCCCCTGTATTTGCACGGCGTCCAAAAACAAACAACAGGATCACAACCACCATTCATTCATCCCAACAGCACATCAACACAACGAGAGATTCATACAGCTAACAGTCCTTAACCTGTATGAATCTAAGCAAATCCTTAAGCGAAGGATGATGCAATGCACAAGCAACAATCATTCTAGAAAGCTGCTCCTTACCCAGAAGCTTTAGTTTGAAACCCTAATCTCAATCATTGAAGAAGCCTTTGAAAACTGTTCTCCACACGAGAACTCTCTTTTTGAAATCACAAAACCGAGCAATCAGAAATCCATTTGAAAACCGTTTCCCACACGGAAACTTGTTTTACGACGCTACCACGAGGGGTAGAAAACCGAAATGCTAGGTAACGAAACGATTGAAAAACAAGGATACAATCAACTAGTCCAAGCATGCAGTCATCACACAAGCATATAGAATGAATCCACAACATAAGCATGCTAGAATTTACAACGGGGTAACTGAACCACACATTACATCTATCAAATAGAGGTAGGGGAATAACCAAATCTGGGGATGTAGCCTCACGAGTCGGAACCTCTAAAGCTACTATCTAGGCGTGCCTCGCAGCGTCCCGACACTCACCACCCTGCTCACCTGAAACCTGTAATGGGGGGGTGGGGGGTGAGAACATGCACGCATGTCTCCCCTCCCAGTGGGTACCGCAAGCCGACGAAGGCGAGGTGTACACACCGGCACGAGGGTCAACAAAAGATAGATATGGTAAACAGTAGCAAAAGTAAATATGAGGCTGAACCTATAACAGAAATAACAATGCTACTGTAAGCAACTAGTATGCATCAAAGGGGATAACCACAAAGTGAACCCAATCTATAGCCACCAGGGGGTGGCCCTGGCACTGTCACCCTGCTCAATCCAACGGCACCATCCATCCCGACGCAATGCTCGGGGCCACGGGTCGGTAGAAATTCACGACCCTTTTCCGGAAAAGAACACCTCTAAACGGTGGATCAGACCGCGGTGTACGTGAAGTGCGGGAAGAGCTGTGACGATCGATGCATATGCTCAATCCACAGAACGGCAACAAGCCAAGAAGCAACCAATAAACCACAACTAGGATCGCTCGGAACAACAGGCGATCACCTCCGACCAACTGGGTCGTCTCAAGGAATATGCAAGCCACACTAGGATCGCTCAGACTGACAAGCGATCCCCACCGACCGACTGGGTCGTCTCAAGAACATGCAAACCACACTAGGATCGCTCAGAATGACAAGCGATCCCCACCGACCGACTGGGTCGTCTCAAAGAACATGCAAACCACACTACTCTACTATCCAAGCACGCATATGAGTAGAGTCTACGGGAGTCAAGTGAACTACTAACAGAAATGCAAAGGAAGGGATAGAAAGGTATCACCGTAGTCCACTGAACCGACTCCGGGTCGAAGTACCCACCTGTAGGTAAGATCCAAGTCTAACACCGACGGCTCTCGGGAAACGCGACAGGACCTACGAAAGACTCACAGGGTCAAGGTCCACCAAGTCAACGCTAAACACAAAGCGCACACATCCCGAAACCGACGGATCGCCCGGGAAACCCACCGGGACGATCCCGAAACCTCACAAAGCCCCAGAGGGGTACCAAACAGCCAACAAGGTCCCTCGCTGTCCCCGAACACACTAAACCAAGTGACGGGACAGCGAGCACTAGCTCGGGGTGCCACGAACATCAAACGCACCCGAAAAGGCTTCCCGGGTTCCCGAAAAATGGCGAAATGGCACCGGAACCCTTCGTCGCTCATCCGCTGTCCTCGAAACTTCGGGACAGCGATGAGGAACAGCCAACAAGGCTACACGACGAAGCCGAGTCGCTCGCGAAAACAGCGGGCAAGTCGCACCCCTAGAAACGCGCGTTTTGCCGATTATTTCATCGAAAAACGCGTCGGAAATGAATCCGAAACTCTACGAAGGGCGAGGGGGTTGGACAACCAGTCCAGAGGGTCCTCAAGACCATCCCCTTGCTGCCCACAGCGTCGCTACGCTGCCACAAACGCCACAAATCCATAACGAGCAACATAAACATACATACATTCACTAAAAAATAAGTCGATCGAGCAATCCGTTCATCCGCTCAACCTTCCGCGAGTACCAGCGGATAGGTATCGACGTCACGGAGACCGTGCTCACAGCCCCGCTGCGACAGGACAAGTCGCGGGTCGGGAAAAAGCATAAAAAACAGCAAGACATACAAGCATCACAATCATAGTTAAGGCCATTCGAGCACTCCGCTCGTCCGCTCAACCTCCCGCAAGCACCAGCGGATAGGTAACCGCAACGGAAGCCGTGCTCATGGCCTCACTGCGACAAGGCGAGTCGCAGGCCGGGAAATTGCATAAAAACAGCGAAACAAGCATGCAAACGGCTCGACCAAGGCCGAACCGCAAATCGGCTCGAGCAAAAGCAAAACAGAGGTGAGCATGATGATCAGCATGACGCCGTGATCATCGTGCTCACCTCTCCGAACCTCGGGGAGCAACAGAGGCTCCGGGCAGCTCGGCGCGGCCAAACAACACAAAACAGCCCCTCCCGGCCGGAGCAACTAGCTCCGGCCGGCTGCCGGCGGGCAAACAGGGCCGGCGGCGGGCAGGGTTGGCCGAGAGGGTTGCAAAGAAGGGGAAGCTCACCCTGGCTGACGGCAGGAGGCGGCGGCGGCGCGGCGAAGCTCCCGGCTCTCGGGTTGGCTAGGGCAAGGCGGCGCGGCAACGGCGGCGACGGCGGCTGGCGGCGACGTGAGCATCGGCACGAGGGGGTCGCCGGACGTCGTTTGGCCGGTGACCGCGATAAGAACGGCGACGGGTGGCGGCGGTGGAGCTGGCGCGGCAGCGGATGCCCTAGCGGCTCCCCCGAAGCAAGCGGCGGCTGCGGCGGCGCTCCGGCGGTACGGCGAAGGCCGGGGAAGGAGACGACGGCTGCGGCGGCCCTCCAGATGCCGGCGGGAGGTTGCTGCGGCGGCGGCGGGAGGCGGCGGGAGGCGGCTCGGATCTCGAGCCCGCTGCCCGCACATCCAGCAGCAGCCAGCTGCGGCGCGGCGGCGCTCCGGCCGCACGGCGACGGCTGGGGAAGAAGGGGGCGGCGCCGGAGGACCTGAGGGTGAGGGCGCTCACCCTCCAAGGCGGCGCGAACCGGCGGCGGCTCGGGCCACCAACCCCCTGCCCGCAGCTGCCCTGGCAGCAGCTGCGGCAGCTCGGCGGCCCACAGCGGCGGTCCCCCGGCGGCGGCGCGACGGCGGCGGGGGTCGTGCCACCTCAGGGGAGCTCCGGCGTGGGTAACCCCTGGGTGCACACCCTCGGGAAGAAGAAGAAGAAGAAGGAGAAAGAAGAAAAGGAAAAAAAAGAGGGGGGGGGAGGCTTGGCCGGGGCAGCTCCGGCCAGGCGGTGGCCAGCGGCGGCTCGGCGCTGCACAGGGAGGGAGGAGGCCAAGGGGGGGGGGAGCTCGGGCTCCATTCTGGGAGCAAGGGAGAGGGAGAGAAGGAGAGAGAGAGAGAGAGTGAGAGAGAGTGAGGGGAGAGGTGGAGTGTGAGAGGGACAAAGAGAGGGGGTAGGTGAGGTTCCATAAATGCACTCACCTACCCTCTCAGCCAAAGTTCCCCCCTCCCACAGCTGGAAAAAAACCCAATTCACCCCTCCAAAATCGAAAACGCGCGAAACGGTGCGAAAAACGGGGTCCAAAACGCGAAACGATAAACGTGACATACGACCTCTCGGCGATCAAGATGGAATAACTTTTTTATCCGCTCGCCGCACGTCGACGCGGATCGCGCCATCGCGCTCAGCACTGCCGAGATATCGAACTCACCATTTTGGATCGCCAAAAACGGACTCCGGATCGCAACGTTAAGCCGCTCTCTCTCTCTCCGCGACGAAAAACCAAAACTATAAACATCCACTAAACTCACTTATATACATATATATATATACCTGTATATATATACGTATACTGATCAAAAACACAATATCAGGGGAGAGGAACACAGAGAATTTCAAATTTCCAAAATTCGGATTCTCACATCACTCCCACCTAACAAGAAGTTTCGTCCCCGAAACTTACTCACACACCATCCGCGCACAACAGCGGATACCTCTCACGCGAAGCAGACTCCAGCTCCCAAGAAGTCTCGCGCTCCTCGCAACTCGTCCACGCAGTCTCACAAACAGAAAGCTTCGATTCCTCAACTGTTTCACATTGCGAGCCAAAAACCTCACAGGCACCTCACCGCAGCTGAGATCCTCCCTCAGCTGAACCGTTGTCGGGCCAATCCCACGACGCTCATCCACGTCAACCATACAGAACAGTGATCGACACTGGCTCTCCAGACAGCCCGACGAACTCATCCTTTTTGGAGCTGCGCCAGTCGATCCCGAGACTAAAACAGATGTACCGATAGGAAGTGAGCTGTTTTCGTCAGACAGTCCACAAAACCCAGAACGCAACTTGACCTCGCCGAGAACGAGGCAACCCGGTGACGAAAAACCAAGGTGATCAGCTTCCACTTCCCTACGGTACAGGCAACGGTCAAAGCTTCTCTGCTGACAAACCTGGCACAGTGCCACATGCTGAGCTACAACCAGAAACTCAACCCCAAGTCGCGGTACATCTTCGTCTCCCCAGGATGAACAATGTACGGCGACCGGTGTGCCTCAGCTAAAACTCTCACCTCAAATCCTAAACTCTGGGCACACAACTCCGTCCTCGAAGGAAACCAACAGCATGTAGCACGAAGTCACCTTTTCTGTCCAGCTCGCACTCCCTACCAGTGCGGATCCATCAGTCGTCCACCGAAAATCTGATCCGTCGAGGTGGGTAGCACCTCCAAGGGCAACAACTGAGCGGTAGCTCCACAAGGAACAGTCTCAAAAACTCGAGAGCGAACACCACCACTGCTAACACAAGATCGAGCGATAGATAGATCTTCTTACAGTCCATCAACTAGCGCGGAGCACAAGCGATATCCATCTCATGCTGAATGAGCACGCACCCCAATTCTATCCAAGATGCATCGCAGAAGACCGCAACAATCGCACCAGGCTGCGAAAATGCTAAGATAGGGGCACGGGTCAAACAGTCCATCGGCTCCAAAACGCTCAACGGACAAGCGGGAGTCTAGAGAAACGACGCGCCCTTCCTCGACAGTTTGCTCAAAGGGGCGGCGATCTTGAGGAGGACCCTCAACAATTCGCCGGCATCAACGCCCAAGCCGAGGAAGTTCCTAGACTCAGCCACAGAAGTCGGAACGGGCCAAACCACTACAGAGCCCTCCTTCCTTGGTTCCCCCACAAAAACAACCCACGTCACGATGCGAACCAAGAAGGAAACTCTTCGAAGAGATCAGTATGTCGTCAAAGGAGACCACGACAACTGATCCAAGAACTGCCGAAACCCAGTTCAACAAGTCCAAAAAGCTGCCGGGACGTTCGCTTAACCGAACGGCAAAACCGTGACCTCGTAAAGCCCGTGACGAGTCCGGAAGGCCGTTAACGCAACGTCCTCAGTCTTGATCCTCAACTAAGGATAACCTGGCCGCAGAACACACTTCGAGAAAACTGAGGCTCCCTGGAGCCGGTCGAAGAGCTCAGAGATCTGCGGTAGAGGGTACAAAGCAACACCGACCAACGGAAACCTTGCGAGTCCATCACTCAGGTGCAGAGGATTGCCAATCGCAACAAGCGGTAAAAACACCTACGATGCCGAACCATCAGATCCAAAGATCGGGCACGCGCTTCAAGGCACGACTTCACGAAAGACGCGGCGAAAACCCAGCACGCGAACACAAGCACAGAGACCTCGGAGCCAACATCCAGGCTCCCGTCATCCCGAAACCGAGCTAAAAGGCAACCTGACTCAGCCGGAGTCAATCCAACGGCAGTGATGGCAAATCAACTGCGCAAAAACCACGCCAGGATTAGCTCAAGGTTCACCACAAGAACGGGGATGACCAACACACAGCTTTCCGCAAGACGACAAGGAGCGAGAAGAGTCTTGCAAGGGAAAGCACCGACCCAATCCAGAAAGTCCCCAAAAGGGATAGGGTATTTCGTTCTAACTTTCGACACTACGTTGTCTGCAGCCAACGTACTTATCAAAAGAAAACGAAATATCCTAAGGTCAAAGCCAACAACCAGTTGGCAACACCACAAAGGCACCAGGTCAACCAACTCCAAAGCTGGACCAAAGTCACAGACGAGTCACCGAATTAACGGGAAAAGCAGACCGACCCACAAAACAAAGTCTGCCCTGAGCCAACTCCCTAGGAGTCATCGGCTTCCAACCACGAACCGGCGGCTACAGGCGACAAAGGGTCGTCAACCACACGAACCAAACCGGAGGCAGAACAAAACCAGCGTCGACTAACCAACGTCGGACGCGGTGAGATCTCCGACAAGAACCCGGAAGATCTCGCGGCAACACGGGAACCTACAAGTACCACCAGGAATCCCATAACACACCAATTTAGGCGTTAGGATAGCCGCAAACCACGTAGGCACCAACAAACACCCGACACTCAACAGTGTCCACTCAGTCTAGTACACGTCAGTTCGACGCCAGAACTAGCCAATGGTCGAAAGACCAACACTGACGATGCCACCAGCAAGACGTCAGAGGGGTAGGTTTCACCGCCCTACCCAACAAAACAGAGAGGGGAAACACCCAAACTGCGGTCGAAACTGCTCAAAGCACCGTCTCCGTAGAGACGCTCGCAGAGGCCCTCGTGCTCAACACGAAAAGTGGGGACAGGGCAAGAACAGCCCAAACAACAACACAGATCCACCGAGTGACGTTTCCCAAGCCCACAAGGGCTACCACCTACCAATGAGTGGTTACACAAGGGGAAAAGGCACCCTGCCACTTGGGATCTGTAAGGTACTCCACCACCACTACTAGAAGGAGTACGAGCCTGCGAACAAGGGCAGATCAAAACTCAGGAGATCCGCCCAAACACGCTCGGATGTGGCCACCACCCCCAAACACGGGGTCGGCGTCCACGCGCGAAACAGCCGACAGAGTCGCTGTTGTCGTCACGGTCGTCGCACAACGGTGTGGGTGCCACAGGAGGGTCTGCAGTCATCGGGGCACACGGCGAAGGAGTAGGAGGGGCTGGAGCGGCAGCTGCCGTAGCCTGTTGCTGCAAAAACAACCGGAACAAGCCGGAAACATGCCGGAGAGGGTTGCCAACTGACCCCTCGCCTCGGCCTCAAGCACACAGGGTACGGCCCACACCAGGCTGTCCGCCTCCTGCCAGCTCCTCACTCGTACCGGCCTCGACAGCCCAAAACAGAAAACCAGCAGACAGCTCCGTAGGCGCACGCCCACAACCACGACCCGGACGAGGAGGTCTACCAAGACCACAAACCAACTGCAAAAGCAGAAACCAGCGCAAGAGAAAAGGGGTCGGCAACTCCCACAAAACACAAGCCGAAAACAAACCCCTCGAGCTCGCGCGCCTATACATCCTAGGTCTTCCTAGGGGTCAGCCTAACCAGTGGTTCAGTTACAAGTTGATGAATGAACGAGTGTTTGTTCCCTTTACGCTCTGATACCATCTTAATCTGTCACGCCCCGGGCTAGTTCAAGATGCGGAAAAACGTGCTAATTAATTTTTTTTTTTGAAAAGCCTAGCCCGCGCCACGTACAGACCCGCCACAAATACAGGGTCCACTGTACACACGGACAGAGCCTCCCCTGTATTTGCACGGCGTCCAAAAACAAACAACAGGATCACAACCACCATTCATTCATCCCAACAGCACATCAACACACAACGAGAGATTCATACAGCTAACAGTCCTTAACCTGTATGAATCTAAGCAAATCCTTAAGCGAAGGATGATGCAATGCACAAGCAACAATCATTCTAGAAAGCTGCTCCTTACCCAGAAGCTTTAGTTTGAAACCCTAATCTCAATCATTGAAGAAGCCTTTGAAAACTGTTCTCCACACGAGAACTCTCTTTTTGAAATCACAAAACCGAGCAATCAGAAATCCATTTGAAAACCGTTTCCCACACGGAAACCTTGTTTTACGACGCTACCACGAGGGGTAGAAAACCGAAATGCTAGGTAACGAAACGATTGAAAAACAAGGATACAATCAACTAGTCCAAGCATGCAGTCATCACACAAGCATATAGAATGAATCCACAACATAAGCATGCTAGAATTTACAACGGGGTAACTGAACCACACATTACATCTATCAAATAGAGGTAGGGGAATAACCAAATCTGGGGATGTAGCCTCACGAGTCGGAACCTCTAAAGCTACTATCTAGGCGTGCCTCGCAGCGTCCCGACACTCACCACCCTGCTCACCTGAAACCTGTAATGGGGGTGGGGGGTGAGAACATGCACGCATGTCTCCCCTCCCAGTGGGTACCGCAAGCCGACGAAGGCGAGGTGTACACACCGGCACGAGGGTCAACAAAAGATAGATATGGTAAACAGTAGCAAAAGTAAATATGAGGCTGAACCTATAACAGAAATAACAATGCTACTGTAAGCAACTAGTATGCATCAAAGGGGATAACCACAAAGTGAACCCAATCTATAGCCACCAGGGGGTGGCCCTGGCACTGTCACCCTGCTCAATCCAACGGCACCATCCATCCCGACGCAATGCTCGGGGCCACGGGTCGGTAGAAATTCACGACCCTTTTCCGGAAAAGAACACCTCTAAACGGTGGATCAGACCGCGGTGTACGTGAAGTGCGGGAAGAGCTGTGACGATCGATGCATATGCTCAATCCACAGAACGGCAACAAGCCAAGAAGCAACCAATAAACCACAACTAGGATCGCTCGGAACAACAGGCGATCACCTCCGACCAACTGGGTCGTCTCAAGGAATATGCAAGCCACACTAGGATCGCTCAGACTGACAAGCGATCCCCACCGACCGACTGGGTCGTCTCAAGAACATGCAAACCACACTAGGATCGCTCAGAATGACAAGCGATCCCCACCGACCGACTGGGTCGTCTCAAAGAACATGCAAACCACACTACTCTACTATCCAAGCACGCATATGAGTAGAGTCTACGGGAGTCAAGTGAACTACTAACAGAAATGCAAAGGAAGGGATAGAAAGGTATCACCGTAGTCCACTGAACCGACTCCGGGTCGAAATACCCACCTGTAGGTAAGATCCAAGTCTAACACCGACGGCTCTCGGGAAACGCGACAGGACCTACGAAAGACTCACAGGGTCAAGGTCCACCAAGTCAACGCTAAACACAAAGCGCACACATCCCGAAACCGACGGGACGGATCGCCCGGGAAACCCACCGGGACGATCCCGAAACCTCACAAAGCCCCCAGAGGGGTACCAAACAGCCAACAAGGTCCCTCGCTGTCCCCGAACACACTAAACCAAGTGACGGGACAGCGAGCACTAGCTCGGGGTGCCACGAACATCAAACGCACCCGAAAAGGCTTCCCGGGTTCCCGAAAAATGCCGAAATGGCACCGGAACCCTTCGTCGCTCATCCGCTGTCCTCGAAACTTCGGGACAGCGATGAGGAACAGCCAACAAGGCTACACGACGAAGCCGAGTCGCTCGCGAAAACAGCGGGCAAGTCGCACCCCTAGAAACGCGCGTTTTGCCGATTATTTCATCGAAAAAACGCGTCGGAAATGAATCCGAAACTCTACGAAGGGCGAGGGGGTTGGACAACCAGTCCAGAGGGTCCTCAAGACCATCCCCTTGCTGCCCACAGCGTCGCTACGCTGCCACAAACGCCACAAATCCATAACGAGCAACATAACATACATACATTCACTAAAATAAGTCGATCGAGCAATCCGTTCATCCGCTCAACCTTCCGCGAGTACCAGCGGATAGGTATCGACGTCACGGAGACCGTGCTCACAGCCCCGCTGCGACAGGACAAGTCGCGGGTCGGGAAAAAGCATAAAAACAGCAAGACATACAAGCATCACAATCATAGTTAAGGCCATTCGAGCACTCCGCTCGTCCGCTCAACCTCCCGCAAGCACCAGCGGATAGGTAACGATGCAACGGAAGCCGTGCTCATGGCCTCACTGCGACAAGGCGAGTCGCAGGCCGGGAAATTGCATAAAAACAGCGAAACAAGCATGCAAACGGCTCGACCAAGGCCGAACCGCAAATCGGCTCGAGCAAAAGCAAAACAGAGGTGAGCATGATGATCAGCATGACGCCGTGATCATCGTGCTCACCTCTCCGGACCTCGGGGGGAGCAACAGAGGCTCCGGGCAGCTCGGCGCGGCCAAAAACACAAAAAAACAGCCCCTCCCGGCCGGAGCAACTAGCTCCGGCCGGCTGCCGGCGGGCAAACAGGGCCGGCCGGCGGCGGGCAGGGTTGGCCGAGAGGGTTGCAAGGAAGGGGAAGCTCACCCTGGCTGACGGGCAGGCGGGCGGCGGCGGCGGCGCGGCGAAGCTCCCGGCTCTCGGGTTGGCTAGGGCAAGGCGGCGCGGCAACGGCGGCGGCGACGGCGGCTGGCGGCGACGTGAGCATCGGCACGAGGGGGGTCGCCGGACGTCGTTTGGCCGGTGACCGCGATAAGAACGGCGACGGGTGGCGGCGGTGGAGCTGGCGCGGCAGCGGATGCCCTAGCGGCTCCCCCGAAGCAAGCGGCGGCTGCGGCGGCGCTCCGGCGGTACGGCGAAGGCCGGGGAAGGAGACGACGGCTGCGGCGGCCCTCCAGATGCCGGCGGGAGGTTGCTGCGGCGGCGGGAGGCGGCGGCGGCTCGGATCTCGAGCCCGCTGCCCGCACATCCAGCAGCAGCCAGCTGCGGCGCGGCGGCGCTCCGGCCGCACGGCGACGGCTGGGGAAGAAGGGGGCGGCGCCGGAGGACCTGAGGGTGAGGGCGCTCACCCTCCAAGGCGGTGCGAACCGGCGGCGGCTCGGGCCACCAACCCCCTGCCCGCAGCTGCCCTGGCAGCAGCTGCGGCAGCTCGGCGGCCCACAGCGGCGGTCCCCGGCGGCGTCGCGACGGCGGCGGGGGTCGTGCCACCTCAGGGGAGCTCCGGCGTGGGTAACCCCTGGGTGCACACCCTCGGGAAGAAGAAGAAGAAGAAGGAGAAGAAGAAAAGGAGAAAAAAGAGGGGGGGGAGGCTTGGCCGGGGCAGCTCCGGCCAGGCGGTGGCCGGCGGCGGCTCGGCGCTGCACAGGGAGGAGGCCAAGGGGCAGGGGGAGCTCGGGCTCCATTCTGGGAGCAAGGGAGAGAAGGAGTGAGAGAGGGAGAGTGAGAGAGAGTGAGGGGAGAGGTGGAGTGTGAGAGGGACAAAGAGAGGGGGTAGGTGAGGTTCCATAAATGCACTCACCTACCCTCTCAGCCAAAGTTCCCCCCTCCCACAGCTGGAAAAAAACCCAATTCACCCCTCCAAAATCGAAAACGCGCGAAACGGTGCGAAAAACGGGGTCCAAAACGCGAAACGATAAACGTGACATACGACCTCTCGGCGATCAAGATGGAATAACTTTTTATCCGCTCGCCGCACGTCGACGCGGATCGCGCCATCGCGCTCAGCACTGCCGAGATATCGAACTCACCATTTTGGATCGCCAAAAACGGACTCCGGATCGCAACGTTAAGCCGCTCTCTCTCTCTCCGCGACGAAAAACCAAAACTATAAACATCCACTAAACTCACTTATATACATATATATATATACCTGTATATATATACGTATACTGATCAAAAACACAATATCAGGGGAGAGGAACACAGAGAATTTCAAATTTCCAAAATTCGGATTCTCACATTCTCTATTGAGGTAGGTTAGGAACTTTATTGTACAACCACTCCACTCATGATGCTGTAAAGAGATAAAAAGTAAAGATAAACACGATATTGTTGTATGTCTGTGTGTCCTTTTGTCCATTTTAATATCTTAGGCCCCCATTCTGGTGCAATTGTAGCTAGGGCAAACTAAGCTATCCTTTTTTCGTCACCTCCCTCAGATGCCAGGCCTTCAGCTAATATTCCATTATGCTTTCATATAATGCATGCTCTGTTGAGCAAACCACACATTTGCTGGCCCCCTTACGCCACTATATCCTGCCCTTGTCACAGAACCTTCAGTAGCGGTGCCTCTCATCACCTTTTATCTTGTCCGTGTCGTGCTGTTCGAAATCAGTGTCAATCGCCTATTAATGTGTCGTGGAGTAATGACGACTAGTGAGATTCTCGAGATTCTCGCGATTTCGCCTCGCTCTTTCCGAGGTTGCCTGCGCTTCGTGTTCACATCTGAACCTCTTAGGAGTTAGGATGCATATGTTGTAACAAGGAAAATCTTTTTAACCATTAAATCTAAATGTATAAATATAGTGTTAACACCCTGTCTCGCATACACGATAGATATCGAACCCAATAATCAAATTGATTAGACAAATAATAGGTGGGGAGACGGCAAAAGAGAGATATCAGTTACAAATCTAATCTATAAATTTAGAAACAAAAATTTAATTTTTCAAATGATGGCCTCATCAAAGTAATTTGGGTCCTCAATAAGGAGTGTACGTGTGAACAGTCGGATTGCAATTTATGCAAATCTCGAAGCAAGTTGAGTTTGATCTAACATTCACACTTGCCCCATCATTGGAGAGTTTTCCATTAAAGTTTTGTTTAGTTAAATCAGCTGTATATATGCCACGCTTACATAATCTATCTATTATCTATTACTTATCATTATTTCTCACCAAATTGTCACGTGGCGGCATTCTTTTAGTTTGCTCCAACTTGCCACGTGGTGGCGTTCCCTAGTTTGCTTGAACCGGATTATTGAGTGTGGATACCAACCCGAACCGACTCAAGTCCTTCACCGAACCGGATTGAGCAATTTCTCCTTCACCCCCTTTCTCATACCCTAATGCTAGAAACGCTAGAAATTAATGCTAGAAACGCTTAATAAGTATGAGGAGAAGTTAAATAATAAATTATACGTTGTAGAGAGGAGGTTGATTAATAATATAATTTCTCCTTCACCCCCTTTCCCATTCTCTAATGCTAGAAACGCTAGATTTTAATGCTAGAAATGCTTAATAAGTATTAGTTCATGCAACATACGTTAAGTAGAGGAGATGTTAATTAATAAATTATACGTTGTAGAGAGGAGGTTGATTAATAATATAATTCCTCCGTCATCCCATTTCTCATTCCTTAATGCTAGAAACGCTAGAAATACTAGAAATGCTTAATAAGTATTAGTTCATACAACACACGTTAAGTAAAGGAGAGGCTAATTAATAAATTATACGTTGTAGAGAGGAGGTTGATTAATAATATATATATATATATATATATATATATTAATGAGTGAGCTTTGTAACTTCAATCCACTCACCTCCTCCATTAATTACATGCACCATATTCTATCAATGAGTGGACTTTGTAACTCCAATCTATTCCCCTCCTCCATTAATCTCTCTACCCCCTCTTTTTTGCATGACCTCTTATTTTCTATACAAAAAAGAATTTCATTATCTAATCTCCCACCCCACACTCATCGCTCTCTCTCTCTCTCATTATGTTAATGAAGATGATGAGGACGAAAAAGAAAAAGAAGAAGAGGATGCGAATAACGTTGTCTCCTTCGAGAAATATCATCCCACGAAGTCGAGCCGCAGCCCATGTAAGCACTCGAGGTCACATTTGAACAATAAGCTACAAGGGCTGGTCCGCGTCGTCCCCCCCCCCCCCCCCCCCGCTCGCCGTGAACCGCTGTCGCCTCGGCCGCCTCCTCGCGCGCGCTCACAACTGGGCCGAGGCGAGCGACATCACGGTTCGTTTAAAATTTTGCTTCTTTTATCTATCCGCTGCATCGCGCGGGTTTCTACACTAGTATAAATAATTTGAACAGGTATAATGCAACAAGTGTATGTAATTTAATTATTCTGTTATTAGCATAACTTCTAGATATCTAAAGAAGAATAGTTTTTTTCAATTATTATGTGGACTCCCACTAAATAATTATATCATAACTTGCTGGATTAAATAAAAAAAACTCTATTTTGACAAAAGGTTGGAAATTAAGATTTATTATTATAACAAGCGTGCAATTTCTTTTCCCCATAAATTGAGTATCCAACAAGAGAAAGGAAAGTTCTTAATTCTCTTAAAAATAATTTTTTTTTTTTTTTTCTGCAGGATATGACAGAGAGAAAGATTCCAAGGGCCTAAAACTAATTAGTAGTTCCTTTGAAGTGTTTTTCAATAATTTGGGAATGCTTAGGGGGTATTAATTTGGTTCAGCGTAAAATGAACCGAAAATTTATTTTCTGATGAAAAATACTTTTCCGTTTGTTTGGTTTGATGTAAAAATATTTTTTCGGATTTGAAAAAAAATTTGAAGTTTTCGTTTTCCGCTGTATTTTGATGGAAAACAAAACTTAAACTGCGTAAAACTTTTTTCATTCACTTGTTTCCACCGAACCAAATAAATATAGATTTTTTTTTCTTTCAACCAAATAAATATTGATGGAAAACTATTTTTTTTCTCCTACAAACCAAACACTACAAAAAGCACTAAATTTTTTTTTTTACGAAAAATTATTTTTCATGGTTTTACATTGAACCAAACAGGACCCTTAATTAGCGATTAACAAATTAATGGGGTTTTCTACAAAATGAGGTGACAAATTAAGAAATGTTTATCAATGGAATCTAAAGTATATTAGACCTTGTAGAGAGTGACAACCACATAATTTAATTAACTTCGCCTAGTATACTTATCAAGGAGTTTTTTTTTTTCCGCATATTAGTCCCTAAAATCTTTTGGCATTGTAATCTTTGAAATCATCCTCAATTATGCATATCAGTTCCTCAAATTAACTTATTTATTAATTAGTTCCTAACATTGAGCAATTATTTGGGTTTTTGGCACGTACATCCTTAAATGTTTTGTATTAATTCTTCTACAAATGACTATAGTAGTGTTTTCTTTTTTGAATGTTGAGAATAAAAACTGAGGGGCAAAATAGAAATATTAATTATCTCATTACATTTGACAAACTAGAAAATTTTTGCAGGATGCAAGTTTAATTTGAGAGACCGATTCATAATATGAAAAGATTTTAGGGACTAGAATGCTAAAAAAATAGCTATTTGAATTTTATGATGGACAAGCGTGTTGGCTTTATTAAAAAATGATTGAGACGGTCACGCGAACTCGGAGAAAGAGTGGAACATGACCACGTCAATTCACGAACTCGCCCG
Organism: Puya raimondii; assembly: GCA_016920855.1. Classification (NCBI taxonomy): domain Eukaryota; kingdom Viridiplantae; phylum Streptophyta; class Magnoliopsida; order Poales; family Bromeliaceae; genus Puya; species Puya raimondii. The sequence continues at coordinate 8,936,060 of JABWPP010000050.1, forward strand.
AGTCGACTCGGTTTTGATTGCTTTGTGATTCGGGTTTTGGTGCTCCGGAGAGGTTCAAATCTCCCGAGTTGACTCGGTTTGAGGCGTGATTTTGCACTCCTCAGAGGTCCAAATCATAAGATTTCATGTACGAGAGCTTGAAGAGAGAAAAAGGAGGAAAAAGTAAGTGATTGTTTGAGAGTCCTTTTTCTTTTTTGGTCCTTACTCTTCTTATTTGATCCTTCAATGAAAATACACAAAATCTATTCACATTTTCAGATTCGTTATTTCTACTTATAAAATATACGATACATATCTGGATTGGGCAAAGGTAGCTAACAGAGAAATAATTTTGTGATATTTTATAATTTTTTTAAAATTTTTTTTACTTATAATGTGTGGTTTTTGTAAGTATAAACTGGTCCACTCCATTAATATATGACACTGTAAAATAGTTCAAATAATAATTTCTCCTACTACAAGGAGCAGAGAGAAAAAAAAAAAGTGCATATATAATGTATTTAATATTTTTTTCTCTTTAATTAATCAATTAATTAATTAGTCATATAAGGTCGAACCCGGACCGGGCCGAGTTACATTTTGACCCGTTCCTCGCCCTTTCTCGTGAGTTCAACACGTAACGTTACGTCCCACAAGTAAACCAAAGTTTCCGGCACCTTCCACTCACATAACAATTTATGCTAATTAAATAATAATGATAATAATTATTATTATTATGATTATTTTAAAATAATCATTTCATATCATCATATTATTTACCATGACTCATTTATTTCCCACAAAAAAAAAAAACTAGGATTTATAACCGGTTTATAATCCGGGTTGGTGATTAAAAGGCCGAAATTTGATCCCTTACATGTGCGGTTTAAAGAGTGATTTGTAACAAGATAGAAAAATAATTATAACATACACCGAAATGTATTATTTTTATATGATAATTTGATACTTAAACCTTCAACTTAAATCGTAATTTAATTCCTTATTATTGATTATTGAAAAAATATGCGCGTAACATAAAATAACATTGTAACTTATATTGCATATTTAGTTTGGCAATTAATATGATCAGAGTTATTTTTGATATTATCAGAGTAAAAAAGTTTAGATCGTAACTAGACATATAATATATTTGATACGGTAATATTAAAATTAATGTAATAATAATTTTTATTTAGTTTCGGACCGTTAATAAGTAGCTAGAAGTTGTTCACACAATGAAATTTAATTTTACAATGGAAAAATGGAATGTTTATTTTAGGAGAAAAATTAGGTCTTCTTTTGATGTGAAGCATAAAGCATTTTAAGTAAAAACCATAGGGACCAAATTACCAAATTTGAATAGTAAAGGAACTATTTCGTACATTTGACCCCCAAAATATAATAATAATAATCATAAATATACATTTAAAATTTAGATAAATGTATATTTTATATATTTTGTTTCTATTTGGCTTCGTCCCCCTCCAACCCGTCGGGTGTTTTTGTGTGGATTGAGGCGTGGACGAGCTGTGGCTTCGCTTTGCTCTCAACCCCCCCTTCTAAAAATTTCCCCCCATTCCCCAATCCGAACCCTAAATCCTAGCGAAATAGATCGAATTCTAGGGCGAAATCGAAGCCAAATTCTCGGAGAAATCGTTTTCGCTCGATTCCGCCGCGTCTCCCCGATCGGGAGATCCCGAGGTCGCGACGAGCTGCAGAGGTGACGAGTCTCCCCCCCACTCCCCGATCTGTTTTTCGCCATTTTTTGCTCGATTTGGAGGTGTTTGATGGAGGAGAAGGGATTGGAGAGGTGGTGAGGAGGAGGAGGAGGAGGAGGGAGAAGAGCGAGGGGAAGGGGAGGAGATGCTGTATCTGAAGCAGCCCGGCGGGGATCTAGGTTTAGGGCGCGCGGCCGAGTGGTGATCCGGGCGATTCTTGGATGCGCGTGTGAGCGGGCCCGAGCCGGGGGCTCGGGATCTGGTCGGGAATGGCGGTAGAGAACGGCGCCGCGGCGCCGATCGCGGAAGAACCGGTCGCCCACGGATGCTACCTTCAGAGCTTCGAGCTCTACGAGACTCGATCGGTGAGTCCCCTGTTCTCGCCCTCTCTCTCTCTCTCTCTCTCTTTGCTCGCATGTGATCGCTTGATGTTATGTGTTTGTGTTATTATTGTGTCTTTTTTACTTATTCTGTCGTCTTCATTTCTCCAGGATTCGTGGTTTATAGATTTCTGTGTTGCTCCATGTGTTGATGTTTTGTCTTATGTGATGTCTCGGTTCCTCTTGCTAAATTTGAATTATCTGATCTTTTATATGCCATCTTGTTTTGTTCATAATGATTACAAGAATTAAAGGAAAAGGAGACTCTTTAAATAATTAAAGTTATTGATTTGATGCTTCGACGTTTGACCTCGATTTCCTCTAAGAAGAAATATTGCTCCCGCTTTCTTTGATTTGTCTTGATGTCTTAAATATACGTCTCCTTGTAAATTTATTCAATATGAAGCAGTCAATCCTTCATCCTGTATTGGTTTAAGCAGGTTTTGTTCTTTTGAAGTATGAACGGTATTCTGAATGCTCTGGTTTAAAAGGTTCATTCAGCTGTTAATGTCAGTGTCGTGCTTTGCTCATCGGTTGGACCAATTTAGATATAAGAGTAAAAACTGAAAACAATAAATATAAGCATAACCACTGAAGGGCCGTAAAAGTTTGGTTGAGAGAGTAAAGGAGAAACAAGTGATAGAGATACCCAACTTGAAGAAAATAATAGAACATTAAAAAAAGCTGTTAGAAGTTGGATAAAACTGGGATGTTTTGATGCTTTTCTGCTAGCTGTAGGCTGTCTGAAATATAAAAGGGTACTTTAATACGGAAAACATTTGCTCAGGCTTGTGAATATTAAGTAATATATTGTTGGAAATTTGGTTAGATCATAGTTACCGGGGTTGTAGACCCCCCCCCCCCCCTTCGAACTGCGATCCAGATCACACGTACCGATTCACGGTCGGTTCTTGATCCGGATCATAAAAAGTGGCGAACCAGAATAGTAGAGATGTACTTCACTTTTTCTAGATGTAATTTGTTTAGTTATCTGAAAAAAAAATGTATATTACTAGAACAAATAATACAAAAGAGTCATATTTGAATGGAAAAAAGTTTGAGGCAGTTTTGATTAGAAAAGAGAGTACCCAATCCGACCTTAATGAATAAAAAGAACCATACGGTAATAAAGTAGTTATTGACTTTTCTATATATGTTGATCAATGTTCCAAAAAGCGATATATGCAGTCGCATATGCGGCCGCATATGCGGTTCAGACTAACAGCCGCACCGCATATGTAATGTGCGATGCAGTATGCGGTCCAACCGCATACGCGGCCGCATATGCAGCAGGCAGCCACATATGTGGCCTCATATGCAGTTGGCTGCCACATATTTTAAGGTGAGATTAAAAGACAATGCTGAGTGAGATTGTTTGGTTAATGATTATACATGTACATATCTATTTTCATACAAGTTTAGTTAATAATAATGTATATAAATGCAATTATCTTTATATAAACATAATCTAACTATCTCTCTTCTTATTTTAGTGGGTATTATTCCTAATATATCTAATAATTATGTTTATAAATATTAGTGGATAATTTTATAGTTGTTAGATGGTATTATATATTTTATTTAAGTGTTGGCCTGTCAGATGATGTGAATGATAGTTTATTGAAATAATTATTATTCTTTATAAAAGTTTAGCATACTGTTTTTAGAACATTGATTTTTGTTTGACATTTTGTATAATTTTGCATTGAAATTCTATTTATTTCTCTATTTAATAATTATGAGTAAATTGCTAATTATTAGTTTAGTGGTACATGTTTGCGTATGAGGTCTTACTTGAAATTAATTATTTCAATTGGTGAATTCTAAATTATTATTTTAGTTAGTTAGCTTTGTTAGGAAGTATTTGTATATGTTTTTAATACCTATAAATATTTTTTAATATATTAATAGTTGGACTGCATATGCATCTGCATACGCGCACGCATACCGCATGTACCCTATATGGTGGGGAACCACATGAACACTGCATACTGCCTTTTGGAATATTGATGTTGACGTTCTAAATGAACCATATTTCATAATAGTGTTCCGACTAGTCCTACCAGTCACGCCCCGAGTTATAGCGGAATCCAGGCTTGCCAACAGGCCCACCGCATACACCGAAAGCCCCATGTACACGAAGCGAAACAGAAATAGAAAACAATCCTAGAGTCTACTATAAGCAGATATCAGAGCTGGAATAAAACTGCTAAAAGCCTAAAAGTTAAAACATAGTCCACTGTACATACATACACACATCCCACAATGGTACAATAATACATCTCCACCAAGTACAAAGCCACCTCACATAACTGAAGGTAAAAACATAAACATCAGTCCACTAGTCGATCTGGTATGTACAATGAACTACTCTCTAAAAACCAGCTACGACGATGCTCCTCTAACTCGGCCAGCACGAGAAGGTAAGGAACTAACTCGCGACTCTCTTATTTCGATCAGAAGTAGCGACATGGATGGAAGGCTTTGCAAGAAAAGGTCAAGAATAAAGGGCGTGAGAACTACTATAAACAAATAGTTCTCATTGGGTACCGTCACCGACGACGACGACCTACCCACTAGGTCTACTAGAGGTGAAAAGTAAAGAACTGGATAAACTGTAGAGCAGAAAATAGTAAAGGCTGGAAAAGAATTTACAGCTACTATACCTCTATACTACTAGTGCTTAAAATGAAACTACAAGATGTGATGAATGCATCAACTAGCTATCAGGTACTCGCTATCCAAACCCAATCCAAATGACCGCTTCTAAGGTCCGGTCAAGTCTGCGCCAACCTACTACCACGGTACCTCTCTCGAGGGTGGCCGGTCAAATGTAGGTCGCCCAAAAGGGCTGCTGCAAAATCAATGCACGTGCCGGAGGCACAATCCAGTACAAAACTCGATGATCCGAGACCACTGTCAACCCAGACGGCACCCTACTGTACAATTCAGTCTAACAACTGCTGTAAAAATCCACTCGGCCCCGCAGCATGAGCGTAAAGCCATCCTACACTAATCCGTATGCTCACTATCCTCTAACTAGGATGAAAAGCAGGTAAAACCAGCTAATGACGCTAAATACTAATGACGGAGCGTTGGGGAGGAATAGTGCAGATTTTTGTACATGTATATAGTCCAATTTCAGCATATAAAATTCTCTGCATGCAGGTTTGAGGAGTTCTAACACAGAAAATCAGCATCTCACATGCATTTCTCATGATACTAGGTTAGAACATTTAACTAGAATAAGAAATCAGCATGTATGCAGAATTGGCTAAACATAATGAGTGTTTCGTCGTTTTCGGTAAATTAAACTCACCTCGTGTGCTAATCCAACCACGGCAGGGTTCAATCACGAATACACCTCTCCTCAGCCCCAAGTCCAGCAGGAATTCAGTGAAAAAGACCTCTCAAAATCAGCAAGGAGCTAATCTAGATCAATAGTACAATTTCACCAGTGCTGGAATTTAAAGCAAAAAATCTGAATTTTACTAGAATGTGGATCATTCTACCTTGCTACCAGCTAGAAATGAAATTCCCCAAGCCCCTCAGCTCCAAAACAAGTGGAAAAGTCCAACTAAACACAGCTCCAAACCAGAGAATTGCTGGAAAGAGATTGGATTCAAAATTTTCGTTAAAAGCTCAATTCGGTTCCAAAAACTCGATTTGACCATTAATCTCAGCTCACTAACCTGTAATCTAGGTAGAGGTAGCTTCAAATCTACTAGAAGTGAAGGGAAACCCACAAGAATCCAGCAATAATTTTGCTAGAAAGATCCAGATCAAAATATCGGAGAAAATCCACAAAACTACGAAATTCAGCTCAACTACCACTTTCTCTCCAATTTAAAGCTATTAACCTGGAATTAGAATGCAGGAATTGCTCCACAACCTCTCTTCTACCATCAAAATCATGAACCAAAACCTCAGCAGCAATTACAAATCCCAAATCAACTAACTAACTCCCAACCAAGCTGCTGTTGCTGGTGCTGTTCTTGCTGCTGCTGCTACCCGCAGGGAAGAGAAGGGAAATTGGAGAGGTTTTGGTGATGGATTTGCTGTGAGAATGGAGTTTTCAGGTGGAGGAGGAAAAAAAAAGAGGTTGTGCGTACACAATCTATATATAGAGGTATAGGTAAGGTAAAATGAGCCCAAAGAATAATAGTCTAAACCTATCATTGCAGAAATCCCCATATTCGGGCACCCTAAACTCACATCCGGGCGCCCGAAACTGCCCAAAACGCAGTCCGGATCCAAATCCGGGCTCACTGCAAGAGGGTCCGAAACCTTATCCTGTGCCCGTATCCAAACCTACCACCTGCCACGTATCGCAGAAGATCGTTACACTCGAGGGGCAATCCAGGCGGACATCCAGGCGCCCGAATGAGGGCCCGAAACACTGAATATTTGGGCGCCTAGTTCCACTTTCTGGGCATTCGAAACTGCCAGAACTCCAGTTTTGGCTGGTTTCAGTGCTCCGAGTCCGTTTTCGCGCCCATTTCGCACCAAAACGATTCCGACTGATCCCGACGCTCTACAGATGTGTCGACTAACTGCTGCTATTATAGTCATTCCGACAGCTAACCTTTCGGAACACCACACCTGCCCTCTCCTGCCCTCGTACCGCAAACTAGCGAACCACGTTCCCGTACTCGTACCACGCACCACAGCGAATCCCGTTCTAGGTAACATTGTGTTAGATAAGGCTTTTAAAAAAGAGAAGCTATTCAAGAAAGCACAGTGGAAGGTTTAATTAGTTTTGGCCTCTCTTGCAGCCTTGCTTGTGCATTGGCTGCCTTCCGATTTCTATTAATAAAGAGTAGGGGTGTAAACCAGCCGAGATAATCTCAGCTTGGGCTGACACAAAGATGTTGAAAGGCTAGCTTGAACTCGGAGTCTCGGCTTGAGCTTGAACCGTGTTGGGCCACAGATGGCTTGAGATCAGTTTCTTATATTTCGAGCTAGCTTGAGCTTGACTTTTTGAGTTTGTTGTGAAGAGACGTGGAGGCATCTCTTGTGCTGTTCGATGGGATAAGAGATGGACAGGTGGTCCCCACCATTAGCATGGTTGCTCTTGCAACTCTTGTCGGAGGAGAGGTTGAAGCATGATCACATTTTGCTATCAGTGTGGGAGGAGAGAGGTGGAGGCGTTGCCGTTTGCTTCCCACAGCTAGTTGAGAGAATTACTATTATATTGGAATTTGGGATTTGGTGGAACCAAGGATTTAAGTGCCGTGGCATGGGGTCGTGGCGAAAACTTGCCGGCACGTTACGGCATGGTGCGTGCCAGACCGTGCCGGTCACAAAGAATACTTGTGTGCTGACACATAATTGTATGAAATATTTATTTTCTTTAGCAGCAAAATATTCTAATTGTTTATTATGTATTTTTATCAAGTCTTTTGAACTTTATTGAGAAAATTACTTACTAATTTAAAGAAAAGAGAGTTTGGAGCTGTGCCATCGGCACGAGGGCTGTATCGTGCCGATATCTTGTTGGCACGATACGACACAGTAGATACGGCCTGTGCTGATGGATGCTTATATCCTTGGGTGGAACCCTAGGTTGTACAGCGGTCGCTCAGGCTATTGGATCGACAGACTTAACAAGCGTACTAAACAGGAGAAATTTTCAAGCTAATATGAGCCGAACTCGGGTGAGGCTAGAGCTCATTTACAAAAGCGAGCCCGAAATCCTTGCTTGAGATTGGCTTGTCTGACAAATAAACTAGCTTGAGTAGAGCTATAAAGGAACCGAGATCGAGCTGGTTCATGAGCTGGGAGCCTTATCTGACACTGGTAATGGAAAGAAAAAATATTTTAGTGCTTAAATTAAAGGAAAATACCTTCTTAGCTCTTCAATATCAGATTCTACTAGAAATCCTCTCCTTTTAATGCTATAATCACATAGATACTGTTGCATTCGTTTATTTGTCATGACTCATGAGATAATATCTCATGAATTGCTATCTTAACTGCGGTAAGACAATACTGGATTCCATGCCTTAATAAAAAAAATGCAACAGAATAAAGGAAGTCTCAAATCTTTGAAGACGTTATATGCAAGGCACCAAACTCTAGGGAAATAGATGTGTTTAGATTTTCTGATCTGCAGCAAAATGCCTCAATAGGAATTATTCAATGGTGAGTATAGCGATAAAGAATTCTGATAGTAAAACAAGAGTGGTATCAAGAGATGGAACATTGCTAGTCATAACAATTGGAAAATTTTTCAGCTTTGATTAATCTTCAGATTACATACATTAATTTAAGTGGCTATTCTGTAAAGCCAAATGGGGCTCTTCAATTGAAGAGGTCACATGGAACTTTGATGTTTAATAGGTGTTTTAGGGATCAGACTCTTTCTTTTCCCTTTCTCCTGTTGTATTCAGCTTATATACATACATACATACATACATACATATATATATATATATATGTATATGTATATATATATATATATATATATATATATATTGAGAGAGAGAGGGAGAGCGAGCTAGGCTCCTATGCTTTCGAAAGCACGGAGGTCTCTGTGCTTGTAAGTTGTTTCGGTGATGGGACATCCGATTCGGCGATCGGTTCCGTTAGACATGATCTACCGTGTTGACACTATCTAGAAACCAAACTTCACAATTTTTTGACTTTGTCTGCCTGGTGAACGAATAGCCTCAAAATGAACGACTGAAAATAAAAATCCTGTAAAAAATAGTGATAATATCGACGCGACTTTCCTTCAAACAGCAGACTTAAATTTCAAATCTTTCTCTTGATGGTAAGTAGAATTTTCTATTAAATTTCACCTAATTTGGATTGTTTTACACTGTTGAACTTACAAACGTGTCATATCGGCCCATTAACATAGTCATTTTTGAGACCCTTTGATCGTTTAGTAAATGATGTCGAAAAATTATGAAATTTGGTTTCTTAATAGTTCTAATAACGTAGATCATGCCTAACGGAGCTGATCGTCGAATTGAATGTTCCAATATCGAAAACAACTTACAAGCACGGAGGCCTTCGTGTTTGCGAAAGCACATGAGCCGTACTCTCTCTCTCTCTATCTCTCTCTCTCTCTCTCTTTCTTTCTCTCTCTCTCTCTCTATATATATATATATATACTGTTTATGGTTGGTAGGTGTTGAGCGGGAGAGGGTAGTCAGGCGACTTTTCTCTGCCATTGCTAATTATGATGCCTACATTTTCGGTCCTAATTGTTTTCTCTAGGTTATTCTTACATGACTGCTGAAATTTGCTAGCTGTCACCATTTATAGCATTTGTATGGATAATTTACTGTCTTAGTGGTACATATATACACACACACATATATATGTGTATATATATATACACACATATATATAGAGTCCGGCTACTATACTATCGATAGTACCAAGCTCTTGGTGCCATTGAGTTTTTTGCCGTTAGATCTACCCTTTGATCATTTCCACCCGTTAGATTTACTATTCAACCAACCACCCACTGAACCCTAGGGGGACCACTATCATCCTAACCGCACATCCTTTCATCCAACGGCCGAAAACTTGATAGCATAATATAATATAAATATATATATATGGTATTATGCTACTATATGTATATATATAAATATAAATATAAATATAAATATAAATATAAATATATATACATATATGGAGTAGGACTTGTGTGCTATTAGGAGCGCGGAGGCATCCGTGCTCCTAAGTTGTTTTCGATGATTACACTTCCGAATCGACGATCAGCTCCGTTAGACTTGATCTTGCGTATTTGAAGTATCTAGAAAATAAATTTTGCGGTTTTTCGATGTCATTTACCTAATGATCGAAAATGTTCAAAATCAATAATTTTTAATGGTTGATGTGTGGCGTTTGCAAGTGTAATGGTGTAGAAGTATTCAAATCAGATGAAATTTTGATAAAAGTTTCTTTATATTATCTACAACAAGATTAATGTCTCTGATCGACAATTTTAGTGGTATATCATAACTTTTTCTGAGATTTTTATTTTCAACCGTTGATTTTGAGTCCTTTCAATCACTAGGTAATTAATCGAAAATCCACAATTTATTTTCTAGATACTTCAAATATGCTAGATTAAGTTTAACGGAGTTGATCGTCGATTCGAGAGTTCCATTATCGAAAACGACTTAGGTATATGTATATATATGTCTCTCTCTCTCTCTCTCTCTCTCTCTCTCTCTATATATATATATATATATATATATATATATATATATATATATATATAGAGCTAGGCTGGTATACTATCGGTAGCACGGAGGTTTTCGTGCTACGAAGTTGTTTTCAATAATGCGGCTTCCAAATCGACGATCGGCTCCGTTAGACTTGATCTACACTATTGAAAGGTTTTAGAAACTAAATTTCATTAGTTTTCGACATTATTTGGTTAGTGATCAAAAGGTCTCAAAATTGATAATTTTAATGGTCATTGTGATGCGTTTGTGAATTTAACAGTGTAAAACAATCCAAATCTGATGAAATTTTTACAGAATTTTTTTTCACTATTTAGAGTAAGATTAGTACCTCTGATATTAAATTCAAGTCTTTTATCATTATTTTTTATGAGATTTTTATTTTCAGCTGTTCATATTTAGACTACTCGTTTGATAGGTAAATGATGTCGAAAAATTATGAAATTTAGTTTCCAAATACTTTCAATAGTGTAGATCAAGTCTAACGGAGCCGATCGTCGATTTGGAAGCCGCATCATTGAAAACAACTTGGTAGCACGGAGGCGTTTGTGCTACCGATAGTATACCGGCCGTACTCTATATATAAATAAATATATATATATATATATATATATATATATATATTTACATTTACATATTTATATATACACACATATATGTAAATATGTATCAAGTTTTCCTGATTTTCAAACAACCTAATTGAGCCTTTGGTCATATGCTACAACTATCGTATTGTTGCTGCTGTTTTGAGTGGGTCCTTCGGTAGATATACTACCGCCTTAAGTTGATAAGGTCCTGGCATAATATCACGAATATAAAAATGTATATATTGGAGTAAAGAGCTTACTCTGATCTTTTTTTTATAATGGTAAGGTCTTATTCTAATCTGTTAATCAAGCAAAGCTGTACTAGTTCTAGGCACTACAGAGTTAAGTGTTCTTACTATTCTTTTGGTCATACACTCATACTATATCAGCATTGAAGAGTTGATTACTTACCACACTATGTTGCAGAATTTTTATTTGTTTGGAAGTGATGAGAGCCGAACATCATGGAGAGTTCTTAAGATTGATAGGTCGGAGCCATCAGAGCTCAACATTCGAGAGGACTTCAGTACATACACACAAGGTGAATGTCTTGACCTGTTGAAACGGATAGATGAAGGAAATAGGTCAACTGGTGGACTAAAATTTGTTACAACCTGTTATGGCATCATTGGTAAGTTAGTAACTTTCTATCTTATTACGCTACTCCAAATACTGTTGAGCTAATTGTGCCATCTCTTGGCAATGTTTTTATGAAACATTTCTATGACAGGTTTTGTCAAGTTCTTGGGACCCTATTATATGCTGCTTATTACTGAAAGAAAGCAAATTGGGGCTATATGTGGTCATGCTGTATATAAGATCACCAAAACTGATATGATTATGCTTCCAAATTCCTGCATGCAGTCCAATCTGGTCAATAATAAGAACGAGAACAGGTGACCTGCTTTCTTCATGTCATATGATGTATAATTTTGTTATATTTACAACTTGTCATTCCTGTATCTAGTGTTAAAGAAGTATTTTGATGACGAGCTGATTAGTAAAATTTGCTCTAATGCTTGAACTTTATCGGTGATTCACAAGTGCCATGAGAAAATACAAACATGATTGGTACTCTTCAGTACCTCTATTTTTTTCATTTCTTAATGGTTCTTTATTTTATTTTTATTTACATGCAATGAAAATTTTTTTATTGTATTTTTTTTTCTTTTTGTAATGGGAATAGTGGATACTGTTTGCTGGTAGCAGCTGTTTCTCATATTATATTATCACTATTACTATTGTTTTATAGTGGTGACTGTTTTTACATCATTGTAGGATTATTAAGTGCTTAAGTACCAAATTACTGTTATTTGACATAGTAAGCCTATTCAGTTGTGAAATAGTTACAAATGATTCTTTATACATTCTTTTACTAATAAAAAATTTCTTGCTTTTTACACTCTTTAGCATTATCACCTTATCTCTATTATTATGTGCCATCTCCAATTTACCCATTCAGCTTTCACAGCATTCCTTTTTTTTTTTTGTTTAATTACTATGCAGATACAAGAAGCTCTTATGCACCATAGATCTCACGAAGGACTTCTTTTTCAGCTATTCATACCACATCATGAGAAGCCTTCAGAAGAACTTATGTGATAAACAGAAAGGACAGGCCTTATATGAAACTATGTTTGTCTGGAATGAATTCCTAACACGAGGAATTCGTAATCACCTTAAGAATACACTTTGGACTGTTGCATTAGTATATGGGTTTTTCAAGCAGGTAAATCTAAAATGAATTGATGTTTTACTAAGTTTATCATTCATATTTGAAGAAAATTAATTACTGGGGAAAACTTGAAAAGACCTGCATGTTGGAGTGGCACGTTTGCAGTTTACTACCCTGTGGTTCAAAGTTTAATACTTTGCTTTTGTGTTTTTGTTTAAATTCCTTGGTAAGTAATTTGTCATAAAAAAGGGTGGAAATGTGCTAATGTTTCGTAAACTGCAAGGTAGTACAATATGGCACTTCATTAATTTGTGATTTGCACTTTACCACCTGTGGTTTATAAAAATGTGGCTCTTTGCTACCCTTTTAATGGCAGGGTCTTGTGGAACAAAACAAAGCCACAGGGGAGTAAGGTGCTATAATTTGAACCACAGGGTCATAAACTGCAAATTCCTATTCCATAGGTGGGGTTTTTGTAAGTTTCCCCCCTTTTTTGTGCTGATAGATTATGTACAACAAGCTAACCTAATCATGGAAGTGTATTTTTTTTATTTTGGAGACAGATAGACTAATTTACCGGATTTTGGTGCCTTTTGTGCTCTTTACTGCTCTTAGTCTTGTTTATCTTTTGCATCATCATATGTTCCATAAGAGAAAACTGATGGTCATTTTATATGCAAATTCAGGACACATTTTCAATATCTGGGAGGGACTTTTTGTTGACACTTATAGCTAGACGCTCAAGGCATTTTGCTGGAACCAGGTCCTTGAACATTAAACACTTTTTAATTAGTTTCTCTTTTGATGACTGGCATGAGATTATCTATGTTGATTGCAAATAAGTCAGATAAGAAAGTTATTTCTTGTTTGTTTTGGACAAAGAAATGAAGGAGTGTTAAATTACTTGATGCCCATCATCCTTTCCTGGATCAGGTATCTAAAGCGAGGTGTTAATGAGAAGGGTAGGGTAGCAAATGATGTTGAGACGGAACAGATTGTATCTGAAGAAATTCCTGGTGTTACTTCCACACAGATAAGTTCTGTTGTGCAGAACAGGGGTTCCATTCCGCTTTTCTGGTCCCAAGAAACCTCAAAGTTGAATATTAAACCTGATATAATATGTGAGTTATAAACAGCTGCTATGCAATCTTCAAAATAAAGCTACTAGGTCATGCACTGAAATGGTTGTTTCCTTTTTTTTCAGTACATCAGAAGGATAAGAATTTTGAAGCTACCAGGCTCCATTTTGAGAATCTTGTAAATAGATATGGAAATCCTATTATTATTCTTAACCTGATTAAGGTGAGTTTTCGATATTAGTACATCATTGTACAGGAATATTATTTTGTTACCAGTTGTTTGTATATGCTATTTGAATGAGATCTGTGTGATAGTCATGAACTTCCAACTCTTACCTTTTTCTTGGTTGTGTTTGGCAGAGGCGTGAGAAAAGACCAAGAGAATCTCTACTCCATAGAGAGTTTGACAGGGCAATCAAGTTCTTAAATAATAGTCTAACGGAGGAGAACCATTTGAGATTCTTACATTGGGATCTCCATAAAAATTCTCAGAAGTACTAATGTTATTTTTTCATTTATCTATTCTGTATAATTTATGACTTAAAAGCCATCATTTTTGAGATAAAAACTAATGTAGGAGTTTTTTGCAGCAAAGCCAAAAACGTGCTTACTGTACTGGTGAAAGTAGCGTTACAAGCCATAAGCTTAACAGGCTTCTTCTATTGTCAAGTGGTACCAACACCAAGGCACGATGGTGCCCCTATTTTGAATGTTCTTTCGTAAGTATCTTTCAAGATAGTATCGTGAATTACTTTTAACTTTGTCATGAGCTATCTACGTATTATTTCTTTGCTTTTGAATGACTCCTGAGCATAGGCATTTGTTCAGTAACTTAGTAGCTGACTTGATAAATCTTCAAAAATGCTGTCCCATTTACCTGAATTATCAGGAAATATGACAATATAATCCTATATCACTATGTTATTAATAGAGATATATGTTAGGCTGGTATATGAAACATTTCTATGTAGAAACAATAAACAAAAGATAAAGCCCATATCTCGCACGGCCTTTTCTGTCATATTATCTTTTCTCAAATAATCAAATCATATGAGATAATTTCATTTTGAAATTCATTAATATTATTATACTTTACCCCTCAAAGGAGGGAAAAAAAAAACTTTCAAATTGCATATTGGAGGTTGGGTGGTTGGGCCATCCTAAATCCCCTTTCCATCTCCAGAGTTGGCTACGTCTTTCATTAACAATCAGATCAGACAATTTTCAACCAAGAGCAAGAAAAAAAAGCTGTTTGTTTAGACTGTTCAACTCTCCTCAATGTCCTTTGGTTAATACAATTTGAATATAATAGGAGGTATTAATACATATAGGTTTATGATATTTTTAAGTTTGTGATTGCTCGATAGCATTTGGAAATGCACCAGGAGTTTATGACTGCTAGACATTAGCACAAGTTACAGCATCAGTTAGCTAACAATTTTACTTGTTTCATAGTTGAGTGACATTTGAGCGGCATTTTTTTTTTCTGCAACTAAATATCAAACTAAAGTTTTCAGGAGTACTTTGATGCAATGAGTTAAAGGTAACTAATTCTCTAGTCAATAGGCGAATGTTACATTTATTGGGAACTCCAAAAACCTTGGACTACAATTAGTTCCAGGATTTGGTAAATTAATCTGAATTAGTGACTCAATCAGGCAAACCAGATGTATATGTGATGATAATAGTGAAAACTCAGATCTCCAACTATTAAATAGTTCAACTAATTTGTGTTATTTATTTTGGGGTTGTAAACTTTGTGAAAATTGGCAGTTCTCAAGGTCTTTGACCTCATTTTATATATCTATAGCCAAGAATGAGCATGCTACATCCACCGTCAAGTTTGAAGAGTGTTCATTTGTCAATTGTATTTGTAATTTAACTCTTCCTTTCTGTACCTATTCTTTCTCATCGCTACCTTTGCTGCTTGTAGGAAGGATAATGTTGGCCACTATTCATCTGATAACAACAGCAATAGCGATAATACAGATGATGTTGATATGTTGTGTGATGGATCCCAAGAAGATGTCTCTTTAAGCTCTGACGCCTCTGGTCACGCAATCGCAGAGGATAAAGTTGAAAATAGCGAAATTGGCATTGTCAAACCACCTAAGTTCCAAAATGGTGTCGTGCGAACGAATTGCATAGATTGCTTGGACCGTACTAATGTTGCACAATATGCTTACGGTTTAGCTGCTCTTGGGCATCAACTTCATGCATTGGATATTATAGCTGTCCCTGAGATTGATTTAGATGACCCTTTGGCTAAATATCTAATGTGCTTTTATGAGAGAATGGGTGACACGCTTGCTCAACAGTATGGTGGCTCTGCTGCTCACAACAAGGTATGTATGTGGAATGGTATCAATGTATCTCATCCACTAATATTTGCAGGACATGCTTACTTTCTCCATCCAATTTGCAGACATTTGAATTTACTAGGGCATGCAATCATTGTTAAAATTATTGTGGAAAATGGGAAGTTAGTAATGCTTTGTCATTGGTCTAATCATTCACGTTTTATGATTGTAGATATTCTCTGAGAGAAGAGGTCACTTGAAGTTGGCAATTCAGTCTCAGGAGTTCTTTAGAACACTTCAAAGATACTATAGCAATGCCTATATGGATGCTAATAAACAGGCTGCTATAAACCTGTAAGTCCATGCCAATTTACCCTTATAATTTGCTAAGTCCATTTCTTGTTATTTTTACATCTAATAAAAATTTGGTGAACTTAAGGTTACTTCAATAGCAATGCTTTTGTTTTCCTATATTGCAGATTCCTGGGCTACTTCCAACCTCAAGAGGGTAAACCAGCCCTTTGGGAGTTAGACTCTGATCAGCATTACAACCTAGGACATGATCACCATTTCCCTTACAAAACTTCAAGGTACTATTGCTGTTCTTTTGCAGGCATTATGGAAGTTTGTTAGCTGCTTTCATCAATATTAAATTGGAAATTTCAGGCAATGTTTACTTTAAAATGAGAATTGCACTGTTGTTGTAATATCCCAAAGTCACAAATTCTGTTGAGATACTCTATAAATTATCCCAACCAAGCTTCTGGTGCAACAAACTTGGGCTTGGAGACTTGTTACAGTATTGCCTACAATACTCGCATACCAGGATTGGACATAATTCTTTAGGTTGATAGTATAATTGTTTAGGTCATTGCATTCAGCCAGCTTAATTTTTCACAAGTTACCTCGAGAAGTAAAAAATAACTGGACACGGACTGGACAAAAGGAAATGTACTCTGCCACAGAGTGGAAAGGATAATAGAGAGAGCACCTTTTAATGAAAAGGAAGATCGAACTGGCTAAGTTGAAATATCTTAATTTCTGGGTAAGTACATTTAAAATTGTATAGGATTCCCAATTCAAGCCAGATGAGCAAATTTAATTTATACCTGATAGAACTCACAATTGTCCTATGGATTAAACGGATAAGATCCTGTCAATTTTCATGCCTTGTTTATTTTGTATCATCAATATTTATAAATGGGCTGGACATTCCTACGTCATTTGTTCCTTCGGAATTCATCTATCAGCATAAAGTAGGAATCGTCCCCAACCCCTCCCCCCACAAAAGAAGGAAAAAAAAACCACCCAAAACACCCTTCTCTCTCCTTTTTTTAAAATTTTAATTGCTTAAATGTTTGTTTTTCGCTATATCTCTGATGACTTGTGTGAATTCAGCTGTCCTTACATCTATTAAAATGAAGTTTTTTAAGTTAAAAGATGTACTTTCTAGTGAACATGTGCATTTGACCTGATAGGTCATTTATCAAAAGGTCTCTATCAGATGGCAACATTCTTCGCGAAAGCAGTTCACCTTTGTCCAGCTGTGATGCTCGTGTAAATGGAGTCCTAAACAAAGCACTCTCTGATTCAATAGAAGAGACTTCAAATGGCATGAATGAAGTATCATACTCAAGGTAATTTATCCAATTTTCTTTTGACTGTAAGCCCCTTAAAATTTCTGTCTGAAAATTTACTTATGTTTTATTAATAATGCATTTAAAAGACCCACTTTTCTAGCATTACTGATAACAAAATGGTATTACATGATACCAAGATCAATTGTGTCATCTGAATTTATGTTTGTAGAGGACAACATGCACTACTAAAGCTGTTGATCTATGCTCTTTAATGTATCTGCAAGTTTAACTTCTGTATGAAGTTAAAAATATGGCACAATTATCGAAGTTATTGTGATTTCTTTTCATCTATTCTCAGCCTGCCGTAGTTATACTGTAACACCCGCTTAGAGTGGATTTTTGTTAGTTAATTTGCTGATAAGCTGACTGAAATTTGTCCATCAATTGTAGGACCACTCCCACAATACCTCTTAAGCAGCTTCTTACAAATGGGGGATATACTTTTTACTATGAACCTGGAGATTCAAACTTTCTGAACCTTGATTCACTGTCCTCTTCTGGATGGGAGGAAGAAACATATGAAAGGTGATATGATATTTATTTAGTCATCTTTATATATGAAGTCTTGCACACAGTTTTATTGCTTTCTTTGTTCCCTTCTGGTGTGGGTCAGCGTGTTCCATTTCAAGTTTCTCATATTTAATAGTCTTATAAAGTGTTCCAAGTTAGTCTTTTTCTCATGACGATTTGTGCAGCGCTAGTGATTGCTCAACTTTTCCGGAGTCTCTATTGTCTTATTGTATTTATAAACTTTATATATTATTTTGTTCAATTTCTTTTGTGGCTTTCAATATCTTTCACTGGCTCAAATCCTGTTAAAAAACTTCTGTTCAGTTTGTCCAACTTTGAATTCTCTCATGGAAATCTCATTGAAAAATGGATTTTTGTGAAATATTTAGTTTTAATCCTTAATATCCATGCAGGTCTACGGCCGCAAGCACCCCAGTTGGGAATCTTTCATTGGAAAATGTCATCAATGGCATAGCAAGTGAGACAAGTACACCTCCAAGTGTAACTGGCATAAAGGTTAGTAACTACCATTAGATCCTTCCTCACCACCTTTACTGGATAAATTCTGTTCATATTTCTTGGCATGGTTTATTAGCCTTTATTGGTTACACCACTCACTTATCTTGATTACGGTTGACATGTCAGATTTCAGGTACTAACAGGAGTTTGATTTACCTTTTTTTTTTTTTAGCGAGTAAAATTTATGAAATACATTAGAATGCCCTTGATTCCCTTTGGCTAGTTAGCACATTGAACATAGAGCAGAATTGCTTTGTGCTGCTATAGTCTTTCCTTTTGTAAAGAAATCCAAATTTTTTAAGTTGCTATGGAATCATGTATAAAAATAAAAATGGGTCTCTATATATCTTTTGGACATCAATTTCTAGCAGCTTTCCCTTCATTTAGCTACTCATTGGCTTCAAACACCTTTCTTGCTCAGTAGCAAGGAGTAACCAATCTGTAGTATTGATAACGATAAGATTAGTGATGAAACCTTCTGTATCAACAACAGAAACGATGAAATTTCATCGTCAGCTACAACTTATTGCTTGGCTTTACGCTATAATTGCATGGTGTTCCCTTCGTTTTTTTTGTTTGTTCATATTATAATTTCACAGGAAACGATAAGTTATGTGAGCGAGTTGTAACTGTTGAATAATTATGGCAGGGAAAACAGAGTGCAGAAATACTAGAGTACGATGCTTCTCTTCACTCTGCCATATTAAGCGAGTTCAATGAGAGTTTTGTGAATTGGGTCATTCACGGTGATACTCTCTGTCGGTAATGTTGATCCCTTCATATATATATATATATATATATATATATATATATATATATATATATATATATATTCATACATTCCCTATATGACCCCACCACCCTGTGGATGTGTCGGGGCCGCAACAACATGTACAAGTTAGCATGGAAGGAGAGAGCCCTCCGCAGGTTATTTATCTGTTGTGATATATCACTACTATCTGCTTATCCTTTTGACGCTGTGTACAAGTCCTGTTAATTTTTGTTGCTCCTATTTCTTTGCTCATAGCTGGCTAAATAGTATGAGTACATAATAAAACGATTCTTTCTTTTTTTTGGGTTTAAAAAAGAAAAAAAATCTGTATCATTGTTTATCGAAAGCTGGAATTCCCCACTATGTAAATATATGTAACGATGCTATGCTCTGTTGAGCTCCTTTCTCTTTTTTATATTCGTTTTCCTGCTCAGTTTTAATGTATTTTTTTGGTCTGGATCTGGTTAAACCATTTAATAGTCCAGCGTAAAGAACAATAAAATAATGGTGCGATATGGTGTGGTCTTCATTTCATCTTGTGACTTAGGTAATGAGATTCACTCGTGCTTGTATTTCTCATGGGTTACTGATGTGTGCGCGCCGGTAAATATTTTAAGCTGAAGTGGGGTTTAGTGGTATGAAATCGTCCTGAATTTGATGCGGTTTGATGCGCTTTGCAGTTGTGATTTTGTTCCCCTTTTTTTTTTTTTTTTCTTCTCTCTCTATTCTTTATTTTTGTTGCATTTTATCATTTTGGGCCTGTTTGTAATTAATTCAGAACCGAAGCCCCGCGTATCTGACGAGTTCAAGGAACTCGAGATCACACCTCCCTTTGGAGGGTTGGGTGATGTCGCCGGTTTGCACACTACCCAGGGAGTGTAACACACCACGCGGGAAATGTTGAGCTTCCTGATTTATGGGGTCTTTTTAATTTGTATTAATTATTCAATAATAGTACTGTGTTTCTTTTTATATCTTTTCTTACAAGTAAATCGTCCGTGTATAATGGCAATTAGATTGGTAATCTCCATGATTCTACATGATTTAGGAAAAGAAATAGGCAATAGCCGTATTTTGGAATTCTTTTGGTTTTTGATTGCTTGTTTTTATGAATTGTTTGCCCGGGGGAAAACGACATCCAGTGCTGGGCCAATAATTTGAAATCCGATGGTGTTTTTCGTAGCAGTCCAAGGGGTTGGTTCACTTTTGGGCTATCACTTTTATGAAAAGCTAGAAGTACATTATATAAGTCCGAAACTCCAAAAAGGCTATATATATATATATATATACTTTCGAAAGTATAGTATCTCTACACACACTATATATATATATATATATATATATATAGAATCCAGCTACTATCCTTTTAGGAGGATAGGAGCCTTCGTTCTCCTAAATTTTCTACCGTTCGGATGAAAAGATGTGCGGCTAGGATGAGAGTGGTTACGGTTAGGTTGATAGTGGGCCCCCTAGGGTTGAGTGGGTGGTTGGTTGAATAGTATAATCTAATGGTTGAAAATGATTAAAAGTTAGATCTAACGGTCAAAAATTTGATAGGACAAAGGCTTCTATCCTCTTAAGAGGATGATAGCCGGACTATATATATATATATATATATATATAATTAGATTGGAATGCTTTTAATAGCATCAAGTCATTGGTGCTATTAGGTTTTCGGCCCTTCGATAAAGGCATGTGCGGTTAGGATGATAGTGATTCTTTAGGGTTGAGTGGATGGTTGGTTGAATAGTATGATCTAACGAATAAAAATGGTCAAATGAATAAATCTAATTAACGGTGAAAAACTTGGTAGCACCAAGTGTTTGGTGCTATTAAAAGCACCATAGCCGGAATTTATATGTGTGTGTATATATAAAGTTTTTAGGCCCTATTCGGATCTTGGACCAAGATATCTAGTGAAAACTTATTTGGTGTGAACATATTGCTATGTGATTAGAAGGTAGGATCTTAATTCTTTCTTACCGAGAGGTCTTGATGTCCAAAAATGTATCTGATGACAGAGTTTATTTGTAAGATAATTTAATTTATTTTGAAAAAATAATTGAAACACTGAATGTGATATTTATTCTAAATAATCGATCGCACTACTTATTTATCAAAGGCTATACGCGTTTGACTAAATTAAGAAGATGGACCTAATAACATGCTATGAATCATTGATCATGTGTAGTTTTTGACGTGCACTCGCGTGCACACCAAACACGTAAAGGAGGCACTACATGTGAGGTCGCCGCTTCGGCTTTGAGTTGCAACAATCGAAATGCATCCGTCCGTGGAACTTGCCACTAAAATTAGGAACTTATCGCATAGTGGCTTTATGCTGTTCCTAGAATTAAACTCGATACATAAAGTTCAACAGCCATTGAAGCACATTCTCTTAGGAGCTATTTGGTTGCTTGTAATTACAACTATACTGCAGATACACATCCAAACTTGATATTTGGTTTGATACTTTTGAATTTAAGTATTGTAGTTGAAACTGCACGAGCAGGCCCAATTACAGCAGTTGAAACTACTCCCAAATTAGCTGTAGTTCCAACTGCAATAGTTGAAGAGTAATTTTAAACAAAAGATAAGCTTACCTCTCGAATTATTTTAAAACAAAAAATATTTTTTTTTTCTATATTGAAGAAATCTTACTGCCATAAATATAAAGTGATAAGATTTTAGAAACGCGCTTCTCAATTGTATAAAATTAAATAAATTATTTACAATTGCAGTGCTTTCTATTGCATCCAACTAAATAAAATATGTGTATTTATAACTGCTTCATTTCTATCTGCATGCATCTCTATCTATATCATAATTTTGATTATATTCAACCAAACGGCCCCCCTTAGTATAAATCCCAGAAAATGTGAGTGCTACCATTGAACTCCTGCTCCTGCTCCTGCTCCTGCGAAAGGAAGTCACTGGAAGTGTTTTGATGGAAAAAACTGCTACTGCTTCTTTAAACAGTAATTTCCGAGCAGTATCCCTGGAGTAGAGGGATAGTTTTTTAGCCAAACAAAAGAGGGCCATATATAGGTATATGGTCTGTGCTTACCAAACAAAACCTCACACATGGCTTAGTCCTTAATCTGAGTAAGTGCAACTGCTTCCCATGACCAAGCCCATTTGCATTCTTTTTTCAGATGTACTCCTTCGTTAGTAAATTAATAATTTGCTGGGAAGGCAGTTGAGAACAGATCAATCTAGTTTCATGCATAAGATTAAAGCCTGCTTTGGACGTCAGAATAAGTTATTCAGTAATAACTTAGGCGCCGTGAAAATTTTATATTTCGTAATTAAAAGTTACAAGTTTGATTTTAACTGCTTAGAAGATCTTGCCGATAGTGATTTCATAGGGTAGCATATCTCACCTACGAGGTGATTTACCTACTTCAGAGAAAATAACACCAAGGACGTTTATGTATGTATGTCTAAAAATAAGGTGATCAGAATCTTTATCTATAAAAAATTGTAGTATTGTTTAGACGTCAGAACAAGTTATTCAATAATAACTTATTCAATAGTAGAAAAAAATTTTCTTTCCCTTTTTGATCGAAAGCAAAGAACATGTTGTTTTGTTCCTTCAAAGATCTTAGTATCAGTGTTTTGATAGTATTGTATTTTTTTTCTCTAATTAAGTGATTTATTTTATTTCAAAAAAAAAGATAAAACTTGAAAGCTAAATACAATACTTATTTTAGACATTTGATCACACTCTTTGTCTACCAAATTCTACAAACTTCTTAAGTAAATTAAAAATATGTGACAAACAAGATGTTTATGCGGCCAAATATAAGATTTGGCGTAAATAAAAGAAGAACAGTAAACACGACCAAGCTATTTATTAAATGGGAGTAAGCTAATAAATAAGCAATTTCCTCAGCATTATTATACGATTCATAAGCAAGAAAGGTAGTCACTTTCTTGATATTAAGCCGAATTAGTTGGGTCTAAATCAGGATAAGGATAAGATGCGAATCTGATGCGGCACTAATTATCCTACTTGATTATTTTCCCATGATTAAGACACTATTATTAATTGCTAACACATCATGTGCTCAATTGGCCACATATATAATTGTTGAATAAGATAGGTTGCTTCCACATATATAGCTGTTGAATAAGATCGGTCGCTTTTTAATTTCTACCTCAGAGAATGCTATGCCATTTAAATTAAATGGATGCCCTCTTATATACTGTAATTTTATTAATGCGCTTGTAAATAATAATATTACGCATGTCCTTTTAAATGGCGACAAATATCACGAATATCTCTGATGGTTAGTTTCTATCTAAAATTATCGTAATAATTACGAAATACTCATTTTACCCTTATCTATCAATATCACTAATGCCTTTTAAATTTTCTATATAAAGAGAAAAGTCTAAATAGAGACTTCATTGAGAGAGAGAACAGTCTAAAAAAGTTCTAAATTTTTTTTTCAAAAAAGGAGTCAAAAGGAGGAAGAGAGTGCATCTTACTTTTGAGGATTGATTTTGATAATGGAGAGGGTATGAGAGGATCCACCCAAAATAAAAAAGAAAGTAAAATGTATATATCAATGGTATCACGTCATCTATATTTATAACCAATCAAATTGTACCCTAAGGATTTACTCATTCCATCATGATTTGTTTTTTAAAAACAAAAATTATATATATATTTCTCACAATTAGAGAAGAAATATAATTAGTTTGAGATATAGCTAGCTATGTGGTGTCACTGCTAGATAGATCCCACAAGAGAGGCTCCACCCGATTTAGGGTTTGAAGAGAGGGCTCCGCCGGACCAGAGAAGATGGCAATAAAGCAAAGAGAAAGACGAGGGTTAAAAAACAATAGTTAAGAAACAATACGAAATAACCACAATAGCCTTAAAAAAAAAACAAAAGGTAAAATTGATATTTTAAAAATTAACTAGTAATAAACTAGCTTTGAACTAAGGTTACAATAACGGAAGGTAACATAAGGGGCATTTATGATAATAACATTGAAAGGACATATGTGATATTTTAATATTTTAGAGGGTATTTGTAATATTTTTAAGATTTTGAGGGATAGTTATAAATTTGTTCCTTAAAAAGTTTTTTTGTTGGTTAAAACAATGTACTAAGACCTACACCTTTCAATTTTATTCGCGTGAATCTCACGATTGGCCCTTAAATTATACGAATGCTATAATTTAATGCATATGTAATTGTGCGTAGATATAGCAAACTATTTTATTTTTTTAGACTTATTATTGCTACGCTTGTTACCGTAGAGTTGCTGATCATGTTAAAACTTGAATATTTTTTAAGATTTAGGACTTACGTGAATGTGAGCGTAGCTTGTTTTTTTGAGAAATAGGTAGCAAGCTACCTGCTTCATTCATTAGGCAAAATGAACTAGGCATACAAGATGGAAGCAGCTAAGGCCTCCGAGTATCCGAAAAAGCAACAAAAAAGGAAGAGAGATAGAAGGGTAGTAGGAAAGGGGAGCGAAAGGTAGTCAGAGTAGCATATTCCAGGCTTTCTTCAAAGTTTTGACCCGTTCAAGTGATCGAAAGGCATTGGGTTGTGCCGCCCTAAAAACGACGTTGTTTCTGTCGGTCCAGACGACCCACCAAATGGCCGACAAAAGGGTTAGCCTATTCGTTCTCATCATCTTGTCGGGGATATCAGATGTTTTGCACCAAAGACTTCTGACATCGTCGTTAGGTACATCCATTCCCTCCGCACAAAGCAGTAGATATCTAAAGAAGATACAGTTACCAAAGAGATGATCACAACTTTTCGGGAGTACAGCACAGTAAACGCAGTTATGCTCCACTTGCACACCTCGAGCGAGCAAACGGTCGGCTGTGAGAAGTCTCTTTCGAAGTAACAACCAAATGAAGATTTTAATTTTGGTCGGAATCTTCAAACTCCAGATGTGCTGATTCATTAGATCCTTCTGTCCAGCCTCAGTGATGAATTGATAGAGAGATTTAACCGTAAACAACTGATTGGAGGTCCACCGCCATTTGATCGAGTCCTGACAATTGTGCGGGCGGCTGTATAGGAGCGAATCTTTGAGCATCATCAGCTGTCTCCTGCTTTCAGCGGATTGGGACGCCACGAAGCCTCTGCATATAAAGCGCCATCTCCATCCTGTATCGTTCCAGCAGTGGGAGACTCGGACATCCTTATTTCTAATGTTAGCAAAGATATCAGGAAACACAGTGCGCAGAGGGGTTTCTCCGATCCAGTTGTCAGACCACATCCTGATGGATCGTCCGTCGCCGAGCTCGTATGCTATACTACATTTGAACACGTCACGGCATCGTAACACACTTTTCCACCACTGCGAATAAGGGACAAAGGCATTGCCCTCGTGCATAGGTCTCCTTCTGACATACTTGTTAATTGTTTTAATTGGAACCTTACATTAATGTTGATTTTGATTTTTTTTTAAAGGATAATAAATACACGAAATTTTCATATCCCTAAAAACGAGGTCACCTACATGTGCTAGACTAATAAATCTTACAGAGGAAACGCAAAAAGATACACGGAACAAAATTTTTAATTCCGTACTCAAATTAATTCCATGTTGAAATAAATTCTTTTAAAAAAGTTTTACTTCAGTTCTTATATATATATATATATATTACTATTAGAAAATAAATTATTATCTATTTATATTGTACTTGTTTATATACCATGTATTTATCGGCTATCTTTTTCATCGCATATTTCAAACCTACAATTCCTTAAGTTACAATTTTTTCGCCGTATATAACTTGAAGTGTTGAACCTCTGAATCAATAATATGATATAAATAAAAAAAAATAATAAATTTGTAGTGTATGAACAAACGAGTAAACTAAGTGCAAGCTACAATTTTTGATGTAAGATAAGGACTAAAATAAAAGACTGTTATAAATTTACGGACTAAATTAAAATCTTTGGATAATGTCCAAATCAAAGGTTTGAGGACCAAAATGAAACTTGACTAAAAGTTTCAGGACTAGTAGTGCAATTTTCACCATATTGCAATATATTCTATTGGAGCGATGCTACAAACCCTCTAGAGTTGTAATCTTACAACGTGGCCATCTAAGAGCCAAGTTGTGAGAATTTGTCTCGTCATTTTTTTTATTTAACTGAAAATCAAAAGAATTGAATAAATTTTTTCGGCCATAAGATCGGAAGGTTGTAAAGATTATGAAGTCTCAATTCAGAAATGCTATCCACATTTTAGTGTCAACCGGAATCAGCTTCTAGACTTTCTTGGTCTTATTTATTTATTTATTTATTTATTTTATTATTTGACCTACGACGCTTCAATTATGTAATTGCTAAAGTTAGAAAAGCAGAAATTTTGGACTCCTCTTAAGTAATCACCGAAAATATGACTTGTGGGGCAAGATATTTGGAAGTTGAAAAAGACCATTTAATGCATGGAAATGCCAAGTCTAGAAGCTGGAAATAGGAAGCAAAATTTTCTTCTTCTTTCCCATCTTTCAGAAAAATATCCAAAGGAATTTTGTTCTATTGAGTGCATCTTTTTGAATGGATTATCACCCACCTTTCATATATGAGTTTAAGCTAGTATATTACTAGGGGCAATTTCATGACTATTTTTTCATATCCGAGGGACAATAGTATGTGAATAGTATTTAATTACTGTTTATTTTTCATCATTGAATTACTATTATTTCATCTACCACCACTTAACCCTAAGCATTCAATGGTTAAGAAATAGGTAGCAGAAACTATTTTCATACTATCAATAATATTCCAGCCACATTCTATATATATATATATATATATATATATATATATATATATAATAGTGGTTACTATTAACTTTTTAACCGTTGGATGCCTAGAGTTTAGCGAAAATTGATGGTTGTAATAATTCAATGGTAGAGAAGTTGATAGTAAACAGTATTCATGATATGCTATCAATAATGTACTAGGTGAACTCTCTCTCTCTCTCTCTCTCTCTCTCTCTCTCTCTCTCTCTCTCTCTCTCTCTCTCTCTCTATATATATATATATATATATATATATATAGAGTCCGGCTGGTATACTATCGGTAGCATCGGAGGCCTCCGTGCTACCAAGTTGTTTTTGATGATGCGACTTTTGAATCGACGATCGGCTCCGCTAGACTTGATCTACACTATTGAAAATGTTTGGAAACTAAATTTCATAATTTTTCGATATCATTTACCTATCAAACGAGTAGTCGAAAAATGGATGGCTGAAAATAAAAATTTCATAAAAAATGATGATAAAAGGCTTAAATTTAAAATCAGAGATACTGATCTTACTCTAAATAGTTCAAAGAATTTTCTATAAAAATTTTATCAGATTTGGATTGTTTTACACCGTTAAACTTACAAACGCATCTCATCTACCATTGAAATTGTCAATTTTGAGACCCTTTGATCACTAACCAAATAATGTCGAAAAATTATAAAATTTAGTTTCCAAACACTTTCAATAGTGTAGATCAAGTCTAGCGGAGCCGATCGTCGATTTAAAAGTCGCATCATCAAAAACAACTTGGTAGCACAGAGGCCTCCGTGCTACCGATAGTATACCAGTCGGACTCATATATATATATATATATATATATAACTAGACTGGAATACTATTAATAGTACCAAGCTATTGGTACTATTAGTTTTTTAGCTCTTGGATTGAGAAATGTGCGGTTAGGATGATGTGGGCCCCCTAGGGTTGAGTAAGTGGTTGGTTGAATAGTATAATCTAACGGGTAAAAATAATCAAAGGATTAAATCTAACGGTGAAAAACTCGATAGCACCAAGCCCTTGGTGCTATCGATAGTATCCCAGCCGGACTCTCTCTCTCTCTCTCTCTCTCTCTCTCTCTCTCTCTCTCTCTCTCTCTCTCTCTCTCTCTCTCTCTCTCTCTCTCTCTCTCTCTCTCTCTCTCTCTCTCTCTCTCTCTCTCTCTCTCTCTCTCTCTCTCTCTCTCTCTCTCTCTCTCTATATATATATATATATATATATATATATATATATATATATATACTCATTGACGGTTGTTGCGTTGGAGAAATACTACTTATACATCCAAAAGTGTGTATAAATTTAACATTCCACTCACCCAAAGATTACTTTAATCACATTATTCAAATCAGAATGCTATTTTTTAATACAAAAAATTCAAAAGGATTGCTTGAATTCATGGAAAAGTACATTTGGATTTGAATTGTAATGCCCATAATTTTTACTAAAATTTCTCAAACAGCTTCGACTCTGAAACTAAAAACTATCATCTTAAAGCTCAAAAATTCGTTTAGGTTTCCACCACATTAGAATTTCAGATAGCAACAAGAACACGTTAATAATCGGGAACCTGCACCAATCCTTCCCAAATGAGATACTAAACATCAATGTAGTATGAAATTATTTTGCACTTTTCTACATATGTAAACATCTTTTAAACTTTAGAGCTTTGGCAAGTAGGTTTCCCAACTTTGTGTGTGTATGTATATATATATATATATATATATATATATATATATATATAGAGAGAGAGAGAGAGAGAGAGAGAGTCCACCTGAAATGTTATTGGCAGTAGATGAATAGTATCTACTATCAATTTTTCAATCCTTGAATTATTACTATTCCACCTAACCCAATTAAACTGTAGACATTCAAGGGATATAAAGTAGGTAGCAAACACTGCTCGTATACTATCAATATTATTCCTTATATATATAAGAAAAGTTAGTAATTAAACATTCATTGCTGACAAATGTTCTATATGTGATCTGATAAAACTTCAAAACAGTACATTAAAATCAATCTTTTTTATTTCAGACATTTGAGAAAAATAATAAAAATTAAAGATTGGCTCAGCTGATTTTTCGATCTTTGTGTTTTATCTTTATTTGTGCCCCCCCTCTTTTTTTTCGTGTTTTGAAACTTTGCAAAATCAAAATATGCCATTATATGGCTATGTAATTAGTAATTTCATTGGAGTGAAAGGTCCAACTAAACTATTAAATAGAAGTTTAATTAGGGCCATTTGACAAACGTCTAACGCCTAAGGGGTGTTTATACAATTGGGTGTTCATACATGAGCAATACTATATGTACACCCCAAAGTAATGTATGATATACACTTTATTCATTCAATGGATGAAATATTTTTACTAGTCAAATCAAATATTGTTAAGGCTAAAATCAGAAGTATCATAAATGGTGAACTTAAAATTTCTCCACTGTGGTGCATCACATTTTCAATATGCCCCTTCATGGTTCAAAAAGTTATACTCTGGTCTCGTACGGTTTAGCTTCTTATTTTTACTTTACTACTTCATGGTTCAGAAAGTTATACTCAACTACTCTATGATTTACTGCATTTCTTTTACTTTCTCATCTTATGAGTTTTTCAAAAATTTTTACGTTGTCATCCTATTTGATATAAATTTTTTTTGACAAAATAAAAAATAAACTGTAAGGATGTTAAAATATAATTTTTTGAATAAAGTAAAAATAAACTAAATCAGGGAGGGATAATTTGAAGTTTAACCATTAATTAAACTCAAATTCTATCCGCAATTAATTAAACAACGAACCACCACCAACAGAGAAGGCCTTTGTTTTGTTTTTCCCGAGGCGGTGTCGCGGGAAACGCCAACAGTTTCTCGGCACGTGTCCCGGGCGCGGCTTCCCGCGCCCTCGTCGGTGCGCGCCAGCTCAGCCCATGTTTTTCTTAAAAAAACTTGGGATTTGACGTTTGACCTCCAGAAAGAACGAGGAGCGGGGCCCACAACGTTTTGACCGTACGGAGCGACGCGATTGGTCGGTCGAGCACCCGCTGCGTCGATTCTCGTGCCCGGTCGGCGCAAGAAAACAAGAACAGTTTTTTGTTTTTTGTTTTTTGTTTTGTTAAAAAAAAAAAAAAAGTCGGCGCGGACGGCGGCTAATTACTTCCCGAATGCGCAGGAGGAGAAATCCTCGGCGAATTACTCCCCGAGTGCACGCTTAATGCTCTCGGTTTAGGGCCTACACATGTTTTACTTTTCAAAGTAAAGATTTTTAATCGAACTAGAGTTAAATAAAAATTACCTTTTTCTGGCAGTTTGTTTGTATTTTTTTGGAATCAATTTTTTTTTAGTTTTACTGTTTGTTTGTATAATCTCTGGTCCCTCGATACATTTTAGTTCTGGGTGCCCGATTTGCCCTGCGAGCGTCCGAAATATTCTGGACTTGTGTGTGGGCGCCCGAAACCAATTTGAACACTTAACTCGAGAGTCCTGGGCTTGTTGGAATTCTATGTTCTAGCATGTCGTATCGTTGTTGTTGTTCTTTTTTCTTGAGATAAACACACCCAGAGAACATGCTAAGATAGTTTAATATTGAAAGAGTAATGTTTCATGTTAATTGGGATTATGATCTCGAGATGCCTACCATATGTTTGTAGAAATGACAATGTAGCAAAAGAACTCTTGTAGACGTTGCAATGGTGGTACTTTGATTATGACTTGTGATTATAACTTGTAAGAGCCAAATGCTCAACGAGCAACTTGCTCGTGGGGGGCGCGCCCCCACGGGCCTTGGCCCTTGAAGGTGTAGCCATGGGCTATGCAATTGTTCGAGCCTCCGCTATTGAGAACCGAAGTGGGTTCGGATGCGATTGTTCGACGTCCCATTAGACAAGGCGCAAGTTTAACCGGACTACTAGTCGGTCGACGTAATTGAGTAATATAAACAATGGTAAACCGTAATAAAACGCGATGGTACCGTACAGTGACCTGAGGGTACTTGGACCAGGTGTACATTCCATTGTTTACCTGCGATGAGATGATGATTTTGAGGTTTTGGTTTGTGGAGCGGAGACAAGGATAGCATGCGGGTGACACAGAAAAAAAGAGATAAAGGAGTGCAGTGAAAGGGGAGTCATCCCGAACTGCCAGAAAGATCAGTGAAAGGGGAGACGTCCCCGCTGGGAGTAACTCGGTGAGGAGGGTGATGTACACCTGATGACACATACCAGGATAGTCATGACGAGTGAGATATATTATCATGTTTATTTTGAATAATGAACACCTAGGATTAGTGCTGGGTACGTTATGACGAGCCTAATAGAGCAATGGATTGGCTATTGGAGGCAGGTTGTATGGGTATGAGATAATGTTAGTGTATTGGGACGGATGGATGGACGAGTCAACAAATTGAATCAGTCTGTCTTGTGCGCACTGGTAGTGTCGTGGCATAGCATCCAATGCATAGTGCATGACAGGCTTCCCTCAGATTATTCATTGAACGAATTGATAGATTCATCGGTTGGACATTAATCTCCCTGATTATTGCTTTCCGTATGGGCCGTTAACTCTTTTTTTATTGTATCCTAGTTATGTTAGGATTTGGTTAGATTTGTAATTATTTTCTAGTTGGATAATAATTAATATTTAAATCTATTGGAGATATATTAAGATTTAAATATTAATTAGAGTAGAAATCTAACTAGATTAGGATAAATATTTAGATCTATTGGAGATAATTAATATAAATTTAAATATTTATTGGAGTAGGAATCCTAATTATACTAGAATTGTGGTACATTTTGGGTGGAGCTTTATATATAGCTCTTTGGAGTACCCTTTTGTAAAGTGAGTACGGGAGAGAGAAACCCTCTTGGGTAGAACCGTACCAGGAGAGAGAGAGAGAGCCATGGTTGTATGCACCTAGTGCATAGATGCATACACTGAGAGAAGTCTCCTTTTGGGTTTATAGAAGACGAAAGAATGGTAGGAGAAATTCAGAAAGAGAGCTCGGGTTGAAACTACTTTGTGTAGAAGAGAAGTCAGGTGTAATATTCTCTTATTTAATGAATCTTATTTTACCCGCATATTTTCTGTTTGGTTTTTCTCTCTTTTATGATTGTATTAGCTTTTGCTGAGAAGACGGGTTTATGGTAAAAATCCGATTTGACGCTTCCGTTGCGGAATCCCAACAATCGGTACCGGATCAACAGCAGCCGGTATCGGAGCGGGTTGCGGATTCTCGAGATCCGGTACCGGGGGCGAGTACCGGATTTCCAACAAATTGGTATCAGAGCGAAGGTTACCGATCCGCGGGGGAGATCGACGGAGATGGCCACGAAGTTCGAAATCGAGAAGTTCGACGGCAAGAACAATTTCGGCTTGTGGCAGATTAAAGTACGGGCGATCCTCGTACAACAAGAATTGGACGAGACGTTGAACGGGAAGGAGGCGAAGCCGGCGGAGGTCACATATACGACATGGACGAAGATGGAGCAGAAAGCGTTGAGTACGCTTCATCTATTATTAGCAGATGAGGTTCTTTACAATATAGCCAGCGAGACGACGCCGGCGAAATTGTGGAAGAAACTGGAAGATCTGTACATGACCAAATCCCTGACGAACAAGTTGTATCTGAAGCAGCGACTGTTTACGCTGCGGATGCAAGAAGCGGTGAGCCTACACGAGCATCTGAACGACTTCAACAAGGTGGTAGCCCAGTTGACTAGTATCGGAGTCAATCTGGATGACGAGGACAAGACGCTGATTTTATTATCTTCGTTACCGGCGGCATATGAGCATCTGGTGACCACGTTGCTTTATGGTAAGGTGTCCATAAGCGTGGAGGCGGTCACAGCGGCGCTTCTCTCGAATGAGATGCGAAAGATGACTCAGGAGTCCGGCACGCAGAGCCGGGATACTGCTCTGGTGGTGAGAGCGAAGAAGGAGGCGACAACATCGGCGACCGGAGATCGACAGAAGAAGCCGTTATCCGAGATGGAGTGCTTCTACTGTCGCAAGAAAGGGCATATAAAGCACAACTGTCAGAATGATCTGAAGGAGTTGAAGCGACAAAGGGAGAGAACTGTCGTGAACCAGGACGAGGCGACATCAGCGATGGCGCAAGCGGCAGAGTCGGAGACGATCGATTCTGATGTGCTGTATGCGGTGACCGGTGGTGCAAAAATTTCGGATGATACGTGGGTGCTCTATTCCGCGTGTTCCTTTCACGTATGCCCGGAGAAAGAGTCTTTTGCTACCTATAAGGCGATCAAAGGTGGAAAAGCTCTGATGGGGAACGGGACGGCATGCAAAGTTTTGGGAGTCGGCACGGTGAAGATCTGAATGCACGATGGGGTCGTGAGGACGCTGACGGGTGTGCGGCACGTTCCTGGATTGAAGCGGAATTTGATCTCGCTAGGCGCGTTGGACTCGAAGGGTTGCGATTTTTCGGCTTCAGGTGGAGCTATGAGGGTCCGAAAGCGAGATCGGGTCGTGTGCGAGGCGAACAAGCGCGAAAACCTATACGTTCTGAACGGGAGTACAATCAGAGCGGGAGCGAATGCGGTTTGGGTTCCAAAAGTTCGCGGAGGTGCAATCTGTAGTACTCGAAAAATTTTGAGATTTAGGGTTTCTGGACTTGGCGGGATTCGGGCGCCCGGAAGTGAGGTTGTGGACGCCCGAATGTTCTGGACCCGGTTGCACTTTGTGGACGATCTGTTTGTGGCCGACGGAGATCGGATCTGGATGCATGAACCGGACGCCCGGACGGAGGATCCGGTTTGAGCTGTTGACGTGGAGAGCCACGTGTCGCGACACAGGACACGTGTCGATCGCCGGAGACACGCCGCCCCACCGCCTGCTGACTATCGACCGACCGCTTGGCCGCACGACGACACCTGTACGGCAGGGTTTCCGGACGCCCGGAAGTTGAGAAGTGGGCGCCCGAATGTGGACTTTTGGCAGCCTATAAATAGGTGAGCCCTGATGGTTTTTGGGTTATTTTCCACTCCGAGATCCCTGTTCTAGAGAGAGAAAGCTAGTGTAAGGGCCATGAGTTGGCATTAGTTTGTGATCTAGCTTGTTCTCCTCTAACCTGCTGATCTGATCTGGTGCTGAGCTGTTATTCTGCTGGAGATAGCAGTTCCTTGAAGGTTTACACAGATCGGAGTGCTGCCGGAGTTCCTTATCTTGGAGGGTTGGATCTGAGGCTTGTTCTTTCCCCACCGTGGTTGGATTAGCATTTGAGGTGGGTTGATGTTTGCCAGATTCAGTGGACTTCCTCCTACGTGTTTTATCTCATGTTAGCATAATATGATATGATGTTGTTTGGATTATGTTAGCATGATTGGATTATGATATGTGGATATTGGATTATGATATTGGGATTATGATAGTATGCCATGCTAAGATTATGTAGAGATGCTATGTTAGGGTGAGACTGATCTATAGACTGCATGGGCATGTTATGATCTTAGATGTGCTAATGATATGTATATGAGCATGCATTTCTTTGTATCCTTGTTGCATGATTGGACCTACACCTATTATGTTGATTCCTTGTACCAGTTGTTGTACATGTAGTGTAGGTGATCATGTTGTGGCTCGTGCTATGTTGTTGTACCTCCTCTTTGTGGTAGAGTTGAGAGCCTCCTCTTTGTGGTAGAGTTGAGATTGATTGTGAGCACTGGAGCATTGATTGTGCCGAGGGCACGTGGTTCTTTGTGAGAGTATGGATTGGGTCATACTTGTTGATTATCCTTTGTGGTGCCGAGGGCACAGTGGATTGGGTCTTACTTGTTGACTATCCTTTGAGGTGCCGAGGGCACTTGATTCTTTGTTGACCCAGTCGTGTCGATCATATACCTGCGGGTGCTTGGCGGATACTATGGTTGTACTTTGCTCGGTTGGGTCGCTCCCACGAGTACCACTCTAGAGTTGGCATGTTCCGTACAGAGGGTTGTACGAGGGGCTAGTTACAGACGGGCTTCCTGTACTAGTCGGCTCCCTGGAGGGTTGAGCAGCTCCCTGGAGGGTTGAGCGTGATCAGGCCGCAGGTATCGTGTTGTGAGGTATGGTATTGTATTGAGAGGTATTGTATGGCGAGAGCTAGGTACAGATGGGGTTCCTGTACTAGCTGGTTCGCAGGTATTGTATTGTGTATGATAGTCCTCATTTGGTATATTCAGTTTATTGGTATTCATACTGACAGTTGAGTTTTGTGCATAGTATATCTCCTACTCTTTTATTGCTCTATACATATCTCTTGAGATTGAGGACTTAGTGGGCAGACCGCTGAGGCTGGTGGCGGTACCCACTGAGGACTACTTGATTGATAGTAGTTCTCACACCCATTGGTGACATCTTTTTGCAGAGTCTTCTTCCCCAGTTGTGCATACTGAGCGCGGAAAGGAGACCGTCGGGTAGAGCTATTCCCCGGATACTTGGCTAGAGGTATACCCATTTTGGATAGATGATTGAGTCTGTACATACAGTGTGATTGTGACATCAGTGTTGTATATGTGAGTTATTTATGAGAGTTATGGATGATGTATGTACAGTGATCTTTTGATATATTATATAGCAGCTCTGTTGATACCTTTAGCTCTGTGTGTTTATTGTGGATGTTGTTTCGCTTCGTATACATGGTAGAAATACTGTGTATGCGGCGGATCTGGTCATGCGCCTGGGAAGAGGTAACCCGGGGCGTGACAGATTAAGTTGGTATCAGAGCTTAGGAATAGGTCAAGAGGGCCTAGGAAACCTAAGATAAACAGACCTAAGAATGACGAGAGAGACGTGATTGATCGCGAAAGTCATAGATTGGGTTTTGAATCCTTCCTTGTGTAGGAAGAGTGATTGAGGGATTATGCCTTCTCTTATCAGATGAATTATGTTGGCTGCAGACGACATAATAATCTGAGAAGAAAAGAAGTGTCCTTCTAGACTTTCGCTAGATTGGGTCGTGAGTTGATTGTGGTCCTAATCGGGTATTCTGTTGCAGGTTGTTACTATGCCTCCTCGACGACCATCGACGCGAGCGCATCCGACGCCTTCGGATATGCCTGAGCAGACGGGACCTAGTGAACAGCCCGCTCTGCAGGAACAGCTAGCAGACATAGCTGCAGTTGGAAGGCAGCAGAGTGCCTTGTTACAGAAGATGTGTGATGCTTTCTCTACGCCTCGAGCTATGGAACCTCAGGCGGCAACTACTCCAACTACACCCGGAGAAGGAAGTACTCAGCCTAGTCAAGTGCTTTCTGAAGAGGAGCAGGAGCGGATGGCGGATAGATTAGCTCGCTTCTATAGGTTTGATCCACCGCGATTCAATGGTAGTAGTATAGAACCGTGGTGGTAGAAGCCTGGAATTGTGAGATGGAGAAGTTGTTTAGGATTGTTACCCTAGGCACAGGAGGTGCGAGTACCTGACCATAATTTACAGGTGATTGAGGGTTGTGTAGGATGTCCTATGCAAGTAGGACCTTGGATCATGTCTGTTGATTTATTAGTATTGAGACAGTTGCAGG
Organism: Puya raimondii; assembly: GCA_016920855.1. Classification (NCBI taxonomy): domain Eukaryota; kingdom Viridiplantae; phylum Streptophyta; class Magnoliopsida; order Poales; family Bromeliaceae; genus Puya; species Puya raimondii. The sequence goes on from JABWPP010000050.1 coordinate 8,972,741, forward strand.
ATTTTGATGTAATCCTAGGCATGGATTGGTTATCTCGATACTTTGCTACGATTGATTGTGGATCTAAGACGGTAATCTTTCGTGAGCCTGGACATGAGGAGTATATTTATGAAGGTTGTAAGAGTTCACTGTTCGCAGTGACGATCTCTTCTTCTAAGGCCAGACAGATGTTAAATAGTGGATGTATGGCCTATTTAGCAACAGTGACTAAAGTGCCTACTGTTGTACCAGGACTCGAGGATATTTCTATTGTCCGTGAATTTCCGGACGTATTTCCTTCTGAGTTATCCTCGATGCCTCCTGATAGGGAGATTGAATTCGTGATTGATGTGGTACCAGGAACCGCGCCAATCTCGAAGACACCCTATAGAATGGCACCAGCTGAGTTGAGAGAGTTGAAGGCGCAATTGCAGGATCTTATGGATAAAGGTTTTATTAGACCCAGTGTGTCGCCCTGGGGAGCGCCTGTACTTTTTGTGAAGAAGAAGGATGGTTCACTTAGGTTGTGTGTGGATTATCGAGAATTGAACAAAGTGACAATCAAGAATAGATATCCCCTCCCACGTATCGATAACCTGTTCGATCAATTGCAGGGAGCGTGTGTCTTTTCTAAGATTGATCTTCAGTCCGGTTACCACCAGTTGAAGGTGAAGGCCGAGGATATTTCTAAGGCTGCTTTTAGAACTCGATATGGGCATTATGAGTTTACAGTCATGCCATTTGGGTTGACTAATGCCCCTGCTGCATTTATGGATACGATGAACCGAGTCTTTAAGTCCTTCTTGGACAAGTTCGTGGTAGTCTTTATTGATGACATTCTGATTTACTCCCGTGATGATGCGGAGCATGAGGAGCATCTGAGATTAGTGCTACAACTCTTGCGAGAGAAGAAGTTGTATGCAAAGCTCAAGAAGTGTGAATTTTGGTTGAGAGAGGTTGAATTTTTAGGCCACGTGATTTCAGCTTCGGGAGTAGCTGTTGATCCTAAGAAGATTGAGGCAATTCGTGATTGGCCTAGACCGACGACCATTTCCGAAGTGCGGAGTTTTCTTGGTCTAGCCGGGTATTATCGACGATTCGTGGAGAGCTTTGCGAAACTCTCTACACCCCTTACTCGGTTAACCAGGAAAGGAGTTAGGTATGTTTGGGGTGATGAGTGCCAAGCATGCTTTGATGAGCTTAAGCAGAGATTGATGACAGCCCCTATTCTTGCACTACCTGTGATGGGCGAAGGATTTGTCATTTATAGTGATGCTTCGCATAGTGGCTTGGGTTGCGTACTGATGCAACATGGCAAAGTGATTGCATATGCTTCAAGACAACTAAAGGAATATGAGAAGAACTACCCCACTCATGATTTGGAGTTGGCGGCGGTAGTCTTTGCTCTGAAGCTATGGCGTCACTATCTTTATGGTGAGCATTGTGAAGTGTATACAGATCATAAGAGTCTTAAGTATCTGTTTACACAGAAAGAGTTGAATCTACGGCAACGGAGATGGTTAGAATTATTGAAGGATTATGACATCTCTATATTATACCATCCCGGTAAGGCGAACGTTGTTGCCGATGCTTTGAGTAGGAAGGCTGTGGCAACTTTGAGTTTGTGTATTACTCAACAGCCTGTCCTAGTGGAAGAGATGCGGAGGTTGTCCCTTGAAGTGGTTACTCACGGGATGACGGCGAGACTGATGACTCTGATCTTACAGCCCACTCTGTTAGATAGGATTCGAGAGAAACAGAGTGTGGATCCTTACTTGGTGAAAGTTCGAGATCAACTAAAAAGTGGAGATCTTGAAGACTTTACTTATGATGCTGAGACTCTTCGTTATAGAGGACGTCTATGTGTACCAGCAGATCAGGAGATTCGGGAGGAGATATTGAAGGAAGCACATTATTCTCCTTATTCTGTACATCCTGGAGGGACAAAGATGTACCAGGATCTGAAGACTCACTTCTGGTGGAATGGTATGAAGCGGGATATTGGTAGAGCTGTAGCTCAATGTTTGACATGTCAGCAAGTTAAGGCTGAACATCGTGTACCAGCTGGTAAGCTACAGAGTCTTCCAATACCTGAATGGAAGTGGGATCATATTACGATGGATTTCATCGTAGGATTGCCGAGGACTTCGAGCGGCTGTGATTCTATTTGGGTGATTGTTGATAGGCTGACAAAGTCTGCTCATTTTCTGCCTATGCAGATCACTTGGTCACGTGAGCGACTTGCGCAGCTCTATATGGATGAGATATTGAGATTGCATGGAGTGCCAATCTCAATAGTATCTGATAGAGACCCAAGGTTTGTTTCTCATTTCTGGAAGAGTTTACAAACAGCTTTGGGGACTCAGCTTCGGTTTAGCACTGCTTTTCATCCCCAGACTGATGGTCAGTCCGAGCGCACTATACAGACACTCGAGGATATGTTGAGAGCTTGTGTCTTGGATTTTGGTGGAGGTTGGGATCGACATATGAGATTGGTAGAGTTTGCGTACAACAATAGCTATCAAGCGAGCATTAAGATGGCTCCGTTTGAAGCATTGTATGGACGCAAATGTCGATCACCTCTGTATTGGGATGATGTTGGTGAAAGGAAGACGTTAGGACCAGATCTTTTGCTTGAAGCCGAAGAGAAAGTTAAGTTGATACGACGGCATATTGAGACGGCTCAGAGTAGGCAAAAGAGTTATTCTGATACTCGGAGACGAGATCTAGAGTTTCATGTTGGCGATCATGTATTCTTGAAGGTCTCACCATCGAAGGGCATACGAAGATTTGGAATTCGCGGAAAGCTTAGCCCGCGATTTATTGGTCCTTTTGAGGTCCTAGAGAGAGTTGGACCCGTGGCATATCGGTTAGCCCTTCCGCCTCGACTTGCAGGAGTACACAATGTCTTCCATGTATCTGTTCTGAGGAGATACATGCATGATCCTTCCCATGTGATAGATTTTTTTCCACTGGAGCTTACTGAGGATTTGCAGTACGAGGAGCGACCGATACGAATTCTTGCTCGTGAGACGAGGGAATTGCGTAATCGAGTCATACCTTATGTAAAGGTACAATGGGATTTTCATGATGTTAGAGAAACGACATGGGAGTTGGAGACGGTTATGCAGAGATCTTATCCCCACTTGTTTACTCTTGGAGGTGAGTATTTTACCTTAGTTTCGAGGACGAAACTATTTTAAGGAGGGGAGAATGTAGTACTCGGAAAATTTTGAGATTTAGGGTTTCTGGACTTGGCGGGATTCGGGCGCCCGGAAGTGAGGTTGTGGACGCCCGAATGTTCTGGACCCGGTTGCACTTTGTGGACGATCCGTTTGTGGCCGACGGAGATCGGATCTGGATGCATGAACCGGACGCCCGGACGGAGGATCCGGTTTGAGCTGTTGACGTGGAGAGCCACGTGTCGCGACACAGGACACGTGTCGATCGCCGGAGACACGCCGTCCCACCGCCTGCTGACTATCGACCGACCGCTTGGCCGCACGACGACACCTGTACGGCAGGGTTTCCGGACGCCCGGAAGTTGAGAAGTGGGCGCCCGAATGTGGACTTTTGGCAGCCTATAAATAGGTGAGCCCTGATGGTTTTTGGGTTATTTTCCACTCCGAGATCCCTGTTCTAGAGAGAGAAAGCTAGTGTAAGGGCCATGAGTTGGCATTAGTTTGTGATCTAGCTTGTTCTCCTCTAACCTGCTGATCTGATCTGGTACTGAGCTGTTATTCTACTGGAGATAGCAGTTCCTTGGAGGTTTACTCAGATCGGAGTGCTGCTGGAGTTCCTTATCTTGGAGGGTTGGATCTGAGGCTTGTTCTTTCCCCACCGTGGTTGGATTAGCATTTGAGGTGGGTTGATGTTTGCCAGATTCAGTGGACTTCCTCCTACGTGTTTTATCTCATGTTAGCATAATATGATATGATGTTGTTTGGATTATGTTAGCATGATTGGATTATGATATGTGGATATTGGATTATGATATTGGGATTATGATAGTATGCCATGCTAAGATTATGTAGAGATGCCATGTTAGGGTGAGACTGATCTATAGACTGCATGGGCATGTTATGATCTTAGATGTGCTAATGATATGTATATGAGCATGCATTTCTTTGTATTCTTGTTGCATGATTGGACCTACACCTATTCTGTTGATTCCTTGTACCAGTTGTTGTACATGTAGTGTAGGTGATCATGTTGTGGCTCGTGCTATGTTGTTGTACCTCCTCTTTGTGGTAGAGTTGAGAGCCTCCTCTTTGTGGTAGAGTTGAGATTGATTGTGAGCACTGGAGCATTGATTGTGCCGAGGGCACGTGGTTCTTTGTGAGAGTATGGATTGGGTCATACTTGTTGATTATCCTTTGTGGTGCCGAGGGCACAGTGGATTGGGTCTTACTTGTTGATTATCCTTTGAGGTGCCGAGGGCACTTGATTCTTTGTTGACCCAGTCGTGTCGATCATATACCTGCGGGTGCTTGGCGGATACTATGGTTGTACTTTGCTCGGTTGGGTCGCTCCCACGAGTACCACTCTAGAGTTGGCATGTTCCGTACAGAGGGTTGTACGATGGGCTAGTTACAGACGGGCTTCCTGTACTAGTCGGCTCTCTGGAGGGTTGAGCAGCTCCCTGGAGGGTTGAGCGTGATCAGGCCGCAGGTATCGTGTTGTGAGGTATGGTATTGTATTGAGAGGTATTGTATGGCGAGAGCTAGGTACAGATGGGGTTCCTGTACTAGCTGGTTCGCAGGTATTGTATTGTGTATGATAGTCCTCATTTGGTATATTCAGTTCATTGGTATTCATACTGACAGTTGAGTTTTGTGCATAGTAGTGGTAGTATATCTCCTACTCTTTTATTGCTCTATACATATCTCTTGAGATTGAGGACTTAGTGGGCAGACCGCTGAGGCTGGTGGCGGTACCCACTGAGGACTACTTGATTGATAGTAGTTCTCACACCCATTGGTGACATCTTTTTGCAGAGTCTTCTTCCCCAGTTGTGCATACTGAGCGCGGAAAGGAGACCGTCGGGTAGAGCTATTCCCCGGATACTTGGCTAGAGGTATACCCATTTTGGATAGATGGTTGAGTCTGTACATACAGTGTGATTGTGACATCAGTGTTGTATATGTGAGTTATTTATGAGAGTTATGGATGATGTATGTACAGTGATCTTTTGATATATTATATAGCAGCTCTGTTGATACCTTTAGCTCTGTGTGTTTATTGTGGATGTTGTTTCGCTTCGTATACATGGTAGAAATACTGTGTATGCGGCGGATCTGGTCATGCGCCTGGGAAGAGGTAACCCGGGGCGTGACACAATCGCTCGAGGCGGAGCGGCGGATTCGGCGACATCGAGCGGAGGAGACAAGCTCAAGGTGGAGCTTGCATGGTGAACTCGACGCAGCGGTTGAAGATTACAAATCAAACCAAGGTGGAGATTGTTAGGATTTGGTTAGATTTGTAATTATTTCCTAGTTGAATAAGAATTAATATTTAAATATATTGGAGATATATTAAGATTTAAATATTAATTAGAGTAGAAATCTAACTAGATTAGGATAAATATTTAGATCTATTGGAGATAATTAAATATATATTTAAATATTTATTGGAGTAGGAATTCTAATTATACTAGGATTGGGGTACGTTTTGGGTGGAGCTTTATATATAGCACTTTGGAGTACCTTTGTGTAAAGTGAGTACGGGAGAGAGAAACCCTCTTGGGTAGAACCGTACCAGGAGAGAGAGAGAGTCATGGTTGTATGCACCTAGTGCATAGATGCATACACCGAGAGAAGTCTTCTTTTGGATTTATAGAAGACGAGAGAAGGGTATGAGAGATTTAAAAAGAGAGCTCGGGTTGAAGCTACTCTGTGTAGAAGAGGAGTCAGGTGTAATCTTCTCTTATTTAATGAATCTTATTTTATCCGCATATTTTTTGTTTGGTTTTTCTCTCTTTTATGATTGTATTAGATTTTGCTGAGAAGACGGGTTTATGGTAAAAACCCGATTTGACACTTCCGTTGCGGAATCCCAACAATCGGTACCGGATCAACAGCAGCCGGTATCGGAGCGGGTTGCGGATTCTCGAGATCCGGTACCGGGGCGAGTACCGGATTTCCAACAAGTTACCTAGATTTTGTGCCTATTGTTTTGCAGGTAGGACTGAATAGCATGCCCCATGCGGACACATGGTGAGGCGACACATTTAGAGATAATTGGCACTTAGTTTAGTTCATACAAGATTGGATATTTGGTTGTGTGACTTTGATTTTACCCTGAGTGTTAGTAAATATAGATTTTTTCTTTAAAGCCTTCCAGCTCCATAAGATTCAAATTCAAATTTTTGGATTTGAACTGTATGGAGATGTGGCGGTAGTGACTCGAACTATGGCTTGTTTCAGGTTGTGACAGTTTGGCATGAAGTCAATGGCATAGAAACTTGTTTCATCGAAAATTGTTGAATCCCCACACGTTAATATTAGGGGAGCGAAAACAACATCTCCAACGTTAATATTTTATTTTTTTTATTTTTCACTCTCTATCCTCGTAATTTACTTTGGCCCGGTACTGTATTTTGGAAAGTTTGAGTTACTGAATTTATATTAAGGTGAACCAAACAAACGAAGTGGACATTTATGTCTGAAAACCACTTCACCTCTCTCGACTTTAAATGAAACAAACATACCTGTCATGCCTCGAGATCTGTCCGACAGGACCCGCCCGGGCATGTGCAACAGACCTACGGAACGGGCAAGATTTTTTCCTACCCACACGAAGCGGTAGCATACGTGAAGGGATGGAATTCAAGTTCCATCACTTCCAGTGTTTATTTTGTTGTAAGTCAAAAAAATAATATAACTTAAGTTACGTTAGACCTCCACTTCACCTACTCTTAACTTCCCCTTCTAGAGCACTGAACTCAAGTTCCACCACAATCAACTTTCTCTAAAAAAATTATTAAATATTAAAACCTAAACTCTACTTCCTTTAGAATGGATTAGAGTTTTTTTTTATTTTTTACAATGGCTTAAGATTACTTCCAAACAATAATGAGGGATTTAATTATTTAATAGGTTGGATTTTATAGAGGTAAGTTTACCACTATATTTAGGAGGTAACGGGATCTACTTACTTACATCAAAACAAATAATAAAATTCAAAAAACTAATTTCACCAGCATCAAGTTACACCAAAACAAACAGAAGAAGTGATTGAATTTAACTTTTAGACTGTACGAGTTACATCAAAACAAACAATAAAAAAATAATCACACTTCAGGAAAACTCAAACACCATGCACTTGAGTTACGTTGGATCTAGAGATTCGTTAATCCAAATGCCCCCTAAAAATAGATAAATGTGGCATTTGAGTTAATTTACTTCTAATTTAAATCCTTTACATTACCATTACATTCGAGTTTACATCAACATTGACCCAAAATAGTACATGAGTTCTTATTCTTAAAAAATGGTACTCTCTAGACCGACTCGTAGACGATCTATCTAGCTCCCGACACCTTTACCGTAGTCATAAAATAAGCTCTTAGTGGGTGCAACCGTCGAAAATGGTGCTCTACACTTACTCGGTCTAAAGTAGGCATAAGTAGTATGATAATAAATAAATAAAACTATTGCTACAATAAAAGGAAGTATCGAAAAACATGCAACTATTATGCCTCTGTCAAGATGCCATTGCGCCAAGGTAATATGCCACTATGTTAATGTACAAGGAAAGATCTACTAGTGACGTTTCCTTAACTCTAGCCGCTTCAGTAGTTCGGTTCCAATTCCTTTATAAACACCTTATGGAGAGTCGAGGGTAATTGAACCTCTCTTCAATCGATAAGCACTCGGGGTCGAGGGTGATCGTACTTCCCTAAGTTAAGGCTAGCAGAGTCGAGGGTGATCGAGCTTCTCCCATGATAACTCTTCCGGAAGGTCGTGGCTTTGTAGAGTCACAATTTCTCACTAAATATGCCATTGCTTGTCTTTTAGTTTACACCATAGATTTCGATTGACACTAGGGTTAATCCCATGAGTTAATCCATACGTCACTATGTTTATCACCTTAGGTTTTCTCCTTTGTTTAGTATCACTATTATGTCAACTAAGTTCATATGTCCTCGTAGTAATGTTCTACTTGCTCATAAAGAATGCTACCAAAATAACATGGCATAACAGGAGAGGATGGAAGCATCTATATATTAGGTCATATACCCATAACCTCCTCATGAATCCCCACAGGACGATTCAGACGCCTGAATGTTTAATCCTCGGCAAACCTTTGCTCTCAGGTAGAGCGCCCGCTAGAAATCGGGCGCTTGACTGGACGATATGAATGTTTCGACCGCTCGAAAATACTTCTCCGGGAGTGAAAAGTCTGAGAAATCATATTTCCACTTCTTTCGGAACTCCGTCTTGATCCGATTTCTTACCAACTCATTTCAAACTTAGCCTAAACTTCTCCAAACCCATTTTAATTATGTCTAACATGACTTTAATCTTCAGTTTGCCAATTGGGCTAAAGATTGGTGCACTATACTGAATTTCAATACATTACGTTTCCTCCACTCTTAAAAGAGTTTTGTTCACAAAACTTAAAAATTATATAACCTCAAGTTGACTCTTCGAAAAGATGGGAAAAACACTCCGGTGTCGAATTCTCAATCTCCAAAGTAGTCTCCCGCTCTTCGTGATTGCTCTACAGAACTTTGACATATGGAATGAAGCGGTTCTGCAACTTCTTCTATTACCGGGCGAGGATACTGACCGCTTATTTGTCGTAACTTTAGTCCTCTTGTAACTTTTGTGGTGGATAGCTAATGACATGCGTTGGGTCGGCACATATTTACGAAGTAAGGACACATGGAATACATCGTGAACTCCCGTCAAACTTGGGGGTAACGCAATCCGATAGGCAACGGAGCCAATTTGCACCAATACACCAAAAAATCCAATGCAGCAGGGCTTAGCTCTCCTCACATCCCGAATCGTTTCACTCATCTTATCGGGGAGACCTTCAAGAACACATGATTCCTCACACCGAACTTCAAATTGTGCCGACGCTTGTCGGAATGACTCTTCTGTCGACTTTGCGTCGTCAACAACCTTTCTCTCCAACCTCACTCCAATGCAATAGAGAGCGGCATTTCCTTCCATACAGAGCTTCGTAGGGTGCCATTTCAATACTCGACTTGAAACTACTATTGTAGGCGAACTCCGCCATCAACAGGTATAAGTACCAACCATTTCCATAGTCAAGAACACACGCTTGCAACATGTTCTCAATAATCTGATTAGTTCTCTTCGATTGCTCATTGCTCTGAGAATGATACGCAGTGCTGAAATCAAGGCGTGTCTTGGGAGGCTCATGGAGGCTTTCCTTTAATTGTGACATGAACTGGGAATCCCGATCCAAAAAGATCAACACCGATATTCCATGAAGGCACATAACATCATCAATACAAATCCGTGCCAACTTGTCTCTCGACCAGATGGTATGGATTAGCAGAAAATGAGCCGACTTGGTTAATTAATCCACTACCACCTAAATCACATTGCAACTTGCCTGCGATTGGGGCAAGCCCACATTGAAATCCATGGCAACATTCTTCCACTTCCAAACGGGTATAGTAAGCCTTATAACTTGCCCGTCGGAAATCGATGCTCTGCCTTCACTTGCTGGCACACCAAGCATTGAGCCACGTAGTGCCCAACATCGCCCTTCATTCTGAGCTACCAATAATGGGTTTTAAAATCCTTGTACATCTTGATGCCACTAGGGTGAATAGTTTACAAAGAACGGTGTGCCTTCCTTAACATCTTCTTTCGAATCTCCGAGTCATTGGGCACACACAATTAATCCCGAAACCGTAAGACTCCACTGGAGTCCACGCCAAACTCCCCCACATGCTCACACTCGACGTTGGACCACACCTTTTGAAGCCTCACATATGTTGCTTGTTTCTCTTTGATTTTCTCCAACAAGGTGGGTTGCACAACGAGTGACTTGAGTTTTGTCGGTGCGTCGGGTGCAACAACTTCTAACTCAAATCACCGCATCTCTTCTTGTAGTAGTGCTTTGTTTGTGATTAACATGGCAATATTTTCCACGGGCTTCTGACTTAATGAATCCGCCACCACATTTGCCTTTCCAAGGTGATACAAGATGGTGGCGTCTTAATCCTTTAACAATTCTAATCACCTACGGTGCCTCAGATTTAACTCTGTTTGTATGAATAAGTACTTGAGCTTCTGGTGGTTCGTTTAGATCTCGCAATTTTTTCGTACAAAAACTATCGCCACAACTTCAAGGCGAAAATCACCACAGCTAATTCCATGTCATGGGTGGGGTATCTTTTCTTGTAGTTCTTTAACTGTCGAGAGGAATACGCTATCACCTTCTCTCCCTGCATAAAGACACACTAAAGACCATTTCGAGATGCATCACTATACACCATGAAACCCTTTCCCACCGTAGGCAAGGCGAGAATTAGAGCTGATGTCAATTTGTCCTTCGAGAATTGGAAGCTCTCGTTGTGTTTATCGCTCTAAATAAGCTTGACTCCTTTACGTAAGGCATGTAATGAAGTGGTGATTTTTGAAAATCTCTCTATGAACCGCTGTTAGTACCCCATAAGACCGAAAAACATCGGATTTCGGTGACATTTGTTGGTCCAATCCCTAATTGCTTCTATCTTTTTCGGGTCCACTGAGACCCCAACTTCGGAAATCACATGCCATAAGAAGGCAATATTTCGAAGCCGAAATTCACATTTCTTTACCTTGGCGAATAGCTTCCTCTCTCGAAGAACCTATAATGCTTCCTCAGATGTTCATCATGTTCTTCATCGCTTCAGAAGTACACCAAAATATCGTAACTGAAAATCATGGCAAATTGACCTAAGAACATCTTGAAGACGCGATGCACAAGATCCATAAAGGCCGTCGGGGCATTGGTGAGCCCCAATGGTATGACGGTGAATTCACAGTGATCGTATTGCTTTCTGAATGCCGTCTTGTGCATATCCTTCGGTTGGATTTTCAATTAATGATATCTCGACTGAAGATCAATTTTAGAATACACTCGAAACCCCTAGAGCTGATCAAATAGATCATCAACTTGTGATAGTGTATACTTATTCTTAATTACGACTTTATCAAGCTCTTGATAATCAACGCACAAATACAAGGATTTATCTTTCTTCATAACGAATAGTACCTGAGCTTCCATGGTTGACACACTTGGCACGATGAAGCCCTTCTATAATAAATCCTGCGATTGAGCCTTAAGCTCCCTTAACTCTGCTAGTGTCACACGATAGGGTGCCTTAGCTATTGGCGTGGTCTCGAAAACCAAGTCAATCATGAACTCGATTTTTCGATCCAGCAACATTCCTGGTAACTTCTTTAAGAACACATCCGGAAGCTCTCAGGCTACAGGGATGCCCTCAAGTACCAGAGACTCCGCTCAATCCTGCACCATTGTCTCCAAGTAGGCTATACATCTGCCGTTGATCAACTTCTTGGCTCAGGACATGAAGACAATCACAGCAAAAAGCGAGCTTCTAGAACCCCGATAGACAAACTCCTTTTGCTTAGGTTCATAGAAGGTGATGACCCGGCTCTCGCAATCAATAGTAGTATAGTACCTTGAGAGTTAGTCCATCCCCAACACTATATCGAATTCCTTCATTCATCTCAGCACCAAGAAGTCCACCGGCATAATCCAATCATCTATCCGCACTGAACAAGCGGCGTAGTAATTAGTGACACAGAATGCATGGTCCGGCCGAGACTTAAACCCACTTAGTGCGTGTGGCCTCTACTATGCAAATCTCATGAGCAAGAGCATGCACCAGTATCGAACAATGTTCCACACCTTATATTGTTTAGCAAAATAGTACTTGTCACGACGTCGTCGGCGGTGGGCTGAGTCTCCACCTGTGCGGCAAACACCTAGCCACTGGGGGTGCCTATCAAGTCCCCTCAGGCTGCCGCGGTATAGGAGGGCGTCCGCCTAAGGTGATGGTAGGTGGAACCCCCGCAGACTTTCTCGAAGTGGATAGAATAGAAGCAGAAGACAGGACCGGTGACGCGCTCATAAAAAAGACCTGGTCGCCAGATGGCCCGGCCGACCACACCTAAAACACTTCTCGTCTTGCTGCTTGCACTCTTGAGGCCGGTGGGCTCTGCCACATATAACGCACTTGTTTCGAGGCTGGGAAGCATAGGACCTGTGTGATTGAGGCTGTGAGTGCGGGTGCTTAGGAGGCTACCTCGAGCTTGATTGGCCACTAGAACCACTTGTGGCCTGCTTTTTCTCTTTACCTTTCTTATAAGCTTCTTGCTCCATGCCACCACAGATTCGCTCTGCTCCACAAGTAGGGCTCGATCCACAACCTCCCGGAAGGTTTGCAAGTCTAGATGTTGGACCATCTTGTATATCCTCGGACGGATATTGCGCTCGAAGCATTGAGCCTTGTTCCTCTCGTCCCGCATGACGAAAGGGATGCAGCTCACAAGGCGAAAAAACACCCGCTTGTACTCCAACACCATACGGTTTCCTTTATGAAGGTTCTTAAAATTTCCTCCAATTGTTGCTTCACACTGTCGGGGAAGAAAGCGTTGAATAGAAGTTCCCGAAGTTCCTCCCAAGTTAAGGGTGGCGAGTTAGCAGGTCTATTTGTCCTCTCCATCTTACACCATCGATGAGCCAACTTATCCAAGCAATGTGCGGTCAAATAGATCTTGTCCTAGTCCGGAACGTATAAGTCATTGAACAACTTTCTATATCTCGACTACCCATGGATCCGTGCTCTCATTGTCATATGTTTGCGGGTTGAACTTCTTGAAGTTAGCGAGGCTCGCCTGAGCACACTCTTGGTCCGCCTCAAGTGCCACATGATCCACGACAGAGGTATCCGACTCCGTCCTAAGCAGCGCCACCCTTATAGCCCTGACAGTGTGGGGCGTTCCGAAATAGTCACGGCTGCCACCGCAATGCCCTCAATAGCATTTCGTGTAGGGGGTAGAGGAATCAGCTCCTGACTTATCTGCGCAGCTCTCGCCTGCTACGCTATGAACTCATGGAGCTTCTTGATATGCTTCTCTTGGCATTGGGAGGCTTTATCTTGCCTCTTGATCACTCCAAGCAACGCAGTCATTTGGTCGTGAAGCTCACGAACTTCACTCAAGTCGGAGTGCACGGGTGCTTCAGGTCGTGTCACTATAGATCTCGTCCTAGGTCGCCCACATGGTGCCATCATTATCCTGCAAAACAATGACATTGTCAGTAACTTAGTCCAAGTTTTCGGCTTAGTTCCAATTACATTATAAGAAAATTTTGACCCAATTAAGCGAAAGTCCTTAAGAGGCACTCATTCTCATCCCGGCATCATGTTGTCGGCCGCCAATGTGATTATCAAAAGAATGGAAGAGGTATCTCCCTCGATTGGTCCCCAACATCCATTGGAAACGCCATAAGACCCAATTGTTCACTTTCGTTATAGTCCACATTCACTCACGCTCCTGAGTCTTTACGGTTATCCTAAGGCTTAGTTCCCTCCTGAGTCCTTACGGTTACTATGATGCCTCTATCAAGATGCCATTGCGCCAAGGTAATATGTCACTATGTTAATATACAAGGAAAGATCTACTAGTGATGTTTCATTAACTCTAGATGCTTCATTAGTTCGGTTCCAATTCCATTATAAACACCTCATGAAGAGTCGAGGGTAATCGAACCTCTCTCCAATCGATAAGCAGTAGGGGTGGAGGGTGACCATACTGTCACGCCCCGAGTTACAGTGGAAGTCCGGGTCATGTCAACAGATCCGCTGTATGCAGCAATATACACTTTATGCACATGAAGCGATAAAACCTATTCAAAGAAGTTTACTAAAATCTGACAATAACAGGTATCATAGTAGAATAAAAACTATGTACTATAGCAACACTGTAAATATATGATCATCACTACACCAATCCTCAAAATGATACAATATCTCTGACCACTCCAAACCTCAAAATACTGCACACACTTCTATATACACTAATAAGTGGTCGAGCTACACACACAAGAAGGGTAGGAGATACTAGCTATCCGCGATCCCCTTACCTCGATCAGTCGCTAGTGCTGAAGGCTCTAAAATAAAAATAATAATAAAGAGGGTATGAGAACTATAATCAATAGTCCCCAGTGGGTAGGTCGACAATGCCGACGGTCTACACCACTAGGTCCATAAGAGACAGAAATAGTAAATAACTGAACAGTATGAATAAACATGTAACAATATGAATAACTACTGAAAATAACTACCGCTATCATACCTCTACAATGTAACTGAAAATTATAAATCATATATCTCATGCATTAACTAGATATTGAATAAAATAATACAATAATACCCAATCATAGTGATCGACTCAACAGTCAGGTCTAGCCTGTGCCGCCTCGTGTCCAGCACCCACCTATAGTGGTCCGCTACTACGCAGATTACTGTCTGGCCGATGTCATAATAATATTTTATAGCCTAACCTCCGGAGTGGCACTCGTAGGGCGCTACTCCAACTGAGTATAGTATCACTATCAAGCTCAAAATAGTATGCAGACTGTAGTCAAATACGATGATCAAACAGATCATGATAATACCGTCATAGTGTCCCAATTAAGTCAAAGTCTCACACTATCCACCACTGTCTACTGGCTCGTAGGGCAATATCACATAATGTTAACAGTGAGAAATATGTATGTCTCAATATACTCTACAGGTAGGTGTCAAAATATCACTATCATCTTAATAATGTCAACAGTTCATCTCATAGGCTAAAAAATATAATATGGACATAGGAGTTAATCCGCCAATTTTGGCGACATGAAACCCACCTGAAAATGCTATCCCAAAAAGAAAGGAGACGAAGAAGAAGCACAACACCAACCTAGAAACTCCTACAGAATCAACTCTGTAAATACTACGCGCAGAAAACGTCACACGAATCAGTCCTCGATCTCCTCCAAAATCGCCCTTTCCTTCTCTCCCTCGCTCATTGCTAGTAGAAAAGAAAAATAAAATGAAAAGAAGAGAGAGAAAAAGCATCTCAGCCAACCTATATATACAATCTCAACCAAATGCCAACTTTCGGGCGCCCGGAACCCAATTCGAGTGTCCGAAATCCCTGTTGACTCACCTGCTTGCCGCCTCTCTCACATCACTCACCAACTCAATTTCGGGCTCAGATTCGGGCTCGGATTCGAGCGCCGGGAAATGGGCCCCAATCTTCCCGATGCACTTTCAAGGCATCCGAAATATGAATTCAAAAGTATTTCGGGTTGCTATAGTAACTTTCGGGCGCCCAGAATAGGCCCGAAACATCTGGATCCTCCTAAAACAAAATTGGGTTTCCCATTAGAACTGCTACCGTAACTTTCTGGCTGCTACAGTAACTTTAGGGCTCCCAGTTCTGCATCCAGAAATCCACCAGCAGCCCAGATTCATCCAGAATCTGATTTCTCAGCCCGTTTTCATGTTAATTTCGTGCCAAAACGGTTCCAGATCACTCCGACATGCTACAGAGATGTCGGTTCACTATACTGAATTTCAGTACATTACAACACCCTATTGTCTCGCCGTCTCGCGACAATATTGGATTACGTGCAATAAAAGAATAAAATAAAATATTTTATATAGGGTTAATTGCATACAGGTCCCCGCAAACATAGTGAATTGCAAATATATCCCTATAAAGTTCAACTTTCATAAGTTATCCCTGCAAAAGTCCTAATATTTTCAGATATGTCCCTCTGGTTTGTTACCATTAGAGAACTGTTTATATTTTTAATTTTGCCATCACAATATATCCCTCCAAAAGTCATAACAGTATAATATAAGAGGGTAAAAATGTCAAAAACTAACCACGGTTAAGTATTTAACCTATGGTTAACTAAATTTCTCTAACGGATCCTAACGGCAGGGACATATATGAAAATATTAGAATTTTTACAGGAATAACTTATGAAAGTTGAACTTTACAGGAATATATTTACAATTCACTATGTTTGCGGGGACCTGTATGCAATTAACCCTTTTATATATTTTTAGATAGTAAATATAATATTCTATAAAAGAGCAATTTGAAAATAACTTCTGTATCTCTACTATATTTTACTATAATAATAATTATTTTGTCCTCATTGCAGCAGCTTTAATGTGTTTTTTCGAGGTGCTGGAAGTAAATTTTAAGTTTCTGGTCAAGCCACGAGCACTATATTTATTTATTACACGAGCTTTATTTAAAAGCATTTTGTCCAAGCTCTTTAGGCTCTGTTTGAAATTGAGCAAAGATTATATTACGTCGGATAAAAAAGTATGATGAGACAATGCATTATTTATTTTTGGAGAGATTACGTTATGTACAGTAAGAAAGTACGATGAAAAAAATATTTCGTTTAATTGCATAAGTAAAATCATGTTCTGCATATTATAATGAATTAATTATAATATATTTTTTGTGATCTCGCCAGAAAAAGATGCAAAACGAAGAAAAAGAAAAGACAAGCCAAATATCTCATAAAAAGATCAGAGAATGATATATGTATACAATTATGTCATATCAACTGTGTCATAAACTATTACTGTTTGGAAAAAATGAGAAACTCGCAACAGATAAACTAAAATTCTCATAACAAACAAATTAAACATTTGATTCAGTAGTTGAAGATTACAGATTACATATTTCAGATGAGCTCCTTAAAAAGAGTTCAAAATTTTGGAATAAAAATTTCAGACTACATATTTACATCATGTGAAGAGTGAAAATGGAAGATAAATATATAACTCAGATTACACAAAGAGTTGGTCTCTATTAGTTGAGAGTCAATAGGATTCTAAGATACTGGGTCTGTTCGACCCTGCCGACCGGAGAGCGAGGGCCAACTATTATGCGCCTGCAAAGCGAAAATGCATCAGCAACCAAGAGATACAATGCTACTGCGGACATAAAGAGATAACAGTCCCCAAATACTACCAAATTGAACAAGAGTATAACATTACCGATTATCTTTTATTACTGCGGTAAATGATTGAAACCAACTCTAAGAGAAACTTCCATTTACAATACAGTCAGAAGTTGCAGTCATCCAAGGATTTGTCAGAATTTGTTATAATTCACAAAGAAAAGACCACCTTCATAATCTTTTATTACAAGCTCAATCGCAGTTTGCTATCTCCATATACAAGCTCGATTTCCTAAATGCCAAGAATACAGAAAATAAGAGTGCGCTGAAATTGTAATCACTACTGCTGTTGCCTAAACCGACGATGGAACTACAAGCAAGCTATAAGGGATACGGCGGCATCGTTATCCAAGAGAATTTCAATGAATTGGTACAATCACTAAATAGATGGTCATGCATAACCTCGGGCTCATCATATATAATAATATACCATTAAAAAGCAATTAATTCACATATCGAGAATATACAAGATGAAAGCAGAACCGACACGTTTTAAGACATAAAACAGTATATTTTGCAATGGTAAGTATGCATGTGAGTGATACGCCAATGAAACAACTTCTTGAAGATACGGCATAAGATTCACAAGCTTAAACAAGCAATGCATGTTATGATCGGGAAGGTAACTACGCGAGCCCAAAATTAAATATTTTACTTACTCCGATTTCAGTCACATGATAGCAGGAGGAACAGCGAACTGCTGGAGCTCCGCACGGGTACATCAATAACAAGGAACATTTCCCGCACTTTACGTTACCAACCTGATGGGCTACAGAGGAAGCGAAGCAACTCTATTCTTACAATGTTGTGGTTGCCGAAAATTGAAAGAAAAACAATGACTAGCTGCGGACCTTCTAAAACGAAGTTTACTGCTTGACAGCAGGCGCACTGAACGTGAACAGCGCCTCTTGGGTAAGAAACAAGTTCGCGACAGCTTCCGCAGACCATTTGACCCATTTCTGAATCAAGTTACCAAAAAAACAAAGTGAAAAAAAGAAAGAGAAAAAACATCCATGAAATCCTATTTTGGTATTCAATGCGTAAACATCAAAAGCCACAACATTTTAGCAACATTAATAATCCTTTCTTTCGAAATACACTATTTGAAACAGAAATGGAGTAAGATTGCAACCGATCGATCGTGCAGTTGGCAAATTTAAACTTTCTAAACTATTTTTAAGTAGAAAAATTTGGCTGATGAATTGCAATCGGGCTAAAGTTCGATCTTTTTCCGTAAAAATATTAAGGCGAGATTGATTGAAACAGTCTGTTATTGTCAATTTCAAAGTTTGGACAGACAGGCATCTGGACGAAAGTTCAAGAAACAACATCGAAAACCCTTAATCACTTCTGCAAGTTACTGATCATATGACCTAGGTTATTCGAACTATCTACGGATCAAATTTTGCAAATTTTGAATATCAATTTGCGCAGTATTCGAGTGGTTCTAAAATTAACAATTCTTGATGCTCTAATAATATAAGACGAATTTGAGGATAAATAGGTGATAATAAAGTAGAATTGGAAATTTTGATTTGTACCCGGGAGAGAAGGCGGAGGCGGAGGCGGAGGCGGAGAAGGGTCGAGGATTTCGAACCCCGGGGGAGGGGACGTCTCCGGGGAGCTCCCCATCGTCCCGATCACACCGTATGCTGCTGCTGTAAAACAAATTAATATAAAAAAAAAATAACAAAATTGGAGTTTCAAACCAAGATCGGGGGAGAAGAAAGAAAATGAGTTTTACTTTAGGGTTCAGTTTTCCGGCCTTCGGAGTGCTACAATTGCACTTTAGTCCCTGAACTTTACCGGTCTTTCAATCTCACCCTCCTTCCTCCCGCTCAAATCAGCTGGACACACAAATCCCTCAACTATGTAGAACTTCCCCTTTACACATGTAGGTAGTTTTGTTCGCCGGCATAAGTTATTCGAGAATAACTTATTTTGTATAGAAATTTTATAGTATGATTGTAAGTAAAGAGTTTAATTTCATAGGATAATATATTTTTACCTACGAGATGATTTATCTTATCCAAAAAAATAACTTGAAGGCAGAATATAGTATATAGTTTTAAATATTTGATCACACTCCTTATCGATCAAATATACAAATTGTTTGAATAAATTTTGGAGACGTATCGAACAAGATATTCATGCATCCAAACATGACTGAAAGGTAGCAAATTTTTACATATATGTTTCCGAAAATTAGAATTTTGACCCCATTTATGATAACTAAAATTTAAATACGACATCAGACATTCATAAATATATACATACATACATACATACATATACATGTATATATATATACATATATATAGAATGAGGCTACTATACTATCTATAGTACCGGGGCTCCGGTACTATAGTTGCTTTTTCGATCTTAGGGTGTTCAAATCAACGATCCACACCGTTGAAACTGATCTAGGGTATGTGAATTTCTTAGAAATAAAATTTTAATTTTTTTCGATATCGTTTACTTAGTAAATAAATCATGTCAAAATGAACGGTGGAAATTGAATAATCCTTAAAATTTGAGTATAGGAGTTTCGAATTCAAGATCAAGGATATTGACCTTAATCTATGTAGTTTAAAGTATTTTCTATCAAAATTTGAATAAATTTAGATTCTTCTCCACCGTTAAACTACAAACTCGTCATAATAACCATTGAAATTTGACAATTTTGAAATGGTTTGATCACAAAGTAAACTACGTCGAAAAAAACTAAAATTTTATTTCTAAGAACTTCACATACCCTAGATCAGTTTCAACGGTGTGGATCGTTGATTTGAACACCCTAAGATCGAAAAAGCCACTATAGTACCGGAGCCCCGGTACTATAGATAGTATAGGAGACTAGCTCCATATATATATATATATATAGTTGAGCTAGAATACTATTAATAGTATTTATCCTCTTTTGCTATCAAATTTGTAGCCTTTGGATCAATCCCTTTAACCATTTCTAACCATTGGATTAAATTTTATTACCCAATGGGGACCACTCAATCCTAAGGAACTACTATCATCCTAACCCTACAAATTTTCATCTAAGAGTTAAAAACTTGATAGCAAAACGGGCCAAATACTATAAATAGTATTCCAGCCCAACTCATATATATATATATATATATATATATATATATATATATATATATATATATATATATATATATATATATATATATATATATATATATGGAGTACGTCTCACGTGCTTTCGTAATTACAGAGGCCTCCGTGCTTGTAAGTTATTTTCAATGATAGGACATCTGATTCTATGATCGGCTCCGTTAGACATAATCTACGCTATTGGAACAATCTAGAAACCATATTTTATAATTTTTTGACATCATTTACCAAGTGATCAAAAGGTCTGAAAAATGATTATTTTAACTGTCGATGTGGCACGTTTTTAAGTTCAACGGTGTAGAACAATCCAAATTATATAAAATTTTAATAGAAAATTCTACTTAACATCAATGGCAAATCAATACTTCTGATTTAAAAATTGAGTCTTTTATCACTATTTTTTATGAAATTTTTAATTTCAGCCATAATTTTGAGTCTACTCGTTCACCAGGCAACTGAAGTCAAAAAATTATGTTCTAGATAGTCCCAATAACGTAGATCATCTCTAAATAAACCAATCGCCGAATTAGATATCCCATCATCGAAAATAACTTACAAGCACGGAGGCCTCCGTGCTTTCGAAAGCGCAGGATCCTAGCTCTGGAGCCTAGCTCTACATATATAGAGCTAGGATCCTGCGCTTTCGAAAGCACGGAGGCCTCCGTGCTTGTAAGTTATTTTTGATGATGGGACATCCGATTCGATGATCAGCTCCGTTAGGTATGATCTACACTATTAGAACTATTTAGAAAGTAAATTTCATAATTTTTTGATTTTCTTTGCCTAGTGAACGAATAGCCTCAAAATGAACGGCTGAAAATAAAAATCTCATAAAAAATAGTGATAAAAGACTCAAATTTCAAGTCGAACGTATTGTTCTTGCTCTTGATGTTAAGTAGAATTTTCTATTAAAATTTCATTTAATTTGGATTATTCTACACCGTTGAACTTAAAAACGTGCCACATCGGCTGTTAAAATAGTCATTTTTGAGACCCTTTGATCACTTGGTAAATAATGTCGAAAAATTATGAAATTTGATTTCTAAATAGTTCTGATAGCATAGATCATACTTAGCAGAACCGATCATCGAATCAGATGTCCTATCATCGAAAACAACTTACAAGTATGGAGGCCTCTGTGCTTTCGAAAGTGCAGAAGACATACTATATATATATATATATATATATATATAGAGAAAGAGAGAAGAGAGAGTTCGGCTACTATACTATCGATTGTACCAAGCTTTTGGTACTATCGTATTTTCTGCCGTTAGTTCTACCCTTTGATCATTTCCACCCGTTAGATTATATTATTAAACCAACCACCCACTCAGCCCTAGAGGACCACTATCATCCTAACCGCACATCCTTTCATCCAACGGCCAAAAACTCAATAGCACCAAGCACTTGGTACTATCGATAGTATAGTAGCATAATTCTATATATATATATATATATATATATATATATATATATATATATATATATGTATATGTGTGTGTGTGTGTGTGTGTGTGTGTGTGTGTGTGTGTGTGTGTGTGGAGCTAGGCTCCTATGCTTTTGAAAATACGAAGGCCTCCGTGCTTGTAAGTTTTTTTCGATGATAAGACATCTGATTCGGCGATCGATTCCGTTAGACATAATCTATGCTATTAGAACTATCTAGAAACCAAATTTTATAATTTTTTGACTTCATTTGCCAAGTGAACGAATAGCCTCAAAATGAACAGTTGAAAATAAAAATATCATAAAAAATAGTGATAAAAGACTCAAATTTCAAATCAGAAGTATTGATCTTGCTATTGATGTTAAATAGAATTTTCTATTAAAGTTTCTTGTAATTTGGATTGTTCTACACCGTTGAACTTAAAAACATGCCACATTGACCGTTAAAATAGTCATTTTTTAGACCTTTTGATCACTTGGTAAATGATGTCGAAAAATTATAAAATTTGGTTTCTAGATAGTTCTAATAGCTAGATTATGCCTAACGGAGCCGATCGTTGAATCAGATGTCCTCTCATCGAAAATAACTTACAAGCACGGAGGCATCCGTACTTTTGAAAGCACGGGAGATGCACTCTATATGTATGTACATATATATATATAGTTGAGCTCCCATGCGTTCAGAAGTAGATGAGCATTTGTACTTGTTATTTTTTAGCTGTCGGATCACCTTAAGAACCACACAGCAGTATTAACGATGTCTCTAGCTTGGGTGCTTCTAATAACACCAAGCATTTGGTGCTACCAACTTTTTCCACCATTAAATTGACCTCTTTGATCATTTCTATCCTTGAATTATGCTATTCCGCCAACCACCACTAAACCCTAAAGGCTACATTTGATAATAGAACAATGTTTGAATATTTTTATTCTTGAGATAATCTATTAATTTGGGATACAGAGGAATAAAAAAAAATTTGTATTTGGTTTGATATTTTCTTATTCCCTAGGACACTATCTAGGTCAAGAACATAGGAAGAATAAGGGGGATAAGAGCCTTATTCCACCCCTTCTTTCCAACCAAATTTTTTTTCTAGTTCCCTTTTTATCGAGTTATCCTAGGATAACCTGTTAAAATGGTGGAATTATTGTTCCACCCTTTGGGGCTTCCCAAGAACCCACTTTCCAAAATTACTCCTAAACTCTAACTTAAAATACAAGAAACTCACATTAGCTTCTTATTCTTTTAGCCTATTATTGTCCTAGAAGCTTGCTACAAGTAGAATAAGGAGACAAATCAAATCACCGCAGAGATACGGCTATGAGGATTTGGTGACTTATGCTCTTTCAGTGGCACAAGATACAGAAGAAGAAGGCGAACATTTCACATATAATCAAGTTATTTCTAGTACCAACGCTGCAGAGTTGTTGGTGACGTTTAGTGGCACTTAAGGCTCTACGAGACGTTTGGAGAAGACGGAGCACTAAGGAGCCTTAAAAAATATCGTGGAGAATTCAAGTCAAGGTGCAATTTTGTGGCGACCTCGACATAGCAGCTAAAAACTACAAATTAAACCAATGAGGAGATTCTTCGATTTTGGTTTAAATTTGTAATTATCCAAATTGAAGTTAAATCCTAATCTAATTAGGATAAGATCTAATTTAGATTTAATTTGAATATATGGAATATAAGTAGGAGTCTAATTGAACTAGAATTAGAATTAGACTCTAAACTTGAATACATGCTATATACGGCATCTTTAGGAGAATTGAAGATCTCAATTAGAAGTCCAAGTTTTTTTGGTGCTGTCGGTCACGAGGCAGCGGCGGTGTGGTGCGCGTTGCAGAGAGAGAGCCGAACCTCTCTGTTGCAGCTTTAACTAGAGGCCATGCTCTAATTAACTAAGGTCATCTCCTGAGAAGAGCCGTAGCACTAATTAGCGCAAGCCATGCTCTAATTACGTAAATAGAGCCCAGATTTGTCCGTACAGTTGAGGAGAGCTGAGCCAATTTGGAGTCTGGTACGGACGCGGATTTCGGCATTTCAGATCTAATTAAAGATTTGTTATTTTAAGAGATATAATTTTGTACTCTGCCTTCGACATTAATAGAAATTTTTACTTCTTTCTTCGCCCATGGACGTAGGCCGGTGGCCGAACAAATTTCGGTGTGCTCTTTCCTTTTTTTTCTTTTCCTACATTATTTTTCTTTGGATCTATTTTTCGGCGTCCGATTTTATCAAACTGGTATTAGAGGCATTTATTCCCTTGAGGATTAAGATGACCATAAAGTTCGAAATTCAGAAATTAGACATGACCAATAGTTTTACATTATGATAAGTCAAGATGCGTGCTATATTAACGCAACAAGGATTGCAGAAGGCACTATTGAAAAAAGAAAAGATGCCTAATTCATTGACGCCGGAGCAGAAGGAGGAGATTGATGACAAAGATCTTACGACAAGTCAACAATACAATTGTGTTTATCTGATGAGGTTTTGCACGAGGTCCTAGATAAAAAGACCACTGCAAGGCTGTGGCTTAAGTTAGAGTCTCTCTACATAACAAAGTCTCTCATCAACAAGCTGTATTTGAAGCAACGTCTCTTCACGTTGTGCATTGCGGAAGGTATCTCTATTAAGTCATATTTAGATGAATTTAGTTCTATTATTATGGAATAATAGGATCTCCGCTCGATAGATGTCAAAATCGAGGAGGAGAATGAGGCCCTTTGATTATTACGTTCTTTACTGCCCTCTCATAAGAATTTTCATGAGACCTTCTTGTTTGGATAAGATATTTTATGTCTCGATGATGTCAAATCTACTCTATTCAAAAGAAAGTATCGATATGTAGATAAGCAATAAGGCAGGTGGAGTTTCAGGAGAAGGTTTGGTCGCTAGAGGGAGGTCTCGAGAGAAGGGTTCCAGTAATAGAGGTACATCTAGATAAAAGTCAAAGCACATGAGTCTAATTTGAGATCATTGTAAGAAAAAAGGTCACATAAAAGCTGATTATTTCGAGTTGAAAAATAAAGGCTAACGGAAGAAAAACGATGATAAGAATAAAGGTCAGAAAAGCATTAATACTGAGGAAGAAGCAAGTATTGCAACAGAGGAATCAGATAGCAGTGATATCGTCTTCACAGTTACGGATAAGACATGCAGACAAGATGAGTGGCTTATGGACTCTGCGTGTTTCTATCATATCTGTATGCATAGAGAGCGGTTCTCGACATAGAAGCCTATTCGAGGTGGAGTTATATTGATGGAAAATCACGCTAAGTATACAGTTGTTGGCGTTGGTATTGTTCAGGTCCGGATGTTCGATGGAGTGGTGAGAACTATATCTGAGGTTCAGCACGTTTCAGATATGAGAAAAAAATCTGATCTCATTGGGTAAATTGATGCCAACGGCTTTAGAAATTTTTCGGCTGATGGATTGATGAAGGTCGTTAAAAGGAATCTTGTAGTGATGAAGGCCAAGTTGTCTGACATGTTATATGTTCTACATGATTCCACTGTGATAGGTTCAGCAGCGATGACTTCTTCTTCAATATCAGATTCAGATAGCACCAGATTATGGTACATATGACTAGGCTATATGAGTGAATATGGTAACAAAGTTGAGCAAGAGAGGTTTACTTGGTAGCCAGAATTTAGAAAAGCAGGACTTCTTCGAACATTGTGTTCTTGGCAAACAAAAGAGAGTCAGTTTTAATGCCGAAGTTCATCGAATAAAAAGTACTCTGGACTATATTTATTCTGATCTTTGGGGACCCTCTTGTACTCCTACGTACTCATGGTGGTGCTAAGTATATGTTGACTTTTATTGATGACTATTCTCGTAAAGTGTGAATGTTCTTTTTGAAAAGTAAGGATGAGGTGTTCAATTATTTCAAACAGTAGAAGGTAGTGATTAAGAAGCAAATTGAAAATGAGATAAAAAGATTAAGGACCGATAATGGTTTGAAATTCTGTTCGCCAGAGTTTGAAAAATTCTATAAGAAGGAAGGGATCATCCGACATAAGACCGTTAGGCATATTCCACAGCAGAATAGGGTGGCAACGGATGAACAGGACTCTTTTGGAGAGAGCTCGATGCATGCTCTCTAATGCTGGCTTAGCGAAGAGCTAGTTCGTCGAATGTGAAAATAAAAAGAGAATCGAGAAAAGAGATGAAAAAAGCACACAAATATTTACGTGGTTCGGCCACTTGCCTACATCCATGGGCGAAAACGCAATGGAGATCTTCATTATAATTAAAGTGGTGTACGAAATATGCCTTTCTCACAAAACCCTAGTCCCCAAAATACACCATACTCCCTCTCATCTGTCGCACCAAATTAATGGAATACTATTACAATTAGGAATACAAACCCACTAAAATAGAAATAATCTCCATAAGATTAGGTATAATCTAAATTTAACTTAATGAGATAATCTAAACAAAGTAGGGTAAGAAAACCTTGCAGTTCCAGAATTCGAGACGTCTAACATAGACTTTGATGTGGAAGTCCAAAACCTAAAATATGGCGTCTGACCCCAAACTTCAAAGTCTAGACCTTGGTGAGGGAGTTCGGACCTCGAGCTCGTTGAATGAGAAGAAAACCTTCCTGTTCCGGATCTTCTTCAGGAAGTCCGGACTTTAGCTACGTAATAATGCAGGAACCCTTTGGATTCCGGACTTCCTATTCCGGACTTCCAATAGGAAGTCCGAACTCCTGTCGTGCAGAGTTTGGGAAACCTTTGGGTTCTAGTCTTCCAATTGGAAGTCCGGATCTCCAGCAGATGGGAGTCTTGTATGCAGGTTGCAATTTCTCTCTTTTTGAGGGATTAAGTGCAATTGTTTGGGTCTTTAAATAGATCCAATTACCCTCTCACCCCCTTATTCACTCCCCAAGCACGAAAAATCTCTTTCTCTCTTCCTCTCTCTAAACCCTAGTTGTCTTTCCCTCTCTCATCGCAATATCTCAATCAAGATTGAAGATCTTGGAGCAAGATCAAGTAGAGGAACTTCTCTAGAAGGTGGAGAAAGCCCTAGGCCTTGAGGAGCTACCATAGCAAGAAGCTTGAGGTGAGTTTACTCGTAATTTCTTGCTAGGATTTGGGGTGAACATGAAAAAAAATGGATTTTGGATAACTCTAGGAGAATTCATATTTGATGTTCTGGGTGATTTATAATTTTCTTAAAAGTTTCTTAGCGAGAAGTGTAACCCTAGATTGAAATGGGGGTTTTGTTCCTAGAGAGTTTCAAAATAATCTAATCCTTGAAAACTCTAATTGAATGGTAGATTAACGTGTCAAGCAATAAAGATCGACAAAACTGTGATGTTTCGACCTCCAATTGCCGACCAAGGTGATTTTGATGGCGTTTTGTGAAAATTGGGCCCTGGATTTGGACGATTGTGCGTAAAACACTGTTTCCTCAGAATTGAGCATCGCTTTGAGGTGAGCTATGCTATGCGAAGTGGTGGACCACTTTCCATGTCTGAAGAACTAAGTTCTAGTTTGAACTTCTCATGTGTAGTATGGTAGCCATTTGTCACGGACTAAACCGAATGCTCGTGTCTAGTCCGTGCGGCGCTCGCCTTCCTTCACGAAGTGAGCAAGCCTGCTTCTCTACTTGCTAAGTTAGGACCTTCTCGCCCTAGACTAAGTACAAGAGAGAATGAGTAGAAAGCTCTTCTATTAATTGAGTAAGGAGAATTACAAATGTAGATTCTGAGTTGAGGGGGGTGGAGGCTACAGTATTTAAAGGCCACTCGCCGCCCATAACTCAAATGAAAGGAAGCCAAATGGCATAAAGCAATAAGCCAAAAGGGGAGGCAGCAGGTTCCCAAGAGACTGCATAAATGCACCTAGAAACTCTAAGTGGCTGTTCGGTTCCTGCACCATCAGCCCCGGCTCCCGCGCCATCAGCCCCGAGCTCCGCACCGTCGGCCTCGAGCTCCGCAAATTGCAAAAGGGGAAATCTTTAGTCGTGACAACCTCCCCCACCTAATGCGCAGACGCCCTCGTTGCGCGCAGGTGTTGGAAGTCATCGACCAGTTGTTGATACTTCCAGAGAGTGTCGGCCTTCTCCCAGCTTGCTTCGCCATGCGGGAGGTTCTTCCATTGGACAAGGTACTCGATGCTCCTTGGGACGCCGCGACGACGAATGGTGCGAGTGTCCAGCAAGGCTTCGACCTCCTTGTCGATGGCAGTAGTCATGGTGGCGGGAGCGCGCTGCGACACGCCCCGGCTTGGGTCCTCAGCGTCTTCATGGTAGGGCCGCAGGCAGCTAGCATGAAAAACATGATGAATTTTCAGGTTGGCGGGGAGTTGCAGCTTGTAGGCTGCCTTGCCCGCCCGCTTCACAACGGTGAAAGGCCCTTCGTACTTCCGTAACAGTCCGCGATGCACTTTGCGGAAGGCCTTGAATTGTTGTGGTTGTAGTTTGATCAAGACTCGGTCTCCTTCGGCAAACTCCAAAGGCCGCCGCTTGACATCGGCCCACTTTTTCATTCGGCGGGCCGCCTTCTCGAGATAGGCCCTCGCAATGTCGCCCTTCTCCTGCAAATGAGAGGTAAATTGGAGGGCCATGGGGCTGCGGCCTTGCTCGCCCGCAGCAGCAGAATGTGGAGTGAGTGGTTGCCTTCCCGTCGCCAACTCGAACGAGCTAAGGTTTGTTGACTCGCTCGCCGCAGATTGTAGGAGAACTGGGCCACGTCCAAGTGATGCACCCAGTCCTTCTGGTTGGCACTAACATAGTGCCGTAAGTATTCCTCCACTAAGGCGTTCACCCACTCCGTCTGACCATCCGTCTGCGGGTGGAAGCTAGTGGAAAAGAGTAACTCCGACCCCAAGATCCGGAACACCTCCGTCCAGAACTTGCCCGTGAACCTAGGGTCGCGGTCACTCACAATGTTTTCGGGGATGCCCCAAAGCTTCACCACATTGCTGACGAAGAGCCGCGCCGCTTCTTCCGCCGTGCAATCCGTCGGTGCTGCTAGGAAGGTCCCGTATTTGGAGAATCGATCCACCACCACGAGGATGGACCCAAGTGTCCCCACCTTCGGCAAGGCGGAGATGAAGTCCATGGAAACACTCTCCCAGGGACGCGTTGGTGTAGGCAGGGGCTCGAGGAGGCCCCCGGGTTTCTGGCGCACCACCTTGTCTTGTTGGCACACAAGGCAGGTCCGCACGTACGCCTCCACGTCGTCGTGCATGCGAGGCCAATAGTAAGCGGCCTCGAGTAGCGCCATAGTCCGCTTCTGTCCAGGATGTCCAGCCCAATTGGAGTCGTGACACTCCTTCATGAGCTCGCGACGAAGATTGCCCCATCTGGGCACATAGATGCAACGCCCCTTGGTGAGGAGCAGCCCGTCGCTGAACCAGAATCGCTGCGCCTTGCCCTCCTTGACGAGTCGCACGAGTCCTTGGGCCACAGGGTCTTCGCAAGTCCCATCGCGGAGTCGCTCCCTGATCGCACCATGGAGCTGGCACACCGCCGCCAACTCCGCTTTGCGACTGAGCGCGTCAACCACCTGATTCTCCTTCCCGGGTTTGTACATGAGCTCCATGTCAAACTCCGCCAGGAAGTCCTGCCACCGCGCCTGTTTGGGTGACAGCTTCTTTTGAGTGAGGAAGTAGCTCGTCGCGACGTTGTCCGTCCTCACAACGAACCTACTTCCAAGGAGATAGTGCCGCCAAGTCCTGAGGCAGTGCAAACGGCGGTCATCTCCTTCTCTTGCACCGTGTACCGCCGCTCAGTGTCGTTGAGCTTGCGGCTCTCATAAGCGATGGGGTGTCCGTCCTGCACGAGAACACCACCGATAGCAAAGTCTGAGGCGTCATTATGTACCTCGAATGGGCGGCTGCAGTCGGGAAGACGCAGCACCGGATCCTCTGTCACCGCCCGCTTTAGGTTCTCGAATGCCTCCGCGCACCGAGGGGTCCAGTCCCATGACTGGGTCTTTTTCAGCAAGTCCGTCAGCGGGGCTGCTCGAGCGGAGTAGCCCGCGATGAAACGACGATAATAGTTGACGAGTCCGAGGAAGGATCGTAGCTCGGACACCGTCGTGGGCGCTTGCCAATCGCAGATCGCCCGCACTTTCTGTAGGTCCATGTGGAGTTGTCCTCGACTGATCCAATGTCCAAGGAAGTGCACCTCCTCCCTTGCGAAGGAGCACTTCTCCCGCTTCACGTAGAGTTGGTTGTCCTGCAATACTTGGAAGATAGTCCGCAGATGCGTGACGTGCTCTTCCAGCGTGTTGCTGTACACGACGATGTCGTCGAGGTACACTACCACGAACCGATCGAGGTAGGGGTGGAATAGTTTGTTCATCAGGGTGCAGAATGTCGCCGGCGTATTCGTCAAGCCGAATGGCATGACGAGGAACTCGTAGGCTCCATATCTCGTCACGCAGGCCGTCTTCTCCTCGTCGCCTTCCGCGATCCTGACCTGGTAGTACCCCGAGCGAAGATCCAGCTTGGTGAAGTACTTCGCTCCACCGAGTTGGTCGAACAAATCCGCCACTAGCGGAATAGGGTACTTGTTCTTTACCGTTGCTTTGTTGAGCGCTCTGTAGTCGATACAGAGCCGCAGGCTTCCGTCGCTCTTCCTTTGGAACAAGACAGGTGCTCCGTAGGGGGCTTTCGACGGCTTGATGAAGCCCGCATCGAGGAGGTCCTTCAACTGTCGTTGCAACTCCTCGAGCTCCGGCGGGGCCATGCGGTATGGTGCCTTGGCTGGTGGCTTTGCTCCTGGCTCGAGCTCGATCGCATGGTCCACCTCCCGCCTGGGTGGGAGCTTCTTGGGCAACTCCTGGGGCATGACGTCCTTGAACTCCCCCAGGATGGCGCCGATCTCCGTTGGAGGGGCCTCCTCCTCGTGGTCCTCTCCGCTCACCTCGCGGATGGCCGCAAGGTAAGTGATTTCTCCGCGCTTCACCCCCTTCCGCAATTGCAGAGCGGAGAGGGTGAGGGTTGTCGCTGGCTCACCGTGGCTCGCCAAGACCATGCATGGGGCTGACTCCTCCATGATGCTCAAAGCCCCGAGATGCGGCATCGAAACCGCCTTCGACGAAGCGAGGAAGTCGATGCCGAGGATGACTTTGAAGTCGTCGATGGTCGCGGCGGTGAAGTTCGCTGTACCCGACCAGGGTCCTACAGCGATCGACACCCCTTTGGCTACTCCCGCGACAGGCTGTGCCACCGAGTTGACAGCCTTGATTTTGCTCGTGTCCTTCTCGAGCTTGAGGCCTAGCCGCTTGGCTTCAGCTTCAGCAATGAAGTTGTGGGTCGCCCCGGTGTCCACGAGCGCCCGAGTGGTCCTCCCGTTGAGGGCCACGTCCACGAACAGCAGCTCCTTCTTGAGCAGTTTGCTGCTTCGTGCCTGTCCTTGGATCGCGCTGACGAGTCGCAGCGCACCCATCTTTGGTTCCGCCTCGTCCTGGCCCTCTTCGGCTTGGATGGCGTTGACGGTTTTCTTCTTTGGGCAATCTCGCGCCCAGTGATCAGCTCCGCAGACATAGCACGAAATCTTCGTCTTCTGTGGAGGGGCCCTTCGGTCTTGGCCTTTGTGATCACGGTGCTCGCGGCGATCTCCCCCACCTTTGGCCTTGCCCGCCTTAGGTGGTTTGCCACGAGAGAAGTCCGGCCTCTCATATTCCGGCAGCTTCTCCGCCAAGGAAATAGCGGAGCTCACGTCCTTGACGTCTCTTGCCACGAGCTCCTTATTAGCCCATGGTTGGAGACCGTCGAGAAATAGAAATAACCTGTCCTCCTCAGCCATGCTAGAGATGGCAAGCATCAGCTTGGAGTACTCCTTGACGTACTCTTTGAGGGTTCCAGTGTGCTTGAGCCGTCGAAGTTGCTTTCGCGCCAAGTACTCGACGTGCTCTGGGTAGAATTGTACCTTTAACTCGCGTACGAAGTCCTCCCAAGTCTTTAGCTCGCATTGGCCCTTCTCGGCCTCTGCAGAACGCCGACGCCACCACAGCATCGCGTCGTCGGCCAGGTACATGGAGGCGGTTTGGACCTTGTCGTCCTCGTCCTCCAACCGCATCGCCTTGAAGTAGCGCTCCAAGTGCCATAGGAAATTGTCGATTTCCTTCTCGTCTCGCGATCCCTTGAAGCATTGGGGCTTAGGGACGCGAATCTTTGGGGTGTATCCCCTCTGCGTCTCGACGCCTTGGGCTACCGCCTTCTCGAGGATCGCCACTCGCGTCTTGAGGTCATCTACCTCGTTGCTGTGGGCGACGATCTCCTCGATCAGCGCCCGTCCGTCGTCGTCACGATGAGTTAGATCGTGGCGGAACTGCTCGAGCTGCTCGCGGAAAGTTGCCATAGCAGCCGCAACGCTGTCTTCTATGACATGCAGTCCGTCCTCCATCATCCCGACATGGCGGGTCAAGACGGAGTAGTGCTCGTCCGCTTTGGCGACAGCATCCTCCACCAGGTTCATGCGGTCATCAAGGGAGGCGGACTCTCTCACCAGATTCCGCGACTCCTTGCTCTTGCCGCGCTTGGAGGTCCTGGCTTCGGCCGTAATGTCGACGAGGGCAGCATCCGCGGTCGACATGTCTCCCAGCGAGGAACTCGCTCTGATACCAACTGTCACGGACTAAACCGAATGCTCGTGTCTAGTCCGTGCGGCGCTCGCCTTCCTTCACGAAGTGAGCAAGCCTGCTTCTCTACTTGCTAAGTTAGGACCTTCTCGCCCTAGACTAAGTACAAGAGAGAATGAGTAGAAAGCTCTTCTATTAATTGAGTAAGGAGAATTACAAATGTAGATTCTGAGTTGAGGGGGGTGGAGGCTACAGTATTTAAAGGCCACTCGCCGCCCATAACTCAAATGAAAGGAAGCCAAATGGCATAAAGCAATAAGCCAAAAGGGGAGGCAGCAGGTTCCCAAGAGACTGCATAAATGCACCTAGAAACTCTAAGTGGTTGTTCGGTTCCTGCACCATCAGCCCCGGCTCCCGCGCCATCAGCCCCGAGCTCCGCACCGTCGGCCTCGAGCTCCGCAAATTGCAAAAGGGGAAATCTTTAGTCGTGACACATTGGTATAAACATGCTTATATTAGTATTTATATGATTATCACCTTTCTTAAGGTAAATAGCTATCATAACTCCTTACATTCCTTATGATATCCATGTGCATAAACTTCTAATCTATGTTATAAATTCTTGAACTAGTATGACATTCTCTAGATGTAGATTAAGAACTCTATATGAGAACTTGATTGTTGAAACATAGTACGATGTAACATAGATTAAGAACAAAGACAGATTGGGTCACTACTTGGACATTAATGTTAGTGAAGCTAGTGTGGTTGTTGAACCCTGATCCTTTGAGCATGTGCATGTGATTGATGCTCGATTAGGCCATTAGCTCACTGAACTTGCTCGTTTGGGGTCACGACCCCATGAGCCAAGCCCCTCCGAAGATGTTGACTATTAGTAGGGCGTGTGTGACGATTTCGCCACCAATAGAATGGCCTCGAGTGTGTGTGACGATTTCACCGTCCATAGACTTTTATGCCTAGAGCGTGTGCAACAATTTCACCACCAAGTGGCTAAGTTGAGTACAAGTTTAGGACAAGCCTTGAGTTTTGTCCCTATTGATTGGGTAAATCGATTTAGTAGACAATGAGAACTTGATGCATAAGTTGAATTGTATAAACTTGTTGAGACATCATGATCCTTCTTGTAGTGGCATAATATTAGTTGTTTTTCTTACCACATTTAGTTGCTATCCATACTTGCATTGATTATTCCTCACTATTTTTATATTGTGTCTCCTTTACATCTAGTGGGTTGAGCCTTTTCCTTGGACAGTCGTACCTACTAGAAACTATGTTTATAGTTCTCATTTTCATTTTACAGGTCTATCCACAATCGAGGCACTCAATCGAGGCAAGGGCGTGGCGCAATAGATAGCTCGTCCACCCTAACTTTTGGCTAGCTAATAAGTTGTATAGAGAACCAAAGATGTATTTGTGATATTTTGGGAAATGAAAAATGTAATTATAGTTCTATTTTGGAAAAAAATATTTAAGCATCGATGGGGGAAAAAGGTTGTACAAATGTTATGGTAATAGTTAGCTTCATTTATGCTCTTGTGTTGCCCACCATATAGATGCAATTTTATGTGTATTCGTGTTCCATTGAACAAAATGTGCAAACTTTGTGACGCCTTGTGCGGGTGGAGGATACTCCATCCTGTGCGGTGGGTCTGGGCACGTACTGTGGGCCCGAGGCGTGACACTGACTGGTATACCATGCAAATACAACCTCCATTAACAAAAGGCGAAACAATCACAGTTTCAAAATCGAATTAGCTATGGCCTCGCTAAGTTGGGTGGAGAATCGAGCTATATACTCGATGATGACTAGTTATCCTCATCTAAATAAGTAAAAAAAATTCAATATATTAAAGCCCCGCAGCTAATCATATTGGTCAAAGTCCACAACTAGGATCTTCTCTATCTGTTGATAGAATTTTGGAGGATTTGCCATGGGAAAGAGACATTGATCAGTCCTTGGTGATACATATCGAGCGTGTCCACCATTGTTAAATATGGTTTCGTTGTGACGGAAGCCCATGTTTTTCATTGGTAGTGGCGATGGGAGATCTTGCCATGCTACCCCTTCTTTTGCACTCCCAGTATCTAGGCAACACTTGCCTGCCTAATTTGGTTAGAACCGGCAGTGTCACTATTCCCCAATCCATTCATGGCCATAGGTTGGCCATGATAGTTATAGACATAAGGTAATTGATTATTATCTATAGAGATCAGCCGTACTAACATGACAGGTGGTGTCTGGTCTGCCGCACATGGATTGGCGCCATAAACAGGTGTGGTGGGATCCTGTACTTAGGCCATACCCTTTATGTTAGTGAGTAGGCTATTTATATCAGCCACATGCTCGCCCGGACCCTAACCAATCACAATGTGCAATTGGTCAAATTGTATTGGGCTATTCTAGAAGCGATAGATTTCAGTCCGCTGATCCTAGACTATAAAAACTTACCAGCCTGTTTGAGGGGATTATCTTAGCCCAAAACACTCTGGTAGCTTACGTATTGCGATAAGAATACTTTTGGACTGAGCCTAAGAGCATTGCTCTATTCTCTCCCTGACCATTGGCTTTGTTTGATCATTTGTTGCCATCTCTTTATGGTTTCTTTTGACTTTGGTCCATGTTCTCTATCAACGCAGCGAGCTCAATGATTAAAGGCATGGTTCCGATCGGGGTTGAAGTTTGTCCTATTATTGGATCAGATAGAGGCCGAACACTTGGATCCCTTTGTTATGGGACTCCGAAACCATCTTGGTGTCGGAAGTTGTCCTTCGGATCATATGATTCCTAAGCTAAAGCTCATTTTGGCCGCTCTCAGTTATCACTATAGAAAAATAAATTTTACCTAGAGTATCCCACGAAGCATGCCAAAAAATTATTGGACAATAAACCACTTTGGACATGAGTCACAAGTTGGCAGTTCTCCTTTCTTGTCCCTCCAACTAAAAGTGATATAATTGTGTTTTAGGCGCAAATAGGAGAGGGAACCGTTTAATCGGGTTCTTTCCTCACGTCGAAGATTCTAGGCTGCAGTAAGAACTCAAACTGATTGGGTCTCGAATAGACGACTCGAAATCGTAAATGACGGTCGAAGCATAAACAGTCGGCCTCTTAGATATTGATCGGTAATCTTGGCCGAGATCGAGTGCCGTAAGCCATTCGACCTACAGGATGAAATATTGTGCGTGGCGTAGGCATGTAGCGTGGAGGTACATTCACCGACGAGAGGCAAGGTGGCTCCGGTGATGATGGGAACGGTCGTGGACGTTCGACAATGGATGGCTTTGTGACTGATGAGGAAATTAATTTATGACTACTCTTAGGTTTGCATTACAGCTACTCCTAGATCATATTAATCCTATTTCCAATGTGGCATTGAAGTATGTCTCGATGGCATTGAAGTATGTCCCGATGTCTCATGTCTGTCACCATTCTCCTTTTTATAGTCTTTATTTCCTATTTGGATTAGTTGCATTCAGGGCGATTGCCACGAGATGGTTATAACTACTCCTTAGATAATGTCACTCCTATTCCTAACACCGGTAATAATAAGGGTAGCATTCGGGTACATCTTGATGTCTCGTGTCCGTTGCTCTTTTTTTTGGGTTAATTGCATACAGCTCCCGGTAAACATATCGAATAGTAGATATATTCCTACAAAGTTCAATTTTTTATTTTTATCTCTGCAAAAATCCTAACATTTTCAAATATGCCTTTACTGTTAGGATCCGTTAGAAAAATATAGTTAACCATAAGTAAAATACTTAACCTTGGTTAGTGAATGAGTTGAATTGACATTTTTATTCATCTTATATTATTGGATAAAATACTTTTTGGGAGGACATTTCTGTATAATTCTAATAGTTGGAGCTTTTAGAGAGACATATTTGTAAGAGCAAAAATATTATTTCACTTATCTCTGTTAAAAAATAAACAGTGCTCTAACGGTAACAAACCAGAGGAGCTAATATGAATATCACTGGACTTTTGTAGGGATAATAATAAAAAGTTGAACTTTGTAGAAATATATTTGCTATTCGATATGTTTACATAAAGTTGTATGCAATTAACACTTTTTTTAATAGTATTTATTTCCCATTTGGATTAGTTGCATTTAGGGTGATTGCCGCGAGACGGTTATGTATTATTTCCTTGAATTGCTCTTGTAAGTTTCACGTGCTTCCGTATCCTTCAGCATCTACTTTTGAAATTTGAACTAATAATTTTGAATTTTCAAGTCTCACCGAAATCCCTATTTGAAATGGTTTTTAATACAGTCTATCTACTAAAACTCAAATTATGCGTCGAAATTCCCTTCTCGGCATCAGAATTAGGTGTAAACACATTTGTAACATCTAGACTTTTTTAAATATCGTAAAATACATCTAGTAAATTAGTTAGATTTTAATTTTAAATTTTTATCTTGCAGATTCTGGGAGGTGCGTTCGTACGCTTGCACATGCCGTGCAGGTAATACAAAGAGGGCTTCCAGATCAGGAGGGAGGGTCAAATCAGCAAAATGCATGTGGGTTAGGTCAACATCCGCATATAGTCTTCGAAGAATTACAATAAATAAACACGAAAATTTTGGGCAAAGCGGAGACAGCTATGTCCAACCCATCTGGCTGTCCGGAAACAAACCCGACCGAAGTCCTTGCACGCGATCCAGAATTCCAACACGTAACTCTCATGTACAATCTCAAAATTAATCCACACACAAGCTCCTCAAGAAAAAAAAAAAAATTAGAAAAAAGAAAAAAAAAATTCAAATCTAGGGAGGAAGAGTTGAAAACCTGAAATTTAACTTCAAAGAAATGTACGGAGACCCCTAGACTAAATGCTATTTTGAAATGACTCCCTTAAATTTTATCTTTCTTTTATTGAGATTTTTTTTAGCTTTTGATTCCTCGGAATTCAGTGATTCTAGCCGCAAAAATTTAACCAACTAATGGTTAATAACTAATAAAAATCATATTCAATAAAATTTTTAACTTAAATAAATGTAAAAATTTAAATAATAATAATAATAGTTAAGAAGGTCTAATGAAAAATCGAAACAGCTAAGACGTCTGCTTCTAAACGGTCTACATAAGTTGATGGTGTTCCCATACATTTTTAACCTCTTAATATAATCTTTAACTAGTTCAAATACAAAGTTTAGACTTCGTTTGGAATTACAGAACAGTTACCTTGCCTGTAAATATTATGTTTGTTTCAGTACGTAATACTACCGTTTAGAGCTCGTCCCAGAAATGATTTGTTTAATCTCCTTATCCTAAATCCTGAACTCATAAACCATGAATTACGAATAAAGAATTAGTGCGGTCGCGGTTGTTTTGCAATCATCCATCATCATCTGAGAAAACCGGAAGCCATAATGAGCTGATTCCAAAAGCAGTTTTGAAGAACAAGGAAAAGCTCTTTAGCCTTTTCTTCATTAATTTAACCAAAAAAAAGGAAAAAAAAAAGGTTATTGGACGAGGTTCTGCTTCCCCTTGCTAATTCGTGAGCGCCCGCCCATTGAAGAAGACCGGCCTCTACGCCGCCAACTGGTGAAAGCGCTTCTTTTTCCACGTTAACCAAAAGCGCTTCTTGGGTTCTCTATATAAACCTCCCCGTTCTCCCCATTCTACACTCCATTCATTGTCCCATCCATTTGCTTTGCTCCTTTTTTTTTTTTTTCCCTTTGTATAAGGTACCCATTTAGTTTTTTGTTTCGCCTCTTGTTTTTGGCTTAAACACATTGTAGTTCTTTTGGGTTCTTCTTCAAAATGCTTCTTTTCTCCCCGTTTTGTCCTAAAAATTGCAACTTTTCTTTTTTGGGTGTCTCGTGTACAATGGGTGTTGCTGCACTACTACTCTGCTTCTTTGTGCTTCTACCGTTTTCTCTATTCTACTCCTTTTTTCCCCCACCCACAACGAGATTTCCGGAAACGCATTCCTTTTTTTTTTTTTTTTTGTTCCCTTTTCTTTACCACTTCCTGAATCTTCTCACCCACTAACTTTTCCTTTTTCTCTTTTTCTTTTCTTCTTTTAGAAAGTTATTTTCTCTTATTTTTCAGTGACTATAGTTGTAAATATAATATAATAATTTAATTAAGGGATGTATGATATGCATTCCACCCATCCAATAGGTGGGATGCTTTTACTAGTCGCATCAAGTGATTAGTGAGTGACACCCCACCCATAGAATCACCCATAGAATGGGTGGGATGTAAGATGTACACCCCTCTTGGGGTGTACAAGTAGCATTTTTCATATATATATATAAAACTAGGCTAATATACTTTTGATAGCACCAAGTCATTGATGCTATTAGGTTTTCGGTCCTTGGATGAAGGGATGTGTGGTTAGGATGATAGTGATTCCCTAGGGTTG
Organism: Puya raimondii; assembly: GCA_016920855.1. Taxonomy (NCBI): domain Eukaryota; kingdom Viridiplantae; phylum Streptophyta; class Magnoliopsida; order Poales; family Bromeliaceae; genus Puya; species Puya raimondii. The sequence continues at coordinate 9,011,283 of JABWPP010000050.1, forward strand.
AGTGAGTGGTTGATTGAATAGTATGATCTAACGGGTAAAAATAGTCAACGGCGTAGATCTAACGGCGGAAAACTTGATAGCACCAAGTGCTTGGTGCTATTGATAGCATAGTAGCCGGACTCTCTCTCTCTCTCTATATATATATATATATATACACAGAGAGAGAGAGAGTCTAGCTACAATGCTATCAATAGTACCAAGCACTTGATGCTATTAAGTTTTTCCGCCCTAGATTTACTTCTTTGATCATTTCCATCCGTTGAATCATACTATTCAATCAACCACCTACTCAACTCTAGGAGATCACTGTCAGCCTATCCCGCACATCCCTTTATCTAAGGACCGAAAACCTACAAGCACCAACGACTTGACGCTATTAATAGTATTATAGCCTAGTTCTATATATATATAGTTAAAAATGTAGCAGTTATCTTTATATTTATTCTATATATACTCGGTACATCAACTATCAAACTTTTTGTCATTTGCGCTAGAAAAAATCATGTGCAACTGTTGTACTCTTTTAAACTTGCAATACAAATTAAAATGCAAGCAACCAAACTTGTGTATTAGGAGTTAGAGGATTTCTGATTTGGAAAGATCCAGTTTTGGTAATGTAGTGGTCCTTCTCAGCAAGTTTTTAAATTTAATCAAATGAAAGCAGCCATTGGATAAGTTAGTATATGCTAATCGGATTCCTCCTTTTCCTGATGAGCAAGATTGGTGACAGAATAAGATATAAAAAAATAGCCTTATTTTATTCATACTTGGCAATTTATTTACCATTGACTATATATATATATATATATATATATATATATATATATATATATATATATATATATATATATTACCTTTCTCTCATTGTTCTGGGTTTATGTTTCTACTCCCTTGTTGGGTAATTTTCTCCTCTTCTTATTTTTATGTGTTCCTTCTTTTCTGATCCTCTTGTTAATACTCAAATCTGAGAAAGTAATTTTGCTGTGTTATGATCCTAAAGTATATTGTACTAAAACCCCCTTGTTCGGGGCTTTTTTTTTTTTTTTTTTTTTTTTTTCTTTTTTTTTTTTTTTTTGTGTGTTAGGTGAAGTTCTAGTGACAGATGATAGAAAGAAAAATCTAATTATTTTGCTTAATCTTTTTGTGAGACTAATCTTTACTATTTTGTCAAGAGTTTTAATGGTGTAATAATTAGTAGTTGACATTTGTGCTCTTTCTAGATGTTCAGTACTGAATGGTCTGGTCTAATCCAAGATTCCAGTCAATTTTAGCCACCTCTACTCCTGTATTTTCTTGTAACATTTGGTTGGCATCAGAAGTTTGTTAGTAATTTTCTTCTGTCTTCTCTCTGCTAGTTTGAAAGCCTTCTGATCGAGTTTTGAAGTGTTTGGAGAAAAGAGAGAAGAGAAGCCATGGCCGGTCGGAAATTGACTCGCATCCACAGCCTCCGGGAGCGCATCGGCGACACCCTCTCCGCCCATCCCAATGAACTAATCGCGATCTTTTCCAGGTACCATTTCTTTGTTACTGGCTCATTTTGTAGTCTGTTCAAGAAATTTCATCAGAAACTCCATTCATTCAGTATAGCGTTTCTCTTGGATATCAAGATCTTAGCCTTTTGGCTCTTCATATGTAAACTCCTTGCAATGATCTACCCAGGTATGTTAACCAAGGAAAAGGAATGCTGCAACGCCATCAGCTGCTCGCTGAGTTCGAAGCCGCGTGCTTGACCGGTGAGGTTGAGAAGCATTCGATCTTGGAAGAAGTTCTTCGATCTGCTCAGGTAATACGCAGAAATCGCACTCTATTTGTCCCCTTCTTTCGGTGATTAGTTTCTCGTCGATCGATCCTGCAAACTGTTATCTGATAAAACCTTTGTGCTATGCTGCTTTTGATTCAGGAAGCGATCGTGATTCCTCCGTGGGTCACTCTTGCTATTAGGCCGAGGCCCGGCGTTTGGGAGTACATTAGGGTGAACGTGAGCGAGCTGGCCGTGGAGCAGCTGAGCGTCTCCGAGTACCTGCAATTCAAGGAACAACTTGTGAATGGAAGGTATGCTCATTTTCTCGTCGGAGATCGACATGTTTCAGTTTGTAAATGTCTCCATTGAATTGTCACACTAGAAGCGCAAAGCTCGCTTACGTCGTCTTTAAATGATGATTAAGTGGATGGATATTATAACCTTTATTTAGAGCTCCTCAAGATTGATAGTTTCACTTAGTCCCAACTTTGTTTTAAGTGTTTTGTGATACTGATTGAATACCCTTTATCTCATTTTAATCAGCGGCGAGAGCAACTTCGCGCTGGAGTTGGATTTTGAGCCCTTCAATGCTTCCTTCCCGCGCCCATCGCTGTCGAAATCCATCGGCAACGGAGTGCAGTTTCTCAATCGCCACCTCTCGTCGAAACTGTTCCAGGACAAGGACTGCATGTACCCGCTGCTTAACTTCCTGCGCGCTCACAACTACAAAGGAACGGTATGCTCGCATCCTCTTTGTATAGCATCACCTTATATCGCTCTTCTCCTTCATGTGACACGAAGCATTTCCATTTTCCGATCATCCTCTTACGATCTGTTGGTCTCTCAATTCTTCGCAGACGATGATGTTGAATGATAGAATTCAGAGCCTCGGCGCTCTCCAATCTTCTCTGAGGAAGGCGGAGGAGTATCTGCTGAGCATCCCTCAAGATACTCCTTACTCCGACTTCAATCACAGGTACTTTGTTTACTACTTGAGATTGTAATTCACATGTCCCCTATAGCTAATGCATCGACCAATCATATACTGTTTACGGTATGTACGTAGATTTCAAGAGCTTGGATTGGAGAAGGGTTGGGGCGACACCGCCAAGCGCACGCTCGAGACTATTCATCTACTCCTCGAGCTTCTTGAGGCGCCCGACCCCTGCAACTTGGAGAAGTTTTTGGGAACGATTCCGATGATGTTTAATGTGGTCATTCTTTCGCCCCACGGTTACTTCGCCCAAGCCAATGTTTTGGGGTACCCTGATACCGGTGGCCAGGTACAAACAGTTGAAAAAAAAAAAAACCAAAATTCGGTCTGCATAATTGAAGTTACAGATCAGACTCCTCTGAACCTGACTATTTTGTTTGCAGATTGTTTATATTTTGGATCAAGTCCGTGCTTTGGAGGACGAGATGCTCCTCAGGATTAAGCAACAAGGCCTCGACGTCACTCCGAAAATTCTCATAGTAAGTTTGATATACCATACATGTGTTTATTCAGCTGCGCATATTTTAGCCTCGTGAAAATAGTCGGTCTACGGAGGAATGTATTAATGAGTCTAATTTCCGTTGATTCAGGTGACCAGACTGCTACCTGATGCAGTCGGAACAACATGCGGGCAGCGTCTGGAGAAGGTCATCGGCACCGAGCACACGAGCATTCTCCGGGTCCCATTTAGAACAGAGAACGGAATCCTTCGCAAATGGATTTCACGTTTCGATGTTTGGCCATACCTAGAGACTTATACCGAGGTGCATGACATAATCAACTCTGAGAAAAGAAAATTTCTGACATCACTCTTGTATCCTAAATAGCGATAATTCTGAAGATTTCTTGCTTCGTTAACAGGATGTCGCGAATGAAATAGCGGGAGAACTGCAGGCCAAGCCGGATCTCATTATCGGAAACTATAGTGACGGAAATCTTGTAGCTTCTTTGCTAGCTCACAAGCTCGGAGTTACTCAGGTTTGTCTGCTCAAACATGATGCAGCCTCGTTTTATTTACGCGAACTTAGTTTCTGCGAGTTAACTCAAATATATCATTTCGTTCTCGGACAGTGCACGATCGCCCACGCCTTGGAGAAAACAAAGTATCCTAACTCGGACATATACTGGAAGAACTTTGAGAACCAGTACCACTTCTCGTGCCAGTTCACGGCCGACCTAATTGCCATGAACCATGCCGATTTCATCATCACCAGTACCTTCCAAGAGATTGCCGGAAGGTGATTTTACATATCGGCGCTTCAGAAATGAAATGAGTTATTTCCTTTGCTTACGGTGACGCTGATTGATTTGTATGTAATTTTCTTTCAGCAAGGACACTGTGGGGCAATACGAATCTCACACCGCGTTCACTCTCCCCGGGCTTTACCGAGTGGTTCATGGAATTGATGTATTCGATCCAAAGTTCAACATTGTCTCTCCTGGCGCCGACATGTCGGTATATTTCCCTTACACGGAGGCGGATAAGAGGCTTACTGCCTTCCACCCGGAAATCGAGGAACTTCTCTTCAGCTCTGTCGAGAACGACGAACACAAGTAAGCATTTGTATCCGGTAAATACAAAATATTGCACCAAATTTTCCCTGGCATGGTTTTAAAAATGCGCAAAGAGAATACCAACTTTGCAGGAGTATTTGCGCATTCTGGCATATTTGATCATATGACCTCTAAATCTGTCTCTGTCTTTTCTCTTCTTCCTGTTCGAGTGCTGATTCGTGAACATAAAACTTCTGCAGGTTTGTTTTGGAAGATAAAAAGAAGCCGATTATCTTCTCAATGGCGAGGCTGGACCGAGTGAAGAACATAACCGGTTTGGTCGAGTTCTACGGCAAGAACCCCCGGCTAAGGGAGTTGGTGAACCTCGTGGTGGTGGCCGGTGATCATGGCAAAGAATCCAAGGATAAGGAGGAGCAAGCCGAGTTCAAGAAGATGTACAGCCTCATCGAGCAGTACAATCTCAACGGCCAAATCCGTTGGATCTCCGCGCAAATGAACCGGGTCCGCAACGCCGAGCTCTACCGTTACATTGCAGATACTAAAGGAGCTTTTGTACAGGTAAATTACAATGCAAAATCTACACAAATACTATACACACCTAGGCCACATTCAGAGGAAGTTTTCGATATTTAGATCCATATCATAGTCTAAATCAAACTCCTAAATGAAATTCCTACTAAAATCTTACTAATTCGGAAATTTCAGATCAAATAGAAAGAATATGTAGATTTTGAGGCTCACTGGTGTTTCCTTTTTTTTACTCTCTCTTTCTTGTCTTAAGCCCGCCTTTTACGAAGCATTCGGCCTCACGGTCATCGAGGCGATGACATGCGGTCTCCCGACATTTGCGACGTGCCATGGTGGGCCCGCGGAGATTATAGTTGACGGCGTTTCGGGCTTCCACATTGATCCTTATCAGGGTGATAAAGCCGCTGAAATTTTGGTCAGTTTCTTCGGGAAGTGCAAGGAAGATCCTACTTACTGGGACCAGATCTCGCAAGGAGGCTTGCAAAGGATCTACGAAAAGTATCTGTCACAACTTAGCAAAAGAAATTTTTGTATTCCTTTTAGAATTTCTCCACTTCAAATTAAAATTTGCGGCTTTTCTTTTATGATCTTAGGTACACTTGGAAGCTGTACTCTGAGAGGTTGATGACATTAACTGGTGTGTATGGCTTCTGGAAGTATGTCTCGAACCTTGAGAGGCGCGAGACCCGCCGTTACCTTGAGATGTTTTACGCGCTCAAATACCGTAGTTTGGTGAGTTTTTATTTCGATCTTACTATGTGTAACTATACGGGAATACCACTATGAAGTTTTGTTTGATTGGTTTCTGAATTTGGTGTCTGTCGTCGATGCAGGCGAGCTCCGTTCCTTTGGCCGTCGATGGAGAGACTGCCGCCAACGGCACTGAATGATTGAAGTGAAATTCAGAGATGCAAGGCCCTCCCAATACCGATGCTTAGTTTATTTTTTCCCTCTTCTTTTTGTGTGTTTTATTTAGTGTCATTTTGATTTGGGCCTTGTTTTGTCTGACACTGTGGACACTGTTGCTTGCTCCCTTGTTTGTGATTAATTATATAAGGCTAAATGCCATTGTTTCTCAGATATCAAATTCTCCAGTAGCTGCACTTTTGATATCTTGATTGAGACTACGAGGCTAGCGGAATTTGAACTCGAAACCTTCTGTTCTGACATCATATGAAAATGATGAAAAAAAACAACTGTTTAAACTTACTTAACTAAGGTACAATGGAGGTAAATAGTTGCTCAATTTCAATACATCTTAATTGTGATTGCAAATTGGAGGTAATATGTTGACATGTTCTTTCTTGTGGCTTGTTTTGTGCTTGAGAAATAACAGTTAGGTATTTGATAAACAGAAAGATGAAACTTTTCTGGAGCAGTTGTTAAAGTATTTGTACAAAAAGTGTCCGTGCCTCTTTGAATAATTCTTAAACCCTACTCAAATCAACGTGTCGACAAAATAAAATCTAAATTTAGTACTTACGCTACTTAATCGTCTATAGGAGCCTAGTCTTTTTTATTGGGGTTTATATTTTGAAGAGCGAATGAAAACTGATTGGAGTAGGAGAGTTTTGCATACTATTTGGCTTGGCTTATGAAATAACTCTGCTTCAAAAATCAAAAAATATTTTTTACTCTGATAAAAAGCTAAAATAATATCGTCTTCAAAGGTTTAGAATTTTTTTTAATCTTTTTGTTTCTGCTATTATTTGCAAGAAGCTATTAGACGAATTTTAATTAAAAAAAGAGTTATTTGTATATATATATTTTTTATTTTGAAACGTTTCGAATAGCTCTATAACCTACTCACGAGACATTATTGTACAAATACATCTCCTACAACACTCCTTAAAAATACCATAATAGAGGCCTCAATATCAAAATCTAATTTCTTATGTATTTCATTATATTCAAAATGCATGCGTGTAAAAAAATCATAGATTTTGGTGATCATCTTCTATACCGTTGTTAATTTTGTTTAACTATTTGATGCGTAAGTAATAGACCTTTCAAATTTATAATATCTTACACATAAGTCTTTTGAATGCCGTAGATCATACTTCTCGTAGTAGATTTTGATTTTAACAAAATGATCGGCAAAACTTAGGTGATATACGCAGCGTATAGATACATTGGGTGCAGAGAATACTCTCTCCTTATTATTCAAATGCAGGTCTCTCCCAAACCGAATATGTCCTTATCCTAGAAAGGAGAGCCTGTATTTTCCCACATGAGTTTTATTTCAGTAAAAATGTATAAAACTTATCTGAACTATAATTCATTTTAATCCGACTACTCATTCTCCTAAAATTTTGATTCCTTCAAAAAATTTGATTTTGTTATCCAACTTTTCAATTTATTTACCTTAAGTCATTTGATTGTTCTCCCGGTATAAAGTTTAGGTTTGTCGTTAATTTTGATAAATTTATAGTAACATTATGAAACATGCTAATCGTATCTGTAAATATAAACAGCGCATCTTAATTTTAAAGTAGAAAAGTTACTAATTGTCTCGCATCAAATCAAATAAAGTATAACATGAGATAACAAAATTAAAATATTGAGGATTAGATAGTCATATGGAAATGGGTAACAGTTCGGGTAAGTTCTATATATTATTTTGTCAGAAAATAGTTAGTATCATATTATTAATAGTATTCCAGCCCAACTTTATAGAGAGAGAGAGAAATCGCAAAATCTCATGGCGCACTAAAGGGCCAGTTGGGCCAAGTGGGCCAAATGATTTTCTAATCAACTATGAACACCATACGCATTGGGCCCACCTCACACCCCCATGCTTGTTATGTGGCACGATCTCGGATAGTGCTCGATTCATATCCACATCCATATTTTTACGTTGGATCCGGATACGGGGATGCAAATGGATTCAAGTTGGTGGAGCTCCCGGCCCATTCTGCCTCCAATGGGGTAGTAAATGGGGACCAATAAACAGATTCGAAGCAATAAACAGGGTTAACTTTTTAATCCGAAATAGATTCGGGTCGGAGCGGTGAAAAAATTGATCCACCCTGAATCCGTCCAACCGGACCCCACTCCGAATCCGCCTTGAATAAATATTTAAATTATAAAATAATTTTTAATTTTCTTAAATATAAGTTGAGTTTTAAATGTTAGTTTTCTCTAAAATGAATGTGATTTAAGAAATAGTTGCTTTTATGATACTTATTATTTTTAAAATTTTATTTTAATTAAATTAGTAAAATTGTTAATTATATTTAATTTATAAATAAAAAATTAAAAAAATTAGCTTGTAGGGCAGATTCAAAGTGCCTGCGGGAGGCAGATCTTTAGAAGGGGTGGATTACGAGACATATATTTCACCCCGTCACAGAGACAGGGATGGAGATGGGATAGATTAATATTAAACAAATATAGACATGTATCGGATATTTAATGAATAGTTGAACTAAGACACGAGTCTAATATTAAACAAATACCGACACGAATCACATATTTAATGAATATATAGAATTAAAAGAAATTTTTTTTATAAAAACTTTAAAAAAAATAAAATTTTTAAGAAAATAATATTGAATATTGACTCAACAGGAATGTTACTGGTTAAAAGCATATTAAAACTAGATTCATATTTGGATAATCCGATATCCGAATTTGAATCCGAGAAGTTTCTAACTTAAGATTCAAACTCAAATTGGATAGTGAAGTCCCAATCTAAATTCTATACTTATTGGATTCGGAGTTGGGTCGGGTTGGATAATATAAAATCTGTTTTCACCCCTAACACACAGTCACCAAAACGGGTGGCAAAATACAATCCGATTTAATCAACCGACTCAATCTGACCTAAAAAATAACCAAATTTGAAAGAAAAAAAAAAAAAAGATCTGCTTGAAAAATTATGTTTTGATAGATTATTTTGTTTGGATTAAAATTTTGACAAAAAATCAGACAAACCAAAAACTTAGTTTTGACAACAATTTAAATAGTAAAATTTAATTATTTTAGGTTATTTGTTAGTTTCAAATAGTTTATTTTTTAAAAAAAATTAAAAAGTGTCCCTATGATTAGGATATTTCTATTTTGAAGAATTTCGAATATTGACTTAATTACTGCTCTCTTTTTTTTGGAAATTTGGCTTAAATTCAGTCCAACCGGGTTCGAATCCGAACACTTTATTTCAAATTGGACCTGAATCCGGATACAATATATTATTTGAAAATCATAGTTAGGTCAGATTTGGGCATACTAATAAGGCTAAACTACAGAAAATTATCTTGTAAATACCCGTTTTTTCACTTTCTCTTTCTGATTTTCAAAAATTTATATTTTTGTTCCCTTAAAATTTTAAAAATATTTTCAGAGGGATACGGAGTTAATGGAGAGGTTAAAATAACCAAATTGCCGTTATTTCTTCTATAAGAAAAAAATATTTTTTAATATAATTCTGTCATTTCGAATGGTATTTTCGGTATAAATTATACGAAATGAACGGAATAATAATGGAACCCTGACGGAGGGGGCTAAATACAACAATTTGAAATATTGAGGGGGTAAAATATAGATTTTTGAAACTTAGAGAACAAAAGTAAAAAATCGGATATTTATAATTTTTTTTTTGTAATTTAGCCTACTAATAAATATTCATAATCACTAAAAATTACTCGAGTTGGTTTCAATGGGAATCAAGATTTTTACCAAAGAATATTCTTTTGGACTCAGAACAGTCGTACTAATGGCTTGATAATTGGTATCGGAATTTAAATTCGTAGTCTAATTATTTTACACTTTTACTGAATTTATTTTGAAAAAATAGTGGAAGCACAAGAACTTGCTTATCTTTCTCTTTCTAAATTTTTTTTTTTAAAAAAAAAAATCTTTGGATCCGTGGAAGCCGACTGATTTCGCGGAGCCTAGAACTTCACCGATAGTCATCGAATGCGATTGCGGAAACACTACTTTTTCCGGCGGCAGACACGCGTATTTATGTATTCTGGTGTAGCACGTGATATTGCTGGCTGTTGTTGATCATTAATCCCATAAAAAAAAATCTCTCCCTGCTAAGTAGGGTAATCCACCTCACTTTTCGTAAACCGGCTCGTGTTCGGGTCGGATGAATATGAGATCGATCGCTCGTTTAACAAACGAGTCAAATACTAGTTGAATTTTTCAGCTCAAACTCTTAACAAGCTGAATACGAGTTAGGATCAACTCGCTCGTGTTCGAATTGATCTATACTTTGAATATGTATTTCAAATTTCTACTATTTAAATTTTGAACCAACCTAAATGTAAAGAGATCTGTATTTTGTGAATTTTAATTGTTAGATTAAAATTTTAATTATTTAATTATTATTTTTATTTTTCATCTAGTAGTAGGGTTGATAATCTAACTTGTTGACCGCGAGTGAGCTCATGTTCGACTCGTCTATTAGAGGGCTTAGGTGATAGTTTTATTCATTTAGAAGAATATTGGTGATAAATTTTTGTATTCATAGAGATTTTGGTGGTATATTTAAGATATATGGAAGTTTTAGAAGAGTAGATTTAAAATTGTCTCTACTTTATAAATTAATAAAAATAATATTATTATTAATAAATTTTAAGTTGTGAGCAAGCAACACGTGGTTTTTTTTTTTTCTTTCTTTCTTGGAGGGGAGTTATATATCTTTGTCACGTGAATAGAGTTGGAAAGATGATGAAGCCGCGTGGATCATGTAATAGAAAAGATTAGAATGCTGATGTAACATTTTCAATCAATCAATCAGTTTGTTTCTTTGAATTTCACGATTCCATCATAATTATTAAATAAATATTTTTATTATATCTTTTTTCTAAAAAAAGAGATAAGGTTGGATGGTTATTGATGATGTGGTGTAAGTGTTACACAGTAGACTTCTTTCACGCAATGAGAACTCGCCACGTGTTCCATGGGCGTGTACCCATGATCAAAGCGAATGGCCCACTGGCTTTATTTCCTATATATAAAGAAAATATAAGAAAAACTCTGAGTAAATATATTGGATAAAAATATATAATTTTTAAAAAAATTATATATCATTTTAATTTGAATATTTAATTTTTAAAATTTTCTATTTAATACTCAATTGTTCATCTATTTGATTTAAATCATTTGATGATTTTTTCCTTATAAAATTTGAGCTAATTGTTTATTTTAATAAATTTATAGTTAAGTGAATTAGATAAAACATATTAGTTAAATCCATAAAGATAAACAAAATGTTCAAATTTTGAAATTAAAGAGTCGCTGATTGGCTCAAATTAAATAAATTAAAAGATTAAATAATAAAATGAAATGTTTAAAGGTCAGGTAGCTAGATCAGAATAGAGTTGAGGTACACTCCACACATTTTTCACTAAAATTTTATTATGATCATATATTTTATCTTAATTATATAATTAGTGATTATAATTTTAGATCAGCATGCTAGATAGTAGAAATAATAAATAAAATTTATGGTCATACTAAAATCTTTAAAATATAATTTATTAGTGGGCACGTCACCTTCAGTCGAGCTCCAATATGTTTTGGATTCCCACACCACAAAATTGTCCTCACCTATATTGTTGACATGCCAAGTTATGTGACATCTATAATCTATAAAACACTATGAATCCTCAATCCTATCACATCACATTCAAGCCACGTTTCGCCATCTCCTAATTTGCATTTTTTTTTGGCTTACTCTCTCTCTTTCTCTCTCTTTTTCTCTTGCCCTCTATCTGTCCCCTTCCACAGTAGTTTGGCTCTCTCTCTCTCTCTCTCTCTCTCTCTCTCTCTTAGCTAAAAGTATTTTTATATGTTAAATTATCTAAATTTAACTTTAATTTACAACCATTATAAGTAAAGTTAATGACTTAAAATCACAGTTAACACCTAAACAAAGCATAAAATACGTGAATTTATGTTATTTACTTTGTAAATTCTATTGTGTTCCCTCTACTCCTTAGTCATTTCAGATCTTATATCCTGATTAGTCAATATATTTTGTGTTAACTAATTGTTTAGTATAGAAATTAATAAATCATTTTTCTTCTCGAAATTAAGAAAAATTCTTTCTTTTTTTTTATAGAAATTATTACAATTTTTAATGATTTAAACGTCTTATTTTTTAGTAGAGAGATTTTCACTAATATTGTGATTTTATATTTGAATATAGAGTTTTATAATTTTTTTATTAGTGAATATTCAATATTTTCTATTATTCGTTATCCGCTGCGAAGTGCGGACCCCTAAACTAGTTTTATACTATATGTACAAAAGTCAATTACAATCATTTACATGAATCACATCATATGCTGATATATTATTATTATTTATAGGCTTAATTAGACTATTATACTTTATTAAAAATTTTTGTTTTTATTCTATATGTAAATTATGGGGATCCCGAGGATCTATCTAAATACTATCAATACCTAGAGAGGAGTGAATAGATATAAGGGCCAAAAATACAAATCTCAATACAATAAAATAAATGCGAAAAAAAATCAGCACACCGAGATTTACGTGGAAAAACTCCAACTTGGAGAAAAACCTACAGGACCAACACGCGAAAAATAATCTACTAAGAATAAAATATTACAAGGTGATTATCGACTCCACGAACTTAACATTTCCTTTATCTCCTACGGATCTCGCGCATGCCGCCGGGTTGTCCACGCCCCACGTCCAAATCCACAGACGCCACTCGAATCCACGAGCGCCAACGATTTGAATCCACGAATCGCCTTGATCACGCCGAATCCACGACGCCACTCCATCCAGAGCAAAACAAATAACGTTGGTGGTGATTCCTTGCTTAGTGGATCATTAAAAAATCGTAGAAAATGTCTCTAAGCAATGGCCGGATCAATTCTCCATGAAGAAAGAAAAATTAGGATTTCAAAAATTGATCCGTTAGAAACTTATTGTTGGAGATGAGAAAAAAAAAAAGCACCCAACAAGCTTTTAGAGTTTCAAAAAGATATTTTATACTTAGCCACGTTTTAGAAACACCCCCTATGTAGTACACTGAACTTCAGTGTGTTGTACCGAACTTCTACAAATTATGGAGTTCTGGTGGAAAGTGGCATGAGAGGCTATGTGAGTGGCTTCGGCCAAGTTTGGGACTTATACAAGTGTTTTCGGCGCAAGTGAGGCACGAAAATGGACTTCGAAAAGTCAAGTCTGCCAAATTTGCAGATTCTACACTTGGTTCCGGTATGGATTGTGAGATACCAGAATGCAGTGAAAAATCTAGAAATCTAGCTCTCGGGTTCTGCGGAATCAAGTGTTGAAACCGGAATAAACTCACTTGATTCCGGTATGGATGTGTTTATATCGGTATGGATGTAATTAGTTCCGGTATGGATTGTGAGATACCGGAATGCAGTGGAAAATCTGAAAATCCAGCTCTCGGATTTTGCGAAATTGCCACGCCCCGCCGGCCCTTTAACACCAACTAGGTGGAAAGGATAACCGCACGGGCGCATGCCCCAGACCCGCCGAACGGATAGAGTCTTTTCTACCCGCCCAAGGCGTCACAACACAAGCTTATCCACAATGTTCCAACTAGGAACGGAGCACAAGAGTTGCACAAGGAAAGCATCAACATAAAGAAGTTCTACTTCTATTACATCACATGGCACAATATACATGTCCAAAATTTTCTTTTCTTTCTTTTTCATTCCATACACTATGTTCCAAAACGATGGAATATACAATTTTCATACATGAAATGAAAATCCCCTATACTATCATAGTCCAAAACTAGGGGTACAACTCTAAATATCACCAAAATGGAAAGGCCGCTATCTAAAGAGCCAAACCCTTACCTCGCTCCGCCGCCTCACTCGCGGAAGGACCTGAAAAACGTGGGGTGAGAACTATATACATAGTTCCCAGTGGGTAAGGCCACCCAAGAGAGAAGCTCGACCCACCAGGTCCAAAGAAACACCATATGCATAAGTTAGATCACATATAACTATGCAACAATTATTTACATGCTTGTAAATAAACATAAAGGATGCAACCAAATGAAATATAATTTATCATTCTCTTCTAGGTTCATCCTATGTCTCACATTGACTAAGTTCATTTACTTGTCATTTACTTATGGTTTCAGAATCGCCGTCTCACCATAATTGTTCCAACATCCAAGGAGTGAACTCGTCACCTCCTAGTTCGAGTAGCGAACTCGTCGCATACTCGGGATAGGAAAATTGTCGCCTACCCCGTCTCAACACCGCCATTACATGGCATGGATAGCGAACTCGTCGCATATCCGGGATAGCAACCTCGTCGCACATCCCCTCTCGACACCGCCAACTCAAGGCGTGGTAGCGAAGTCGTCGCCTACCCGGGATAGCAAACTCGTCGCACATCCCGTGTCGATACCGCCAACTCGTGGCATGGTAGCGAAATCGTCGCCTACCCGGGAGAGCAAAATCGTCGCACATCCCGCTCAACATCGCCAACTCAAGGCGTGGTAGCGAAATCGTCGCCTACCCGGGATAGCAAAATCGTCGCACATCCCGTTGTTCACATTTTTCACTTGCCAACCTAAGTCTCATGACCTTAGGTTCAAGTCATTAAGTCTCGCCTATATTCAATAACACTAGGCTTACTTTCCCATTATCAACCTAGGTTCTATGACTCTAGGTTCCAATCTTATGTCAAACCTATGTTCAATGACACTAGGTTTCAATCTCACATGTTCCAACCTATGTTCAATAACACTAGGTTTCAATCCTCATGTCCAACCTATGTTCAATAACACTAAGTTTAACCATACATGCAACCATGCAACAAGTATTAATATTTGAATTATACTTGAAATATACATCATGCAATAGGATCTCATTGTTCATCCTATCATGATTTTTACCTTTGCCAACATGCAAATTCTAGGGTTCACAACACATACCATTTTATCTTTAAATGGATATTTACCCTAGACATGGAAGTGACCTAATCACTTCGGTAAACACAAACCCACCTCAAGAGCTTTCAAATCCTTGTATTCTTCAAGCTCCTAAGTGTCCAAGCTTTGAGTTCTTGCTTCAACCCAAGCTTCTACAAGAAAACGGTTCGTTACTCATTACGAACCCTAAATTCAACTAAACATGTGAAATCAAGTGTTCTAACATGATTTCCTATGCCTCAATTGCAATTCCCGAAGGTCCAAATATTTTTAAAACCTCTCATTGCAAAAGCCCCAAATCTACCTAGGGTTTGCATGCATGCAAGCCAAACCCTAGATTTCATGGCCAATCTTCCACCATTTGTGGTTTAGATTGCTTAGGGTTTCCAAAACCTCATTTCAAAGGATTAAATTCTAGGTTCAAACCCTAAATCACAAGAACTCACCTCAAAGCCCTAGCTCCCAAGCTTCTTCTTGCACCAAGAAGCTCCAAATCTACCTTAGAAGCTTTTCCCAAGGTCAAATCCTCCACTTCTCCAAGCTTTGGAGAGATCTCTAGAGAGAGAAAGTGAGGGAGAGGGAGAGGGAATGAGAGGGAAAATGGAGGAGTAATGAGGAGAGGGACTCTAGCCCTCTATACATAGCCCATCCCCCACGAAATTACCAAAATACTCCTCACTGGGCATTCTGCCTCAGCCGGGTCTGGACCTTGCGAGTAGAGTCCGGACCCTGCACTGATAACTGGCCAGTGCGCAAGCCGGGTCCGAACCTTAGGTCCCGGGTCCGGAACCCGTACGCACCCCAATTCGGACATCGGCTCGGGTCCGGACCGTGGCATCCGGGTCCGGACCGTGGCTGCCCGCGGACTTCATTGTCCGGACCCCAGCTTCCAGGGTCCGGACCCCGTGAGCAGTTTTGCTCCACTTGGTCCCTTTTTCACAATTTTTCAATTTTCGGGTTTCCACTCGTACCCATAATGTTCCGAAACCTTCGGAACCCAATTCCACACCAGCCATTATCGGCTCTTTCCGAACTTCATCAAATTTAGTAAAGTTCGAAACAACGCACCGAAATTCAAAGTGCTACAGGAATAAACGCCCGTATTTCGGTATTTCGGTGCCCATACCGGAATGCAGAGCTGCGAGATGCCAGCTTTGGCTGACTGTGTGTAGTGATATGTGAGGGGGGTAGTTTGGTCTTTTCACATGAGTAGGGGTGTATGAAAGGCTGAGACACCTTCCCCTTCTCATTTTCTTCCTCCTCTACTTCTCCTCTCCCTTTCCCTCACTTTCTCTCTCTAGAGATCTCTCCAAAGCTTGGAGAAAAGGGTGGATTGAGCTTGGAAAATGTTTCCAAAGTGGAGAAGAAGCTTCTTGGTGCAAGAAGAAGCTTGGGGAACTCGTGGTTAAGGTGAGTTCCTCATGATTTGGGTTCAAACCTTGGAATTTATCTAGTATTTTGAGATTTTTTGAGACCCTAGGCAATCTAATCCACAAAACGTGGAGATTGGCCAAGAAATTTTGGGGTTCTACATGCATGCATGTGAAACCTAGGTGAAATGAGGGCTTTTGCCATGGGAGGTTCTAAAAATACTTGGACATTTGGGAATTGCAATTGAGGCATAGGAAATCATGTTAGAACAATTGATTTCAAGTATCGAGTTGATTTATGGGTTCGTAATGAGTAACGAACCATTTTCTTGTAGAAGCTTGGGTTGAAGCAAGAACTCAAGGCTTAGTGACCTAGGAGCTCAAGGAATTCAAGACTTGGGAGCTCTTGAGGTGGGTTTGTGTTTACCGAAGTGATTAGGTCACTTTCATGTCTAGGGTAAATAACCATTTGAAATTAAAATGGTGTAAAAGTATGTAACCCTAGAATTTGCATGTTGGCAAATTGAGAATCATGATAAATTGAGTCATGGGCTCATCTTGCATGTTAATGAATTCAAGTATTTCATTATTAATTATACTTGTTATGTGATTGCATATATGAATTAGAACCTAGTGTTGTGGGACATAGGTTGAAAAGTGCAAATGGAACCTAATGTCATTGAACATAGGTTGGAACATGAGGCTGGAACCTAGTGTCATGGAACATAGGTTGGAACATGAAATTGGAACCTAGTGTCATGGAACCTAGGTTGAGAATGTAAAGTAAACCTAGTGTCATTGAACATAGGTGAGATTTGGTGACTTGAACCTAGGGCCATTGAACTTAGGTTGGCAAGTGTGAAATGTGAACATTGGGGTATGCGACGATTTCGCTACCCCGGGTATGCGGCGATTTTGCTACCCGAGCCACGTGATGGCGGAAACGAATTGGGGTATGCGGCGATTTCGCTATTCCGGGTATGCGGCGATTTCGCTACCCGAATAAGGAGATGACGATTTCACTCCTTGGAGGTTGGAACCATGATGGGGATGGCGATTCCATTGTCCGGTGTCCAACACTATATTGTGTAAAGTGAACACATTGGGGTATGCGGCGATTTCGCTACCCGAATAAAGAGATGGCGATTTCACTCTTTGGAGATTGGGACCATGATGGGGATGGCGATTCCATTGCTCGGTGCTCAATACTTGCGGCGATTCCGCTTCGGTTGAGAACCAAATTGGTGATGCGGCGATTCCGACACCATAAATAAATGAAAAGTAGTTGAACTTGGACAATGTGAGATATAGGATAAACCTAGGAGAAAATGAAAGTTGTCATCTTATTTGGTTGCATCCTTTATGTTTATTTACAAGCATGTAAATATTTGTATGCATAGTTAATTGAAATCTAACTTATGCTTATGGTGTTTCTTTGGACCTGGTGGGTCGAGCTTCTTTCTTGGGTGGCCTTACCCACTGAAAATTATGTTTATAGTTCTCACCCCACGTTTTTCAGGTTCTTCCGCGAGTGAGGCGGCGGAGCGAGGCAAGGGTTTGGCTCTGTAGATAGCGGCCCTTCCATTTTGGTGTCATGTATAGTTGTACCCCGAGTTTTGGACAATGGTAGCATAGGAGTTTTTATTAAATGTATACAACTTGTAATTCTATAGTTTTGGATCTTGATGTATGGAATAGGAATGAAGGAAAAGAAAAATTGGGCATGTATAAATGTGCAAATGTGATGTAATAGAAGTAGAACTTCTTTATGTTGATACTTTCCTTGTGTAACTCTTGTACTCCGTTCCTAGTTGGAACATCGTGGAAATGCTTGTGTTGTGACGCCTTGGGCGGGTAGGGAAGACTCTGTCCGTTCCGCGGGTCTGGGGCACGTGCTCGTGCGGTTTGTCCTTCCACCTACTTGGTGTTAAGGTACGGCGGGGCGTGACACCCTACATCTCATTTATAGGTTTGGAAGCAATTAGAATCAGACTAGAATTGAAAAACTGATTTTAAAAAATCTATGTCAGGTTCAGGGTCCGGACATTACATTAGGGTCCGGACTTTGATGTTTTCAGGCGTTTCATAGTCCGGACCTTGACCCAGGGTCCGGACCTTGACCCAGGGTCCAGACCCTCCCTACGTGACAGCCAGGGATGCGTACGGGTTTCGGACCTTACACCAGAGTCCCTGAAACTTGAAAAATTTCAGTTTTGAATATTTTATTAATTTAAACCCATTCTAATGTCTTCCAAACATATGTATATGATTATAAATCATCATCAATATTATGTAAACTTATCATGTTCTGAGTTTTTGAGTCTGCTAACTTCATCTCTTCTTTCTCAATTCTTCAAGACTCCGACTCACTTCACAAAATATACTAATATAAAATTCGTAGCAATCTCCCCCTTTGGCAATTTCGTGACAAAATCTAAAATTACATAAAAATACTCACAACGCTCAACTCTCCAAAAAAGAAAAACATGAAATTCATTGCCATTACCAAGACAATGAACCTTTCGCGTGAAAGATCCAAACAAAAAACAAAATTACAACTTTGTAACTCCTAAACAAACTCTATGACTTAGACACACATGGAGTCTTGATGTCTTTAAAGACATGCAAACAAATTACTTTCTCCACGAACAAGGTTAGTAATAAGAATATAAAAATCTATCCCCTTTTGTTCATGCGTGCCCCCTTTGTTCATGCGTCTAAGTTTTTTTTAAAAAAAACAGTCACAACAACCTCACAATCTTTCTCTCAATTTTCTTTTTGTAAATTTTTAATATCATCATCAATATCATCACCTCTCTCCCCCTTTTTGTCAAAAATTGCCAAAGAAAAAGAACCAAAAAAAATAGAGAGAGTTTAGAGAGAAATCAAATAAAACATAAGTTCAAACACTTTTTCAATTTTGAAACCACTTGCGAAAATATCAAATATGATGATTGCATTGTAAAGACAATGTTAGTGTATGAATATGATAAATTCACATAGACTCCTTTCAAACCTTGTTAATTGCATAAAAATTAAAAATTTTACTATAAAATTATCACAATATAGATAAAATATTATGAGGTTTCTTAATCCATATATACTCCAAAAATAAGTCATCAAAAATAATCTAGAGGCTCAAAAACTATCAAGGTATAAAGATTTATAAAAATGACTTATGGAGATTCACCAAATGACATAAATTTGTCGCATAAGCTTTCAAATTTGAGACCAAGCAAGTAATGAACCGGAGATGGCTCTTTGAGCATCTTTTCAATATACCACCTTATAACTCCGAATTTTTTTAAAAAAATATGCACTTCTTTTCAACCTTCTCGGTTATGCATTCAATATTCATGTGGTAGCTTTACGCACTTACCGGACGATCGGGGTGGTAGCTCTTTCCTACATGTGGTGGTAGTTTTCGCACTCTCTTTGAGATGTAACTATTTTCACATCTTTTAATACCATTGGAGTGTTTCTCATTTTTTTTATTAAATTCTAATTTTCCCTAAAAAATGTAATCTCTTATTTGAAAGAAAATTTGACTAGTTTTAGTCTATTAGCAAATTTACATTCATCAAATGCAACACACACAACCAAGATAGGTTAAGTGCCTAAAAATCACACATGATTATCTAAATTTGATGAATATAAGCGTTAAGAACTCCTATAATAAATTATCTTTATAAACAAAAAAAATAAAGTAAAATCGATAATTAATATAAAATTAACTAGGAGTGAGTGAATGTGAACCTATTGATGTTCAAAGCGCTATTTAATATAGCAATCATCCATATATTTTAAAAATAATAACCAAAAAATTTAAAAATCATAACCATGAAAGCACCGAAAATATAATGCAATGATCAAGAAAGATATGCAATAAAAATCGATCAATGCACTACACAAAGTCAAAAACAAATTAAGGCTTAAAACAAGAAAATATATCACCTTTTCGAACCAAAACTTGTCGGATTGTTGGTTGTCTTGGTTTGTTGCGGTTGAGCACTGATTGTTTTGACTTCCGATCAATTTTTGGTCTCCACGTCGCATTCGGCCTTGTAGGAGTTGTTTGCTGTGGCTTCGACCTTTGGTTGATCTTGGATACTCGACCTTTTTGATGTTGCTCTTGAATCCATGAAGATTGTCGAGTATTGGATGATACCAGCAGATGTTTAGAAGATACCGGTTGATGTTTCTTTCCTTTTTTAGGGCATGTCTTTTTGATGTGACCTTTATTCCCACATCTATGGCACACTTTATCTTTCAAGTTTGTTGAGACTTTGGGTGCTGAATTTTTAACCTTCTCAACAAATGTCCTTTCATATCCAAGTTCAAGTTTGTTTGTTTGACCCAATCCGAGTATGTCAGCAAGCTTTTTCGATCCGAAAGAGAATTTTTGAATGTCGGATTTGAGTTGATGAACATATTTGGTCAAAACTTGGTTGGAATTGTGAATTTTCTTGTATTGTTGCTCAAAGAAGCCAATCTTCTCTTGATGTGACTTGACTGTTATTTTCGATTGGTCTAGTTTCTCCTGGAGGATTTTGTTGTTACTTTAGTATCGACTCTCTTTCATCCTCAAGAGCTTTAATTGTGGTCTTCAATATTTCGTTCCAATCTTCTAGCTCAAGTAACCGTTTCCTCAGCTTCTTGTTGTGCTTAGCCATCTTCTTCGATTCAATGAGTAGTTGATTATATGCCTCGGCTAAGTCGTCATCATCCGACTCTCTCTCACTGTCGTCGTCACCGTCCGTCGATGTTTCATGCAAGGAGGGAGAAACAAAGAGTCAGAAATAAATGAGGACAAATAAAAAGCTGAAGAGGGAGGTGTAGAAGTGTGAGAGCATAAAGTAACATTATTCTTCTCCTCTTTACTTGAGGTCGATTCTTCAGAAGTAGAATCGTCCCATGCTCTAGCTTGCAAAGCCTTCTTTTTATTTGATTTCTTAGTGGGACAATCCGTTGAAATATGGCCGTAGCCTTTACATTTGTAACATTAAATTTTTCCTTCAAAATCATCATTCTCTTTAGAAGATTTTGCAAGTTTCTTTTCTTTAGAGGATTTAGAATTTGAAGATTCTTTAGAAGAAGTTTTTGGTTTCGTTGAAGAGGCTTTGTTGGATTTGTTCTTCCGAAAATTCCGACGAAATTTCTTTGTGAGAAGCGCTAATTGATGTTCAAAATCGGCGAGCGAAGTTTCGTCGTCGGAGTCCGAGTCGTCATCTTCCTCCTTTGTAGATTTGAGTGCAACACCTATACTTTTAAAAGAAGACTTGAAAGAAGATTGATTAGTAGGAAAAGTTATTTCATACGTTTATAAAGCACCTACTAATTCTTCTACTTTTAAATCAT